>JAPPVO010000017.1:76824672-77222060 GCA_030407325.1 Camellia japonica
TATGAGGCATTTTGAATCTGTCGGGCAGCGTCACAGCCGCGTCGGTATATCCATCTTCAATGTCGGGGATAGTCTTAACCCCTTGTGATCTCTTGAACAGCTTTTCAAGCTTGCTCAACTTTAGTGCGGTGGGATCAGTCTCGAACTCAAAGGGAGAGTCCGGTAGGTTGGTGGGTGTTTTTGACAGCTGAGGTTGAATTTGAGGTAGGATCGGAGGTGGGGGTGGTCCTGTAGGAAGTTCTGTATCATTCTGAGCATTGGTCGTCTCTCCGAGATTCGGGGCTCCTGGTGGAGGAGGAACTTGTTGCGAAGCAGAGGCTCCGGTTTGCTGCTCTAACCTGGCAATTGTCTCTGCCTGTTCCTTCACAACTGTGGCCTGTTGCCTGGCAAATTCTGCCTGTCGGACAGCATCTTGCTGCATCATTTTCATGCTTTCTTGGAGGTGGCGCACCATCTCTTCTAAACTAGCCATGTTATTCTGCTCTGGTTGAATTACCGGTATATATTCTCTCTCTGTTGGTGACACGGAACCCTGATCCCTACTGAACACAGGTGGGGTAGATAAGGCCCTCTGAACTGACTGCTGTGCTGATGTCCTCTGTCTGACTGACCTCCGCCTAGTAACCGGGGGTAGTGAGCAGTACACTGGTTGTCCGTCTATCAGATCCTCAGATCGATGGAGTCGACGACCTCTAGTCCAGAGTGCTTGGGGAGTATCTACTGGGTCAGAAGCAATCGTGCTCAACTACCTAGTAAAAAGAATAAAGCGTGTAAATAAACAGACAATTGGACAGCACAACGGCATAAAATAAACATACAACACACGGTTCGGATATCATAACACACTGCTAGTGAACTGGATACACTGTTCTTCAAATACTGATCACTGTTTCTGAATCATTGCCCCCATGTCTGAATCTGGTACCCACAGATAACTGATTCCCAAAATACTGTTACTGGTGCCCTCAGGCCTGATACCAAAACTTGCAAACTGATATGCGCATTCCTGTAGAGACACACTCTAAAAGCACATAGCAAGTAAAGAGAGCCAAAACACCCCTATGTTGGGGTAGGGTTTCCCTGTCCTATTTTGTCAGGAGCTAGGGTTTCACTACGCACGCAGTGGTTTCAAACAACCTATTGGGTAAGCAACCTGTCCTAGTTTGGAATGGTCACTATGGATCCGAATATGCACTAGGTCGAATGGTCAAAAAGGGTGCCCCGGTAAAACCGGGGTTTGTGTTCCCATACTGGCAGAGCCCGCAACCGGTCAGCCTTATGGACATGCCTTGACAAGACAAGCCTCCAGCAAACCGCTCAGGAATAGCAGATGGCCAACACGGTGTCCTAGGCGCACCAATGCACATGCAATGCAAAGAAACACATAAGTGTAGTCAAAACAGGATATCACGAGTTCGAGTCAAGCTCTCTAAACATCCCCAGCAGAGTCGCCAGAAACTGTAGACGTCCCCGAACGCCCCGGGAGGGTTAGGTCCCGTTCCGTTCATATTGGGTTCACTACAGTTCGGACTCAAATTGTCACGGTTCTTAATCTGAACCAAAGAGTCCAACTCTGGCAAATCGTTTTGAAGAAAAACAGATTTTGAAAAGAAGTGCCAAACATGGACTGCTTTGCCAGATACAGAGTCGCCACCTAAATATTTTTTATGGGGAAATTTAGGAAACCTGACTCGGTGCCAAAGGCCACGTGTCCGTCATCACCAAATGTCTTGGCTCGGGAGCTTGGGTACGATCGGGGAAGGTCAGCTATGAGCACCCCCTTTCGCCCGGTCCGAAGACCGGCCTCTACTAACCGTGATATCCAATTTTGAAAACGTTATGTGTTCTTATTCCGGTTATTAGCCTAGAATTACTATGTTATGCGCACAGCAAACAAGTATAGACTAGATCGTCTAATTTGGAAAAAGCATTGCATATCCGTTTGTTTTGAAAACAGTTTTGAAATTTGCTACTCGTGAGTAGGCTAAAATACGGATTTCAACGAGTTTTTCCAACTCAAGCAATCCAACCTCCACCCACAGGCATTCAAACAGTTTATCTCATATAAGCATTTAGCCACATGGTAATCATACTGTCATGTTAACATTCACACGCATGCGAGATGCTAAAGCGTAAATACTTACATCGTACTCCGTGCCAAAACAACAAACTAGTTAGCAAAACATGCATGATCCTAGTTCATGTTAGGTGGCTAATGCAACACATACAAATATGCAGCTTAGAGCAGGCTCGGCTATCCTAAGCATGACATGTGAAATGCTACATGTAACAAGTATTCAATTTGGAAATTGAAATACAATGCGGTTAGCGTGATGTACCGAGCCCGGTGCATGTCAACAAATACATGGATGCACGCATGCATTGCATAAGGTATGCTAAAATAAACGTGCCCTAATCTACCATCATAAGCGGGTAAATAAAAAGGAAGAAAGAAGTGGGGTTGGAAGACATGCACACCACTCACGCACACTTATTACATGTTTTCTCTCACATGGAGAGACCGAATAAATATTACAGTCCGGATAATAAATAAATAAATTATTACAAAATCTCTAATTATTTAACAAATAAATGCAAAAAGGAAAGGTGGCCACAGCCGCCGCCTCGGGATGCGCGAACGATGCATGCTTGAACCCGACTTGCCCGGAAACCCGCGCCATGGCACTGCTGCCTCTGTTTTACTGTCCTGTCTCTCCAAAAATTGCCGAAGTCCCAAAATGCCTTCCTTGTATGCTGCTGTATACCACCGGCTGGAGGGAATGTCCACCGGCCACCACAATTTCCATCGGCTGCTTAGGAGATTATCAACCATGAATATAGTGCCGGTCGGCACTATATACTGCCGGTCGGCAGAGAATTCCTGCAGAGGACAGTTTTGACAGCAGCAGCAGACAGACAGTGCATGGTGGAATTTTGAGCATATGTAAGCATGGCCAATGCTCCCTATCATGTATAGGACTCAAGGAAGCATGGCCCTTGGTTCTTGGGCCATCAATTATGCATCTTGATGCATGATGGCCTAAGAACCAAGATGGCAATTCAATGTAAATATGCATGCAACACACAAAATGAGAACCAAGACCCTATCATGTCAAGGTCAAGGGCCTTAGTGACATGAGAATTGAGGTGTGTTTTGTCACTTGAAGTACAAACACCCCCCATTTCTCGCACTTGGCTTAACATCCCAAACCAAGTAATGCAATACATGTTATGCAAACATGGCTCGAAGGGTGCAATATGAGATGAAATGCAAGACGTACCAAATGTAATGCAACTTATGGCAAGTGTGCAATACTAGGTATGCAAGATGCAAAGTGTGATGCAAACATGGACACTTAAGGCAATAGGATTGTCATATGTCAAGACTACGTTGACCAAGCATGCAACAAGCATCCAATAAATGTGCAATGGTGGATTTAAACACAATAGGGCAGACCTCAAACCTCCCCAAAACAGTGGCAAAACATGCCCAAAATAGTAGACCAACACTCATGCGAGCATGCAAACAAATGGGCCTAAACCTATGGCATCAAAGAGAGCATCTTACTATCATTATCATGACCACTCATTGGCATATATTAGGCACATAAAAACAGAATTCTAGCATGCAAAAACACACCCAAATCCCCTTGATATGGTAGCCCCGAAATGCTCTAAACATACAAGCTTGCATAAGGCCCATTCCAAGGCACAAAATCACTACACTTCCAAGCATTAAAAGAGAGCCAAATGCAAGTACACAAGCATGGATTATGGCTGAAATATGGTCTATGATGATACCAAATCATGAGGCTAAGGTAGGCTAAGCATGCTAGAAGCCAAAATACTCAAGGCCTACAAGCCGGAATGCAAAGCAACCACATCAAGCATGCCAAACATGACCAAAACAGTGGCTAACAGACCTTATGCAAGGCAAAAAATTGCTAGTAACTTCATGAAGTTAAGTCAAATCATGCAAAGATCATGGCCTAAATGCATGGCATACTTCTAAGCATAAGAGAGGCATACAAAACAAGTGCAACATGCACATAATGGAGCACCAATCCGACCAACAATAGGGATACATCATGATCAAAAGACACCTAAAAAGCTCTGAAATAAGGCCATATAAGACTAGACATGCATGCTACTATATTAAGCCAAAACAAAGGCACGAGAGGGACAAAGGGGAGAGGGGTGTCCCTCCCCTATATAAGACTTCAAACCAACCTCCTTACCACTGAAAATCTACTGATTTTCAGTGGTGAAAAGAAACAAACACACAAGCAAACAAGGCCTAATAATGGAAGCACCAAAAAGGCCAAACAAGGCCTAAGAGGGTGAGTTTTCACTCAAACCACAAAGTGACCTTAATGAAAGTTCAAAAGCAAGAAAATCTAAGACTTTTTTCAGTTATACACAAAGCCTAAAACACAAAGCAAGATAGGTAAAAACTAGTTGCAAAAATGGGGAAACTAAAGTAACTAGCTCACCCTTGAAGAACACTTGAAGAACAGGTGTTGCAGCCCTCCTCTAGTGATCAAAACCAGTCCAAAAACTCAACAAATGACCCTCCAAGTCCCTCAATCTCGAACTAGGGTGTAATGGTGTGTGTATTGGTGCAAAAGTAAGGTAAAACCACACTTTTAGGCCCTAAAACACACACACAAGAGGAGAGAGAGGTAAAGTGTAGAGAGAGAGAGATGTATGGCAGATATATAGATATAGAAGCTCTGGTTTTTTGATCAAAAATGGCCAACCTCTCTCAAAGGGAGAGATGTGGTGTTTATATAGGCTAAGACCAAGCCAAATGACTTAATGGCTAAGCAAAGGAAAAGGGGCAAGAGGTGCAAAGGGGTCTTGGCTTCTTGGAGAAGCTAAGACAGCTGGCCAAGCTTCTCCAAGAAGCTTGGCCAAAAGGATCAACCTTCTAGAAGGTTTAGGGGTGCAAAGGTGCAAAGAGGCCACTCCTGTGCACGGAGATGAGTGATGGTGCATTCCAGCTGGCACAGCTGGCATGCACCATGCCTCAGGGGTGCAAAGGGTGCACACCGGCCAGCCAAAGGGATCATCGGCACAAAAAAGTGCCGGTCGGCAGCATATAATGCCGACCGGCCAAATATTTTAACAAAACAGTGCCGACGGTACACAAATGTGGCCGGTGATGGTAGGGAAAGGCCGGTGATGTGTGGGGATGCCTCAAAAGGCATTCCCTGCCCCTCCAAGGCAAAACACAAGTGTTTGGTGCAAAACTAGACACAAAACGGTCAAGTTCGGGGATCCTAAGGCAAGGCGCGTAGCCGAGAACTCCGGGAACTCCAAACGAACACGAACATGGATAATCACCGAGTGTTCAAACGGTGACGTCCAAGTCTTGAGGACGGTCAAAAATGGGGTGTCTACACCAAAACAGTAGGAAATCCACATCAGGCTATATTTATCTGTTAGCTGGCGGAGCAATTTCTTGGAGGTCTGCAAAGCAGACGCTCATAGCTTTATCCACCATGGCCGCAGAATTTGTAGCATGTTATGAGGCATCAAACCAAGGGATATGGCTGCGGAATTTTGTCACTGGGTTGCGTATTTTGGAAGGCACTGAAAGACCACTTAAGTTATATTGTGACAATAAGTCTGCAGTTTTATATTCCAATAACAACAGGAGCTCGACAAAATCAAATCATATTGATATCAAGTTCCTAATTGTAAAAGAAAGAGTGCAGAGTGGACAGTTTTCCATAGAGCACATTGGGACAAACTCCATGATAGCGGATCCACTTACGAAGGGACTACCACCAAGGTCTTTCATGAGCACACTGCTCAGATGGGTGTTGTTCTATTTGAGAACATTCTGGTTTAGTGGGAGTTTGTATTTATATTACTGCTTTATGTCAGCCTTGAGTTTTATCTATGTAATTAGATTAATTTCTGCAGAAATGAAATATTCAGTTTATTACGCTCTGTTACGTATTGTGAAGTATTGATCTCAATAAAGTTAAGTAGGACCAGTTGGAAATAGGCATGTATGGATCACATCACATGTAATTTCCATGCTACGCATCCATGATTGATCTATGTCATTTAGCTGTATTAGTATACGTGACCATTGGTGGGTCGAGTTACGATTGATGTAACGAAGACCGCTTTGATCCTATATTAATATAGTTAATGGACAAGATTGTTTGGATACCCTCAAGTTATGATAACAAATTTCTGAGCTCACTAAAGTTAAGCACATTTTTGAGGATACATATGTGGTCCAGTGGGAGATTGTTAGATAATGTCTCAATGGGACCACATAATTAAATGTGGTGTTATCATTTATAAGAAGCCTACAATTTAAGTGATTCAATTTAGTTAATAGGCTTAAGGGTATATGTGTTATGGACCTAATGTGTAGATACTAGTTGTATAATTTCTATTTCTATGAGGGGCATAAATAGAAATTAAAACATAATGGTTAAAGTTGGTTTTCATTCCTTTTGAACTTCCACAACCTTTCAGTTTTGAAAACCAATAAATAGAAATTAAAACCAATAATGGTTAAAGTTGGTTTTCATTCCTTTTCAACTTCCACAACCTTTCAGTTTTGAAAACCAATTACAACCTTTAAAAGGTTATGGTCCCTATTCCTTCTCAAGTGGGAAAAAGAACACTGCCATTTTTTCTAAATCCTCTCAAGGAGAAACATAAGGCACCAAAGGGGAAATGATTAGAAGGCAATAACATAATCAATAACAAAGAGTTTATTGATAATCACGCTTCCGTTTAACCGTTCATCAATGGATTCAGGTATGTCATTTTGTCTTGATTTCTTGATAATACACATGGTAAATGATCCGAAGTGTAAGGTTTATGTTCTGAAATTTATGTTTACAATTCACATTAGGTTTTCTTGACAATTGGCACATGTTTATCACCACAAAATGTGTGTGTAATTCTGCCAAGTCTTAATCATGTCTTTGGACCGATAAATACCCGCATGAGATACACAGACATGAACATCAAAACATTCCATATAAAACAATCTAGACAAGAGAGATCACTTTTGTGATATCTTGTTTGAATTGACTTATATTGAGAATGTTAGAAAATAAAATTTATGTAGACGTTGTATGAAATTACATTAAATTTAAAGATTTCCAAATTTGTGACCCCGTATATGTTATATAATCTGCAGCAATCCCAATTATATACATACATATATAAATAGAATTGACGGGTCCAAAAACAAATAGTTTTTTTTTTTTTATGATGTTAAAAAATAAACCGATCAAAACGCAAGATATATCTATATATATATAAATACATGATGTTCATCCATTTGAGAAAAAAAAAAAAAAACTGCCCACCGAATCATTTTACAATTCCAGAAAACAGATTGCCATTTTCACAGAACAAAACAGGAAAAAAAAACAGAATTTACATCCATAAGAAAATTCAGAATCTGATTCCAGGAAACTAAATAGAATGAATAAAGCATATCAATTCTGATAAGACACATGATATGCATGCTTTGATACCAATTGTAAACATAAATTTCAGAACATAAACCTTACACTTCGGATCATTTACCATGTGTATTATCAAGAAATCAAGACAAAATGACATACCTGAATCCATTGATGAACGGTTAAACGGAAGCGTGATTATCAATAAACTCTTTGTTATTGATTATGTTATTGCCTTCTAATCCTTTCCCCTTTGGTGCCTTATGTTTTTCCTTGAGAGGATTTAGAAAAATGACAGTGTTCTTTTTTTCCACTTGGGAAGGAATAGGGACCATAACCTTTTAAAGGTTATAATTGGTTTTCAAAATTGAAAGGTTGTGGAAGTTCAAAAGGAATGAAAACCAACTTTAACCAATATGTTTTAATTTCTATTTCTGCCCCTCATAGAAATAGAAATTATACAACTAGTATCTACACATTAGGTCCATAACACATATACCCTTAAGCCTATTAACTAAATTGAATCACTTAAATTGTAGGCCTCTTATAAATGATAACACTACATTTAATTATGTGGTCCCATTGAGACATTATCTAACAATAGGATGATTCACCTCTCATAATTTGGGAACAAGCTTTGGGTAAGAATTCTTTGTTTAAATTCTGCAGTTAATTCCCATGCATCGTGATTTCAGCACATCTTTGTACCATTTTCATGAAATTAGCAAAAGAAGTGGGTCTTTGGGCTTGTAGATGTCTTGCATGTGCATCCTTGGGGATTAACCTTTTGGTTCCATCTTTTTTTGTTAGAGTTTTGAAGTCATTGCTAGCATGTAAGTCCATATCTTGCATAATGTTTTGGAAATTCATGGATTCATACCAACCAATTGCATGTTTTGGTGAAATCAAGAAAGAAGTTTGAAAAATCTTTCATACATGAGCTTTTAAGTTCAAATTTGCTAAATCCTTGAGTTTTGAGCTAAACGTTTGAGAATGATCATGTATTCATGTTTTAGAAAAGCTTTCCAAGTGTTTTGATCAAGCCATGCACGAGTTTGCCATTGAAATCGCATTTTGAAGCTCAAACTCTGTTTTTGGGAACCCAGAATTTTACAGTCCGCTCGAGCAAGGAAACCTGCGCTCGAGCGGAGAATGCGAGCTCTCAGTATTTTTTTTTTCCAGACATGAGCTCTCCGCTCGAGCGACCACTTGGACGCTCGAGCGAACCCTTTGCATGTTGTCGATACGCTCGAGCGTGGGAGTTGTAGCTCGAGCGTGGATTTCGACCACCTAGCACTTTTTCCAAGTTTGCAGGTCGCTCGAGTGGAGGAAGTCACGCTCGAGCGGCCCCTCTAATTTTGCATGTCCGCTCGAGCGAGTAAGTCTACGCTCGAGCGGGGACCTTATTTTCAGAAAATTTTACCAAGTGTTCCAAGGCATGTTTTGGCATCCTCATTGCATCTTAGGCATTCCTAAGCCTTAATTAAGCCATAGTAATGAAGTTATGGATTAGAAACACACTAAGGAATGAATGTACTAAGTTATGAGACTGCAAGTGTGTGTGTGTTTTAGGCAATGTGGTAAGAAAGAATAAGAACCAATGTAATGAAAGCTAAGCCTTAATGGCCACTTGAATGTGTAATGATAAGACATGTTTGTGTTATATATTTTGTGATTGTAGGTCAAGACTCGAGGATTGATTGACTGCTTACTGGAACCACTGTGAGTAACGTTATCGTAAAGATACGTTTATATGAATTATGTTCCAAATGAAATGTGATAAGCTATGATTTCTGAAATGATATATGTTTTCGTGAACAAATATTCCATGTTTGAAATCTATTATGGCATTCATAGATAGTCCCAAGTCATGGGAGACGGCATGAAAATGCGGGCCCATGACATACAAGTAATTACGAGATCTCGTTAGCCACTTCATTGTGGTGATATGTGTTTAATCAGTATCCAGAACCGATTACTCTAATCGGAAGACGTTCTGTGATGTGTTCTATAGGATGTACCATTATTATGTTCTGATATGAGAATGATTATGCTATGATCCGTTTTAAGCTTATGATATATTCGGATTTCGTTCACTAACTCCTTTACCTTAATGTTATTCACTGGGTTTTAGCTCACTGTTTGTATATATATGTATATAGGTGAACATTCTGGAGTTCAAGCCCGAATGCTTTTGCCTGGTGCTGTGTTTCTGTTGTCAGCCAACCACTGCGCCTCACGTGGAGGTTCCCGAAGTGTCCTATGTTCAGTCCTTTGGGTTCTGTATATGTATAAGACTTGATTTGATGTTGTTGGCTGTACTTAAAATACTGTAATGTGTGCGGGTATAACGTATGGTTGACTATCGGATATGTATATAAAGTTTTAATTATTCTGTTTCATATAAGTCAGCACAACTCATTGGACAATTATATTTATCTATTTGCTTCCGCTAGCCCCTTAATCTTGTTAATCTGTTCAAAGGCCTTCGGTAATTCAAGGATTACTGGCCGGTTACGATGCTAAACCTATAGGGGCGGGTTTGGGTCGTGACACACACACAGGGATAGAGCTACACAGGTCCCCTCCCCTCATTTTTTGAAAATGATACTTTTACTTCTAAGTAGAAAAAGTTTTTCATTTAATTCACTTTTAATTTTCAAATATGTTTCAAATGTTTATAACTCATTTTTCTTTTATCTTTCTTTGTAATAAATTCCTTATAATTTACAATTATAAATGTTTAATTTTATCAAAATATTCTCTTATAATTATTTCTATCTTTCTTATTTCTTTCTTGTTTTTCTCCACATCTATCTTCTTCTTCTCTCTTTTCTTTTTTCTTTCTTTTTTTTTTAAATTTTTTTTAATTTTTTTGTATGCATGTTATTACATTTTAAATTGTGATTATCATCATATTTAACTAAAATAGCAAATAAAAAAAGTATTAGTTAATTAAAACATATCTAAGGCATATAATTTTGATATAACGTTGATCTTTGGTCATTCTATCACTAAATAAAAATTAAATTTGTTAGATATCGCTAGAATTAATGGTGCCCTATGAATCAAAATCCAGCCCCGCCACAGAACACACGCAAAAGTGGTTAATTTTCTATTAAGCTTGAATATGAAGGTTTGTCCAGATTGGATCTTTGTTCATATTGTGGCGGAAAAAGTATCCAATTAATGTTTCTAAAACAAGTATGTAGAAAAAGTCTCTCAATATTTTCATTAATTTTCATAACTAACTTTCTCCCATTTTAGTTGTTCTTTTTTTCTCTTGATTTTGTTCATTGTTGATGTTATTATTACTATTATTATTATCAGCAAAAAATAAAAAATAAAAAAAAATTCAATGAATCCACATAAAATACATATGAAACTATATATATATTCTTGACCAATAAATATATTTTTGGCTATGAATAAACAGAACTTTATTCAACCAATAATCATCCAAGTGGACCACTCTCAACTTTTCCTTGGGTTAAGGGCTTGTGTATATATGTATAATATCATAAAATTTTTATATTAGATATAATCATGATGGTATAAACTATAATATCAAAGCATAGAAAATCTACTCTAAATTTTTGTCGTTAAAAAAAAAAAATCTTATTATATATTCACAAACAAAACAAAAAAGTGCATAAAGAATTAGATTTCAGATAACAATCAAGATGCTGCGGTTGTCATCATCAAAACCGACAATCCATGCATTCACGGAGAACAGTACTCATTCACTTGGTTAAGTAGTATGAAAAAATACTATAAATACACTTCGATGAGAGAATGTAGGAAAGGAAAAGAAAAGTGAGCTTTGAATCTTGGATTCATTTCTCAACACCTGAAAAGAAATATTATCTATACTGAGAATTAGGTATATACAAGAGCTTGGCTGAGCTTGCTAACTAAGGTTAGTCTTCTATTACTATTATTTGGAAACCAAAACAGAATATATAAGACAAACAATCTGTTTGTTATGACAGAAAGTATTTTCTATAGATATTTTTTTCAATTTTTTATTTTTTATACTTGCAACCTTCAAACTAATGTGCTAGTAGTTGCATTAGTGGTGATGGGGAGGTAGTGGAAGCAGTGGAAGTAATGGCAGTGGTATAGGGTGGAGGCGGTGGTTTTGTAACATTGATCAAATTTTAGTCTGAAAATTATTTTTCACATTTCTAAAAGTGAAATAAATTATCTACACAAATAAACTTGTTTTTTCTTTATACTATATATGTTAGAAAATTTTAAAAGGGTAAATTACAGATAGGTTCTAATAGTTGGATTTAATTTCTATCAAGTTCTATTGAAAATAAGTTCTCGTAAAATCGTTGTTAAAAATAATTTTTTGTAACGATTTTTTTGCATATGTTGCTAAAAATTAAAAATCAATGACTTTTTTTTTTTGTCATGATTTTTATAAATTATTGTTAAAACTTATAGTTAGTGACGTTTTTCTGTGATGATTTTTTCAAACTATCATTAAAAGTTGAAAATTAGTGACATTTTTTGTGACTATTTTTTTAATCTGTTGCTAAAACTTATAATTAGTGACATTTTTTGTGACAATTATCAAATTGTCATTGAAAATTAACAATTAGTGACGTTTTTAATAGTGTTTTGATGAAATAGTGTGTTTGGTTTGAGTTTTTTGGATTAAGTTTTTTGAAAATTGAATTTTTTGGTTTTCGTGTTTTTTTTTTTTTGTTTTTAGTGAATATTTTTAAAATTTTTAAATTTTTTTTTTACTTTTTTAGATGTATCTTACTTAGATGTAACTAAAAAGTAAAAAATTTGTGAAAAAATATTTTAAAAAATTAATAAATACATAAAAATACAAAAAAATGTACTGAATTCTCGTTTTTTTTTTTTTTTGTATTTTTGGTATTTAGTGAATTTTTAAAAGGTTTTTTTCATAAATTTTTTACTTTTTAGGTATATTTATGTTAGGTATGTCTAAAAAGTATAAAAAAATTGCTTAAAATATTAAAAAAATTCAGTAAAAACAAAAGAACACGGAAAACAAGAAAGTAGATTTCTTTGAAAAGTGTTTTTGGAAAAATGAAACTAAGCAAAGTTTAATTCTCATAGAATATATTAGACAATAAATTTACCTATTAGAACCTATAAGTAAGTCTCTCATTTTAAAAATATTTTCACTGAAATAAACAGAGCCAAGCAATCTGTTTGTTTTCTCTATATCTCTGTTTGAAAACTTCTTTCGTTAGAGCTTATTTTGATAAAATAACTTCTAGTACAGTAGCCATATCTATATATATATATATATTAGCATATTATGTAACAAGCTTCTAACAACAAATTGGATACTATTTCATTCATTTTAAATATAATTAGTTGAATTTTCTATGTTTTAGCATTATGTGCTGACTTGTCATTTTAGGTGTTGCTTGTTACTCCTTGATCAGTGTTCTTGTTATATTATGCCCAAATCATCATGATTCCAATATCTGTCAACTATCTACAAGTAACTACACAAACAAAAATAAATAATATCATCTTCAAGATTTTATTTATTTATTTATTTTTATACAGTATTGGTAGCTATATATATAGTCTCTTCTCTGCTGAATGAGTTTATTTAAGAAGGCTAACTTAGTGAATATAACTAATCTCCATCACAAAGGATGCATCGTCGTCATCCTCATCTTCTTGTTCCAATTGCTTTATAGCCGCAGCAATGACATGTTCAAACAAATTGAAGTAGTTTGATACTGAATCAAAAAATTAGTGGTAGGGGTGAAATTCGGGTGAGCTCAACTGAGAAACTTGAGATTAGCCTATTTATTTGTGTTTGGACAATAATTCAGAAGCCTAAATTGATTGGGTGAAATTCTGGTGGGCTTAACTTGAGAAACTTGAGATTAGCCTATTTATTTTAGTATTTGGACAATAATTCAGAAGCCCAAATTAATTCAAGCTGAGATTGGACATATCTCGGCAATCTGAGAAATCAATCTAGATTATATATAAATATATAAAAATATTAAATATGAATGTAAATTAATATTGACCGTTAGTTTACACTAAAGTTATCTAGACCATTAAATTAATTTAAATGTCATATCTCAAATATTACTGTTTTATATTACAACAATGATTTATACCACTAAAAAATCACCACTAATAGCATTAATGTATTGAGAATACCAAAGGGAAAAAAAAAACACAAGGCATAGGTAGGGAAAATGAATGGGAGCACTAATTAGTGCTACCACTAATGATGTGGCAGTAGGTCCCACCCACTGCCACAATGTTGTCGTGTCTGTTTTTTTTTTTTAAAAGTAGATGCCACATCATTAGTGGTTGCTTTAGAACACCACTTTTAATAGTCTCTATCATTGCCCGCGTAGGCAGTGGACAGTGTCTATTGCCACATCATTAGTGCTCCCCTAACACTTCCATTTTAATGCTCCCAACCACTTTTCTTTATATTATTATTGCAGGTAATTTGTGATGCTACTTATGATTCCTCTAAAAAGATGTTAACGTAGTCCAATTTTAAAAAATTAACTAGCCTGGCTTAAATTGAACTCAGGTAGAGAGTTATTCTCTTAAATGGGTTTTGAGCAATTGGGTCTGGATAACCCTTCAACTCAGCCAAACTTGCTCCGAATTGCCTTCTGTAATTAGGGGTTGCATTTATAAAAGCAAATTGATGCACTTGTAATTAAGATAATGATAGAAGTTATACGATGGTGATGATGTTTGGAACAACGGAGAGCACTGTTATAAATTGTAGTTTAAATGCTGGCCATAAAATTAAGTTGTTTATCACACTCTTACGATCTAATGTGAGTGCCACCATATGATCGTACTAATTGAATGTCATAACCGTTTGATCATTTTCAATTATGATTGACAAAAATCAATGGTCATGATTGCACTGTAGTGTGAAGCACACTAGTAAACACTAGCATGGCCCTTGGTTCTTTTTAAATTAAGAGAATCTTTTATGATTTTATTTATTAATGCATCTTTTTTTCTTCTTTTTCTTATATGGGACAGGCTTCATAAAGTTAAGTAAAGAAACAACAAAGAGAGTTTTAAAAACCCCCAAAACAACTTTAAATATTTAAAATATTTCAATAGAAAAATCCATGCCTAAGTATTCAAAACAAGCCATGGGCTTTTTTTCTGTTTTCTTTTTTTTTTTTTTTTTTTTTTTTTTTTCGGTTCAAGGAAAGTCATATTGAAAGTAAAAGTGATATAGAAAACTAGAAGATTGTTTCTAGGTTAACACTACTAGGAACTTATACACGGGTGGGGAAAATTTCCCACTATTTTTAAATAGGAATATTTGGTGATTAGTCCCTTTTACTAAATTATTTAATGCAAAAGGGGCAGACTATAATTTTTGCTTTATAAGTTCGTAGTCTGTACTTGGGACAACTTGATTATCCAAATATTTATTAGGTTTTTAACTCAAAATTTACAACTTTTGATTTAGATGTTTGGTTTCCTTGAAGTTGGTATTTTTGAAATCCTCTCAGCGAGTTTTATCAATTAAGATCGATGTTACTTATGAAATTCTACAAATAAGTTATAAAAAAAAAAAATTGAAATTTGCTAACATTAAAATAAACATTTTTTATTTTTCAAGTTAAATTTATTATTATTTTAATATATGAAATAAAACAAAAAGACCCAAAAATAATTTTTAAAAAAAATTCAACTTGATCTAAAAATTATGAAATTAATTGTGGAGGTTCCTAAATATATGTTTACTATATATGTGAAATAGTTTTAAAATATTGAATTTCACTGATTAGATTAAAAATAAATGAATAAATCTTTGTATAGTGAAATTTCACTAACCATCACAATAATTCCAATACTTCCGATTTTAATTATGTAGATTCCTAAATTTATGTCACTTCTGATTTTAATTACATAGATTCCTAAATTTATGTCTATCATGCATATAAAACAATTTTCCAAAAATATTTTCACCAACTGTTAACACAATATTGTCACTACCATCACCATTATTAACGACCACAATAATCACAATACTTTTGATTTTTCAAACACCACGACAAAGGATCAGTTTTGAAGATCTGGTGAAAAATAATTATAAAATATTAAGAAAAAAAGAGGGTTTAATTATATTTTCTATTTCGTATACATTGACCATTAGGGGTGTATGTGGATCGGTTTAGGAGAAATAATCTCAACCAAACCATTCCCAGCATGTTGGCAATTTCTTAATTTGCAACCAACCCGCCTATCTTTAAAACTAACGAATTGGATGGAATTTGTGGTAGTTTCGAACCAATGAATTGAGTGAGTTGACCTTGTAAGTTTTAAATATATAAACAAAAATTAATTAGTAAAAAGATCATATCACAACTACAAAAAATATAAATAAAATAAAGGAAGTAACATATATATAAATTAAAATTATATAAAAGAAGTTACGTATATAAATAATGCTCTTAAAGACTAGGGTTAAATGGATATAAGTACCGAGTCAGGGATATAATATGGGTAAGGTCTATTGTATTTAGTATACTACATGACTATGCGGGTTGGGTCAGTTTAAGGAGAGCTGAAAAATAATGGAGAATTGACTGAAAAGACCTATTAAGAAGATGAGTGCATCAATAAGTCCTCTTGTGACTTTTTAATGCATCAAAAAGTCATATTTACTTTAATTGTTACCACAAAAGTCTTGTTTTTTTATTTTTTTACCGTCGTTTTCTTTATAGATTTGAAAAAAAGTTACTAATTGTTAATTTTTAACGGTAATTAAAAAATTTGTCACAAAAAAAAGTTACTATTTGTAGAGAGATTTGAAAATTTCATTACAAAAAGAAGTCACTAATTATCAATTTTTAGTGACAGATTTATAAAATTGTCATAGAAAAATGTCATTAATATTTGTAGGACTTTTTAATTTATACAAACACTTGTGAGACTTAATACCGCACAAGTCCTATTAATTAATTAACTCAAAATAATAAAGCAATCCACCTATTTTCATCTTATAAAGCCACCCAACTCAATCGGCATGTCCTCTCTCAAACCAAAAATAGTGGATTGCGTGGGTTGGCGGCGGGTAAAGTGTACACACATATTAGTCATACGACTCTGTTACAGGGCCCGAAAGGGTTTCGAGCCAAACGGCTCGAATTTCAGAAGGAAGGAGGAAGAAGAAGAAGGAGGAGAGGAGGAAGAAGAAGGAGAAGAAGAAGGAGAGGAGGAGAAGCAGAACTGGAGGGGGCCCTAAAAATGGGGTTGGAGGCGGAGGCGGAGGTGGAGGCGGAGGCGGAGGCGGCGGCGGGTGGAGGTGGACGAGCGACGAGCTGCGAGATCGGCCGACGAGCTGCGAGATCGGACGAGCGACGAGCTGCGACGTAGGCCGACGAGCTGCGACGCACGCCGGCGAGCTGCTCTTCTCTCTCTCGCCTCTGCTTTTCTCTCTGTTCAACGAAGAAGACGAAGAGAAAGAAAGAGAAGGAAGAAAAGAAAAAAAAAAAAAAAAAAAATTCGAAGCCCAAAACGACGTCGTTTTGGGCTTCGAGCCGGATTCGAGCCCCAGACTTCGGGCTCTCAAACATTATTCATTAGTCATAATGGCTTGTTCGAAAAAGCAACATTTTATTTTTTATTTTTTAATTTGATATTAAGTATTTTTCTTTCATTTTTCATTTAATTTTTTCTTAAAGAACTCCTAGTTTAAATGTCCTAAAAATTTTAGGCCTCGATCTAACATTTAAATCTAAAATATCTGCACAGTTTTATCATTTCACTATCACAATTGAAAATGGAATGCGAACTAGCGGGTTTGGTTCTTGGTTTACTCCTATGCGTTGCGTGGGCCATGGTGACCGAGCGTCGACACCGTCGCCTAGAAGAGCTAGGGAAGTTGCCACCGGGCCCACAATCGTGGCCGGTGGTGGGCAACATATTCCAACTAGGTTGGTCGCCCCACGAATCATTTGCCCGACTAGCCCGCAAGCACGGACCCATTATGACATTGTGGCTGGGCTCAATGAGCACCGTGGTAATTTCATCGAACGAAGTGGCTCGAGACATGTTCAAGAACCACGACGTGGTTTTAGCTGGGAGGAAAATATATGAGGCCATGAAAGGGGACTATGGAAATGAGGGATCACTCATAACGGCTCAATACGGTCCCCATTGGCGGATGTTGAGGCGGTTGTCGACGACTGAGTTTTTTGTGACGAGCCGCCTGGACGCCACGCAGGACATTCGGAGCAGGTGCATTGATCGGATGGTGCATTTTATTGGCGATGCTGGGGCGGGCGGTACTAATGCCATTGATGTTGGGAGGTTCTTCTTCTTAATGTCTTTCAATCTCATTGGCAACCTTATCTTTTCAAGAGACCTTTTGGATCCAAAATCGGATAGGGGGGCTAAGTTCTTCTACCATGCAGGTAAGATTGTTTAATAAATTGTCATCAATTTAATTTAATTTTTTTTTTTTTTTACAAAATTTGTTGAATCCACTTTCACATTACATGTAAAATACAAAACATGAGATCATTAATATTATAGGCAAAGATAGTCTAAGGTATGCCCTAAACAATATCAAATATTCAAAACGCACTAAAGAAAGGTCAAGATTGGCCCATAGAACTGCGCAATGCGTCTATTAGGGCTCCAGCACAAGTCTTGTGGGTGAAAGGATTAACGATATCTGATTAACTTAATTTTTTACAGGTATGTTTTACTCGATGTACTTTAAAATGTGAACAGTTCGGATTATCAAAACGGATCTCGAAATAAGCCCATAAGAGCTGCATAACAGTGTCTGCTGTGTACCCACATCAGGCATCCCAATTCTATCATGAAAATAGTGCTAAAAAGTCATATTACATATTTTTATTTTAAATTTAAAAAATTTCAAATTAAAAAAAAAGAAAAATGAAAAAAAGTTGTTGAGGATTTCAAAATTCAAATTTACATAACAGTTATAGATAGTTGATTTTGAATTTTAATAATGTATTGCAATCTTATATATTGAAATGAAAACCTCAATTCTAATATAGGTAATAAAAAAATTAAATTATATTAAATTACCCAAGGCTAAGCCTTGGACACAAGGATGCAACTAACAAAAGATTATGGGGCCATGGCCCCTACTTCTGTGAAAATATATTGATCAGTTATTCTTTTCCCCTTAGTCTATTAATAACAAAATGGATTTTTTCAATGTATAAAATAAAAATTCCAATGGTTTTACAATACTCTAAAAAATATAGGAATATTTACCCATAAGTCCTAATTTCTGAAAAGTTGAACCATTTAGTCCTAAAAGTTTTCTTATGCTCCATTTAGTCCTATTTGCACATCAATCTAATGTTCGAAACATTAATTTGATGTTCGAAATCTAATGTTCGAAACATTAATCTGATGTTCGGAATCTAATGTTCGAAACATTAATCTGATGTTTGAAACATTGTAATGGGACCTTTCAGTCTATAAGAAAACTTTTAGGACTAAACAGTGTATAAGTTATTAATTTGGGATTTATTGGTGCATCCCCCAAAAATATATATCTTATTCTTTTACATTCCTTTCTTATTTTGCACCAAAAAAAAGTTTCTTAATCTTATTAGAGATTGCTTTTATGATATTTGATTTTTTTTTTTAAATATGTATATATGTAATTTATATATCGTATTGTATATTTATATGTGTGTGTGTTTATGTATATGATAAAAAAGATTATTCGTCTTTTAGCCCCTTCAATAATGAAATCTTAGTTTCATTTCGAATTGGACATATCAACCAAAATTGTCTTATAAAAAGAATAGGTATTTCTTTAGGAGCCTAATTATCTTTAAAAAAAAAAAAAAAAAAAAAATTAAATAAAAAATATGAAGTGCAAACAAAATTAAGAGCCACATGAAACATCATATAGTAACACTCTCAATAACATTGCATAATTTACAATTTTTTTTAAAAATAATTTATTATTATTATTATTATTTTTAAAATTTTTTTTGGTGATTTCATTTTATTCGACTCTCACACATGTAGTTCCGCCCTTGCAGGTAAGGTTATGGAGTTGGCGGGAAAGCCCAACGTTGCAGACTTCATGCCGATTCTACGGTGGCTCGATCCACAAGGAATAAGAAGAAGGACTAATTTTCATGTTGAAAGAGCCTTTGAAATTGTAGCAGGGTTCATAAGAGAAAGAATGGAAAGCATGGAACATGGTTGCAACGAAGAGAAGAGAAGAGACTTCTTGGATGTGCTTTTGGACTATCGTGGTGATGGTGTGGAGAGTCCTCTTAGGTTTTCTTCAAGAATAATCAATGTCATTGTCTTTGTAAGCCTCTTCTTTTTTCCCTGTCAACTACTTTCTTTTATTTATTTTAGAGTTAAAAGATTTCTACTCATTCATATACAAACTATTTACAAACATAATTTTTATGCATGATTTTTTTTTTCTTTTTTTCCTTATAAAAAAAATACAGCTAGCCCAATAAGTTTGAAATAATAATAATACTGAATTCCTTTTTGATAAAGTTAAAATGATCAAAACTAATCCAGAGAGTAGGTAGACAATTAAATGAACAATGACAAATATACATTTTAATACAAAGAATATAATTACATTATCTTTTCATTTATATGACTCACGAATTATTGATGAAAAGAGACTTAACTGTTATGTGAATTAAAATTTCTAGAAAGGCTTGTGTAATTTTGTCAAAAGTGTAGTGCTAATTGTATTTTCTCTAAATCTTTGGAGAGATGGGTGTAATTTATCTAAAAAATAAAGTGGCAGTGATATTTTTCTAATTATGAGTCATAATAATTGGTGTTTTAACTTGAAAACATTTTATATGAATTCTTTGTGCAAAAATTTTATTTGTATAATATTATTCCATCTAAATTTATTACATCATCGATCTTCCTTTGTTTTGTTACACATATTTCAATATGTTCTCTCTCTGTCTCTGAGGAGGGTATGACTGCACACATGTAACCCTAGGATTGATTTGAGACAATTTGATACCTAAATTTATAACCTTAAATGAGCCCCTTTTTAAAAAAATTAAGTTCATATATTTAAGTTTTGCTAATAAAATTGTTTGAGTTGAAAGTATGGTTAATCCACATAATTTTTCTCGTACCATAGTGAATGTTAGCTATGATCATATTAAATTTGAAAATTTTATTTCTATAGAGCCTACTATTATGACTATTGCCATCTCTTATACCTGAAGCTTAAAGGTTTATTTACTATACACTTTCTCGATATGTTTGTGACCCATAATTTAAATTTGGATTAATTACTCAGAGGTCCTGTAATAAGAGAACCTGTACACCATTAAATCTCACAAGCATTTGTATAGATAAAAAAATCTTAATAATTGGATTTAAAGATTTTTTGTGATGATTTTATGAATCTGTCGCTAAAAATTAATAATTAGTGATGATTTTCTAAATCTATCACTAAAAAATGATAACTAGTGATGTTTTCCTTCGATGATTTTCTAAATCTATAACTAAAAAGTAACAATTAATAACGTTTTTCTGTGACAAATTTTTTAAATTATCATCAAAAATTAACAATTACTGACACTTTTTATGAAAACGACACTAAGAAAAAAGAAAAAAGAAATTTATAGTAATGATTAAAAGTGAATATGACTTTTTGATGTACTAAAAAATAAATAAAAATTATTTGTACACCCATCCCCGTAATAGGACTTAGAGTTTGACATTAACTTTTTTTTGGCAAGGCTTAGACTTTTGGTTTGGGCTAATATTATAGGCATAATAAAATAAAATGTGAACCTTTCTTTGTGGGCTACTTCTGTTGCGGTACTTATTTCAAATTTCAGAGTGGCAAGAGCCTATAGACTAATGTTAGGCGTAGTTATGAGCCTGTTCGGTAGATCAGACTTATTTATCAACAAATTATATTTCAACTTTTAGTGATAAATTTATAACTATAAAAGTTCTTGAAAAAAAAAAAAAAATAAAAATACAATTCAACTATGTACACCTCTCTTATAATATTTCAATACAGACTAGCACAAATAGATTAAAAATTAATCAAAACTCACTAACAAAATTCAAAATATTCCAACCACTTATCACTTTGAGAAATTTATCTTTATCATTATCAGTCTCAAATGATTATTTCACAAACACAAAATACATCTACAAAATTTTAAAATTTTCTCGTTATCAAAATGAAGGGCAAATACATAATATATATATATATATATAATGCTTAGGACTTATGAGTAAAATTAGTCCAGTTAATAGGACATGTTGGTAATTATCCCCTAGTACGCATTTTTTTATTTATAATATTTGTATACCACTAATGAAAGGCCAAAGCTCTCAAAGTGAAAGTGTTTTCAAGAATTTAACCACGTTTCGGATAATAAATCTGGACGAGTTTACATAGGGAGTTTTGTTATTATTCGTTGGTTTCTTGCCAACCAAATAAGCATGTTTGCCTCATCAAATTGGATTTAAGCTATATGCCTTTTCCAAATTAATGCCTATTCATGTTTTCCTTTCCTTTTTGTAATGTTTTATTTATTTAATAAAATATTACTTCTTTTGTAGATAAAAAAAATAAAAAAAATAAAATTTGGATTAATTATTTGGGTGAATTTATCAGGAGATGTTTACTGCGGGAACTGACACAACAACAAGTACCTTGGAGTGGGCAATGGCTGAGCTCCTCCACAACCCTAAAACACTTCAAAAACTCCAATCAGAGTTGAGGAGCATTGTTGTTGGACCAAACCAAAAGCTTGAAGAGAAGGACATGGAAAACCTTCCATACCTCAAAGCAGTCATCAAGGAGACCTTGAGGCTTCACCCCCCTCTTCCTTTCTTGGTACCTCACATGGCCATGGACTCTTGCAACATGCTAGGCTACTACATTCCCAAAGAGACACAAATCCTTGTCAATGTTTGGGGCATCGGACGTGACCCTAAGACATGGAAAGACCCCTTGGTGTTTAGGCCTGAAAGGTTTTTGGAACCAAACATGGTTGATTACAAGGGCCACCACTTTGAGTACATACCCTTTGGCTCTGGCCGCCGTATGTGCCCTGCTGTCCCTCTCGTCTCTCGTGTGCTGCCGTTAGCTTTAGGCTCTCTCTTGCATTCGTTTGATTGGGTGTTGGCCGATGGACTTGTGCCGATGGACATGGATATGAGTGAGAGGATGGGGATAACACTGAGGAAGGCTGTTCCATTGAAGGCCATTCCAATACCACACAAAAGTGTAGCAAACTGATCATGGTCCATATGTAAAAGAAATAATGTTAAGTACCTAGAAGAAAATATTCAAAAAATGTCTAGAATTTGAAATACGTATGGTGTAAATTTAAATTTAGTGTGGTGTGAGTCATTACCCAAAACGATCTAATTCACACCGTACTTTTCAAATTTTAGGCATTTTTTGAATATAGTAAATTGCTGTAAATGGAGAGTTGCATTGTATGAATCTTATGTAAATATAACAATATACTTGTTTTAAAGATTGTGCACATGTTTCATTTAAGGTAAATTATAAAAGGTTAATTGGTAAAATGTACATTCCTAAGGAGCTATATGTTATTTGGTTCAATGTTAAATATGTATTGAATATGTATTGAAAAATAACCAAAAAAGTCGTCAGTGCTAGAAAAAGTCGTCGGCGGATGGCGGTAGTCAGTAGCGATAGCTGGTGGTAGTGAGGTACATCGATATGTGACATTAAATAGATAGGTAAATAAATATAGGTGACATGTGTATAGATATATGAAATTTGAAATATAGGTGACATTTGAGTGAATAATTGGGCATTTAAACTAATAGGTGACATGCGTACAGATATGTCATATTTTGGATAGATAGGTGACATTCGAACAGATAAACACATAGGTAAGTTTTAAACAGATAAGTGTCCTTTTGGATAGATAATATCCTTTTGACCCAAAAAGATTTAAGCTTGAGCCAAAGGTCTAGTTTGTTTTCAGAAGTAGGGCCTTGGGATTGGACTATTAGTGTGTTGGGACTATTAATATCATGTTTGTTTTCGAAGTGGAGCTTGAGATTGATAGTGCCTTGGGACTAGTATAGGCTTTCGAGAAGGGGGGGAGGAGGGGGGAGGGATTAGCTTGGTTTTCAAATTTAGTAAGGGGATTAGTTTGGAAAAAGGCCATTTTGCCGGTTTTGTGTGTTGTGTGTTGTGTGTGTGATTTTTATTTTATTTTTATTTCTTTTGGTATTACGTCATTTTTTCTTTTGTATATATATATATTTTTTAGTACCAAATAAAATTATAATATTAGAATATATCAAAAACACCGAAGGGTATGTGTAGACGTCCCCGAACGCCCCGGGAGGGTTAAGTCCCGTTCCGTTCATATTGGGGTCACTACAGTTCAAGGACTCAAATGTCACGGTTCTTAATCTTGAACCAAAGAGTCCAAATCCGGCAAATCGATTTTGAAAACAGATTTTTTTTGAAAAGAAGTGCCAAACATGGACTGCTTTGCCAGATACAGAGTCGCCACCTAAATATTTTATTTTTGGGAAATTTAGGAAACCCTGACTCGGTGCCAAAGGCCACGTGTCCGTCATCACCAAAGTTGCCTCGGCTCAAGAACTTGGGTACGATTGGGGAAGGTCACTTTGTGAGCACCCCCGCTCGCCCGGTCAAAGACCGACCTCTACTAACCATGATATCTGATTTTGAAAACATTGTGCGTTCTTATTCCGGTTATTAGCCTAGGTTACTATGTGATGCGCACAGCATACAAGTATAGACTGGGTCGCCTGAATTGGAACAAAACATTTCATGTTTGTTTGTTTGAAAATGGTTTGATGGTGCTACCTGCAGGTAGGCTAAGACGTGGATTTGCCACCCTCGGGTGGGCTTAGAAAACATGATTTTGCCACTGTCTAGTGGGCTTAAAACAAACATTTGATGAATTGTTCCAATCCAAATAACCCAACCTCCACCCACAGGCATTCAAGGCAGTTATATCACATAAGCAGTTAGCCTCATGGTAAGCATGCTATTCATGGCAGTCACTCACACGCATGCAAGGATGCTAAAGCATAAAACTCACCGAGTACTCCAAGCCAAAACAGAAGCTCATTAGAAATCATGTATGATCCTAGATACACAGAATTGCCTAATGCAACACATGCAAAGATGCAAACTATAGCAGGCTCGGCTATTCTAAACATGGCATATGGAATGCTGTATCTAACATGTATTCAACTTGAAACTGAAATACAAATGCAGTTAGTATGATGCGCCGAGCCCGGTGCGTGCAAGATAGATGAATGAGTGCAAACATGCTATCATACTGTATGCTAATTGAAACATGCCCTAATCTAACCATCATAAGCAGGTAAATAAAAGGGAAGAAAGACGTGGGGTTGGAAGACATACATCACACTCATCCACACTTATTACAATTTTGCCCTCGCACAGAGGGTCCGAATAAATATACAGTCCCGAATAAAAGAATAGTACAGTCCAAATAATACAGTCCAAATAATGTACAAATTCCTAATTAATTAACAAATTAACTAAGAAAGCTGTAAAACTGGCATGCAAGCCAGGGACTGCCTTGATTCCGCTCCAGGTGATAAATGATGCATGTTCGGGTCGCCTTTGTGCGAAAATCCATGACGATGCCCCAATTAGCCTCTGTTTGCACCTGTTCTTGAAATGCGTGCCAAGCTCCAAAAAGTTACTGATTCTTCATTTTGCTGCAACAGAGAGCAGGAAAGGGGCATGGCAATGTATTTTCACAAATGTATGCATGTCTTGATCCTCGTGCCACCAATCACGTATATCGATGCATGATGGCCGAGGAGTCGAATTGCACAACTCAATATGAAATGAATGCATATGAAAATACAACAAAACCTAACTCCATCACGGATAATCCGGAGTGTCGGTGACTGGGGAATTGAGACACGTTCCGTCACTTGGAGTACGGAACGTACCTCGTTTCCCGTGCCTGGGCTAACTCCTATCCCGAACACGATGCAATATGCATGATATGCAACTAAGATACAACCTAACATGCGAAAGGCTATGAAATGGCATACACGATGCACGAGGAAACATGGCATACGCAATGCGCTAATATACGACCTAGCATATGCAATGCTATGGAATGAAATGGCATACACAATGCAATATGGGCTTACACCAACACAAGTGGACCTCGGCCGCACTCACATAGGAGGCCATAATGATGAAAATGGGACAACTCGAGATGCGTGCATGCGTGCACGCAAACCGAGAACCGAACCTACGGCACGGAATGCCACTCTAACAAGACATGGCAAAACACAAAAAAAATGGCATATTATCATGCAAAAATCAGAGGTAAAATGAGATGCAAAACAGTCCCGAAACCCGGTAAAACGAAACCCGATGCATGAAACGAGTCCCGAAACACGGGTTTTGGCACATGAAATGGCCTATAACTATACAATGCATACATAATTTGAATATGAAATGAAAATACAGAAGCAAGGAAGCCCTGATACAAGCATTTTTACAGTTGAAAGCATGGCCAAACAGTGAGCACAAGTGGGACTAAATTAGCATACAAAAATGGCTCCGCAAGGGAGGTAATGAAGCAAGTCACAAATGCTGGCCCCAAACTGAGGAGGGGCCTTCTACAATATTGGAGAGGGGCCAAAAATATGATGTATTAAAGTTTATGACAAACTCCAAAAGCAGATAAAAGTATGCTCAAAATGCTATGCAAGAAATAGGCCAACAAAGGGGCAAAGAAGCAAGTGGTGCATGGAGGTCTCAAACAAGTGAGGGCCCTTCAACAATGTTGAAGAGGGACCCAAAATAAGGCTTTTTACAGTTTATAACCAGCCCCAAAACAGTATAAAAATAGGCTCAAAATATCATGCAAAATGAGGCCATCAAAAGGGCTACAACATGAAGTATACAAAGGGTGTCTCAAACAGCCATAGACCCTTAATGAAAAATGAAGAAGGGGTCAAAATAGGGCCATTTTCAGTTCAGACCAAAGTCCAAAAATAGAGACACAATAGGCTAATAAATCATGCAAAAATGGGGACCAAAGAGGGGTACAATGGCAAGTGGTACATGGAGGTCCCAAACAGTGGTGAGACCCTTAATGAAACAGAAAAATGAGCTCAAAAAACTGACATTTCCAGTTATGGCCGGAGCTCAAAACAATAAGCAAAGAGGGCTAAGAAATGGTACAAAAATGAGCTAGAAAAGGGGGAAATGGTGCTTACCCTTGAAGACCAAGCCTTGGCTGCCTCTTGGACTGAAAAATGGTGCCTCCTAGCCTTTTAGAAGAGCTCCAAGCTACTGGAAATGGAAGTGGTAGTGTAGTGCTAGGTGGTGGTGTGAAAAAGGGGTAGAACTTGGTTGTTTTTGAGGGTTAAAGAGAGAGATGGAGGGAGGTATGTATATGCAAGCTCAAGGAAATTTTTCCCAACCCTTGGACCAATGCTGGAGGCCAGTTATATAGACCAAAGAGGGGGAGAAAAGGAGGGAAAAAAATCGGGGGAAAACAAGCCAAGTTTCCCCCCAAAAGTTGTCCCCCCCGGATACAGATTTTTGGGGGAAAAAAAGTATATAGCTGTAATGTACTCACCCTGAGGAGCAAGGCCGGCTAGGTTTTGGAGCTGCAGGTGGCCGGCCGGCCACCCCCCATGGCCGGCCGGCTAGGGGTCAAAAAGGCCAAGGTGAATTAATGGCCGGCCACCACAAATTAGTGTCCTCCCAGATGCCCTCAACACAGCCCTGTGGTCCAAAATTGGAGGAAGTGAAACATGAGAGAGAACAAGCCATTTTTCAAAGGGGTTCAAAAGGTTCAAGTGGAATTATTGGCCGGCCATGTGATATTTGTGTCCTCCCAGGTGTGTACAACACAAATATGTGGTTTGGAGCTGAAGAAAGTGGCCTTAGGGTGGTCAACATTGGCTTTGAAGTGAGAAAAATGGGCGTCGGAGGGCGATGAAGGAATATAACTGGTTGCTGAAACAATTACTGGCCTCCCACCCTTCTATGACCTTCCTGGTGATGAAACAGAGGTCCCTGCCAAAAATGAACGAAAACCGATGCAAAATGAAGGTTCGGGGGCCGAAACGCGCAGTCCGAGGCCCCGAAAACCGACTGTTAGGCACCGGGAGTGGTGTTCGACCACGAAGTTGGTCTCCCGGACCACAGTGTCCCTTAAAAGGGAGGAAATAAGATGTATGCCAAGAACCGGGGCAAACGGAGGTGGTTAGGCGGTCCCGAACCGAGGCACTCGGCCTGACGGCTCCGAAAACCGGGAATCGGGCTCCGAAATGGCCAAAATGGCCTACGACCATGAAATGTAGCCCACGGCCACTGAGAGATGATCTACAAGACCTCTCCCTCCCCTCAGGGAAAAGAAACAGAGAAAACTGAGCCTGGTTCGCAAACTGAGGCAAAGCACAGAAAAGCCTAGAAGTCCAGAGGCAAGGCTCACGGCCGACACTCTGAGACCTCTGAACGAGCACAATATGCAGCATCACCGAGCGCTCAATCGGTGACGTCTGAATCTTAAGGTCGGTCAAAAATGGGGTGTCTACAGTATGTATGGTATTTCATATAGTTAATCCATTCACTAAAATATATCACAAACAAACACAGTTTTCTTAATCACCTAACTAACAATATCTTTACTAACAATTCTCACACTAACAATTCCACAAAACCTAACTCTGAAAATAAACGGGTCCTAAAAGTTTCAAAAATAGACATTAAGCTTGAGTGTCCAATTATAAATACATTCTTAAGATTTGCTTTAAATGCTAATTGTCCTTTGTGGTTATAGAAATTACATTTGACACCTTAAAATTTATAATTGCATAACAAACAATCCCCTCATTAATCAACTATTAAATTAATTAATAATTTTTAATGATGTCAACAATATATTTGAATTAACAATTTTAACTATTTCATTGCTATATAGTTAGAAATTTCATTATTTTTGTCAATTTTATTAAATGATAAATTCTATGAAGAAGATATTTGTAATTTTCAAAACTACAAAGAGCGACGTGGGGGCGCTAGTTGCTTCAATTGAACACTTTGAAATTTTCTTACTTGGGGCCACGCCTGCGGATCTAAGGATTAGTCAAAGTATGCATAAATTAACTCAAACACCCAATCATAATATATGTGTATGTGTTAAACAAGTCCACTCATTGCAATTTTGAACACCCAAACACTTCAACTTTGAATACCCAACAACAATTTGCAAAACTAAAGCAAACTAATAATTCTAGAAACATTAACTAATATCCTAATAAAAATACTAAGGTACAAGACATTCATATGGATATACCACTTGACTTATTTAACATTGTGTCTAATTGATATATTTATTAATAAACTAATTAATGTTTCTAACATTGGTGACCACGAATTAATGACATTATAAAGTTCTAGAGATCAAAGAAGGATCTCTTATATCCATTCATTTAATTACTTGTGTAATTAGCATTGATTCTACAAGCAAATAAGTACTGAATCTACCAGTTGCAACTAGAACCGTTAAAAGAACTTTTTTCGATAATGAAAATTATAAGAAAATGATTGTACAACTAAATGGAAGATCAATAAATGAATAATTATTTAGTTATATATATTTAAAATAATATTGTGGGGACATATTTTTGGGTCAGCCATGTGACCTTGGCGGTTAGCCGATATGTCACGTGGGTGGTCTTAGTTTGTTAAGGTGTGATGAGATCATGCCAGAATTCAAGATAAGTAGATGAAGACTAAGAGTTGTAGATATCTCATTTTGACTGACCTTAAGACTTAGGTGTTTTTTTCCGAACACTCGATGATGAAAGTTGCGAATATGTTATTTGTTGAATTCCCCAGTAAGAAGGCCAGGTTCAAGCTATTCCAACCTTATACCTATTTTGACCAAACTACTTTAGACCTATTTAAAACCATTTCTCAAATTGTTTTGGCCGTATACTTCAAAACATCTCAACAATGCTCCGAAGCTCGCATTTTAAATTCAAAGTGCTATGTTTTTTCAGTAAACCAAGCAAGGACAAAGTGGATATGAGTGAAAATGTGGATAATTCTCTGGAAAAACCCTGTTTTCCCTTTAAAATAATGTGGCCATACAATTTTTGATATGACTATACACTTTTTCTATCTGGCTGTAAAGAAAACCTTTGGCTGGATGAAAAATGCGTCGACCGAATAGTTCGTTTGAAAAACAAAGCATTTTCGAGAAAATTGACTTCCACGCATGTGGGAGTGCCACTTGTCAATTTTCTGAGATATTTCTATCTCGAAATCTATAATATCACCTCCCCACTTTATTTTTAAGGGTTAGAAATTGTTTCCAAAGGCTTAGAGATTGTTGAGAGCACAAACCACCTTTCATCCAAACACTTCCAACTTTTCCACCTCTCTCTTCATACATACACCACCCAAACACCATTAAAGCTTGAACTTGAAGCTTCTTGATGAGAATTCAAGCCATCTCCCAGAGTCTTGAGGCTGCCAAGAAGAGAGTTTGATAACCAAAAGTTCTTTATTCTTTGTAGAGGTAGACTTAGAACTTTTCTGATATATTTTCTCTCTTACCAAACACTGGTTTTCAAAGTTTTCTTATGCTTAAATATGTAATTTAACTTGTGGAAGTGGTGGGCTTAGCCACCCTTCCATAAAGCACTTTCTCTTGCTTTCTTACCTCTCACATACTTCATTTTAGCACTGTTTTTCATTATTTAGATCAAATATAGACTTGTGTAGAGGTTTCTATATCTTACTTTCATAATTAAGTTGCTAGCTTCTTTATTTTCTTGAAGTTATTATAAGAGCTTTCTCATTAAAAGTGTTGAAAACTCTCTTCTCAATTCATTTTTGAACATGGAAATGGATGTTGCATCCATATTCCATGAGTAAGAAGATGAGTCTTCAACTATTTTTGATGACTTATGTGTATCTCCCTTTGCTTTCTTTCCATTTTCTTGGAAGCTTTATAAAGCTTCCGCCTAAAATCTTACTTAGAAATGGTGGCAATCTACTCTCTCCAATAAATAACATGTATTTGGATAGTAATTTATCCTTATTCACAAAGAGATGAATGTAAGCTTCCATCTATTTCTTTGTTAAATTTCTAGCTTTCATTTTCCTTCACTTTCTCTCTATTTTCTTAGAAGCCTTCTAAAGCTTTCACCAGCTTTGTAAAGGTTCTCTTGACAAATGGTGGCAATCTATTCTCTTCAACTAACAGTATGAATTTGGGTATTAATTTACCCTTATTCACAAAGAGATGAATGTAGGTTTCCACTTATTTCTTTGGCTTGACTTTCTTTTAGCTTCAATTCCTATATATGTTAGTTTTTATCTATTTGGTAGCTTTTGTACATATCATATAGCATCTTTTGTTGTTGAATGATGGATGAAGCCTATCTACATCCTCCTTGAACATTCTCATAATAGGAAGGAGTAGAAATGGTGAACATCCTTTGGAAATGCTTTATTTGCTTTGTTTTGGCTTTGCTTTACAAAAATAGGGATTTTCAGATTTTTTGTACTGTTGGCCTAATAAATTGTACAACCAGCAGTTGTTTCATATGGCTAGGCCATTTATTTGGCCAGACAGATGATTTTTCTAGGCAAAATAAAGTGACTCCCTAACAGCAAATAGAGCGATTTCCAACGGATGATCTCTTGGGCTCTTGTAGCTTCTGTCCTTTCTATTCTATGATTTGTTAGATTTAGCTTTCATTTTGCTGAGTAATTGTTTCATGTAATGACTTTCAACCCCATTTCTTTCTATTTATTTCATTATAATTATTTGATGTAATAGCTTCCAACCCCATTTCTTTCTATTCATTTCATTATGGTTGCTTGATGTAATAATCTCCAACCCCCCATTTCTTTTTATTCCTTTCATTGAAAAGGCTTCATATAATAGCTTTCAACCTTCATTTCTTTCTATCATTTTCCATGTATGTCTTCCAACCCCTATTTCTTTGTATCCCTTTTATTTCTAAGCTTTTTATACCTATTGATAGCATCATGTTTTCTTTATCATCATCTTTATGCTTGCATCCATGTTTCATGCATTTGGATTCGGCTCATTGGCTTTATATCATTTCTTATGTGATTTTGTATACTACCTCATGTTTTGAGATGATTCACATGTCATGTACTAGTAGTCAAATCTATAATTGCATTCTTGTATATGTATTGCATTAGTATTCTGCATATAAGAATATGCATATTTTGCTAATTCTTATTTTCCATCTTTTTGTTGAATCCAGTAAATTTATAAGTGAGCATTTATAGTTTTAGTATCTTAGTTGTACATGATTTTCTTATTATATTAAACATTCTATCATGCAACTAATTGCTTAATTAATCTATCTCTATGATTGCCGGTAGATGAAGATTGTGTCACTCAAGTTGAAATGGTGTTGGTTATTGTGTTTGTGAGCTCAATTTTACTTCAAATGTACATTTTTCAAAACTCCTTTAAAATGCATGAAATCAAAACTTTCCTAAGTGAATGACATATTCTATATCTGATTGCTTCACATAGTAATTATAGCATTAATAATAAAAAGAACATGAGCATATATTATATATAAAACTCATATCATGGTTTAGTAGAGGTCAATCCTTTGATCAAGTAAACGGGGATGTTCAATTCATGACCTTCCCCGCTCATACTTAAGGTCCCTGAACTAAGGCATCTTTGGTTGTGATAAACAGTGGCCTTGGGCATAGGTCATGAGTTTTCTAGTTTTCTCAAAAGATTAGGTGGCGACTCTGAAATCTAGTGATCCAATCCATTTATGTCACATTTTGTGATTAATGGATTTTCTATAAATTTTTTAGATATAGACTCTCATTTATGTTTCGTACTGTACTCATGAGACTAGATCGGAGATAGGCAGTCTGAACTGTCGGGCGCACCTGAGACATCCTACAAGAGTCCTAGTTGATATCAGACTACCTGTTTGGGTAAGGATGGACTCTTGAGGGAGTTGATTCTACTCTAAATAGGAGTAGTTTTGGATAAGTGATATCCTTTTAAGGGATATAATCCCATTAACTAAGACTTCTAGAAAAAGTAGGGCACTGATCACTATATAAAGAAAGCACCCTCGTGGGCCTAAGGTACATTTATTTTTATTTTTATGTTTTGAGTTTTGTGATTGAGTTGATATCTTTGAGAGATAAGTTGACTAACTTGATCGTCGAAGTGCCCTTGGGTAGATGAGCCATCGATTTTGTTGTCTTCTTGTGTGTAGGTGTTAGGCTTATCTATTTCTGCACGTGCTCTACGGCTTCGCAGGATCTCGACGAAGAGATCTGATTTGGTTGTGAGGTCAAAATTCAACACTCACAATTTGGCGCTGTCTATAGGAACTTAGTTGGAATAGATGGCGAACATTGCACATAATGAGTAAAATCTGCAGGTCGAGGATGACCTGTATAGTGAGGGTGGAGAGCACATCAATCTTAGCGTAAGAGTTGGCCAGAATGATAGAGAAAATCAAGAAGTAGATGCGCAAACGAATGATACCATCAACGGCGAAAATCTAACGGTGGAGAAAGGCTAGAGAAAGGGCAATGGTAGGTACAAGATCAGGGCCAAGAGGAGTATTATAACAAAAATGATGTCCAAATTTTGAAGGATCGATGCTTACGCTGCGGTACGAAGGTAAATGATTTGTTCAATAAAGTAGCAGAGTTGTAAACTATGATGAACTTCGTTGTACAAACTCAGGTTTTGCAGTCGACCCCACCATCTTTGCCCCATGGTCATAAATGCTGGTGTCCAAAATGGGAGGCAGGTGTCGGCGCAACACAATGAGAGAAAGCTAGGGGACTCACCTCGAGGATCAGTACATGTTGGCGGAGGTGAACCCCAAAGGGAAGTACAATCGCATATTAGAGGATCAAAGCAAGTGAATAAACAAGGACAGAATGCCGAGAAGACATTGGATCTTAATAGATCTAAGAGACCGAATCCTAGCACGAAGAGTAGTACGTCGAAGAGGCTGAAGTCAGTTACTAGCAAAGCATTAGGGTGATCAAAGAAGGATTTACGCAACCTCCTTTAGAAGAAGAAGAAGGTGGTTGAGGTTATATTAATGGTTAACCCAAGGTTATCATTCTCCGTAGAATTGGAGGCGTTTGAAGCACTGAAGAGGTTTTCCATACCAAAGTTCCATACATATAATGGTAGGTCTAATCCTAATGTCCACATCATGCTGTATCTTAATGTGATGTTGTTGTAGAGTGGAAACAATATGCTTTTATGTAAAGTGTTCCTAGCAACATTGGGGGATATAGACTCAGATTGGTTTTTGAAGTGTCCAAAAGGGTCAATGAAGAGCTAGGATGGTTTGACTGAGATGTTTGTGGGTCGATTTATCACCAACAACATTCAAGCTTTGAGGGTTGACTTGTAGGTGTTTATGAAGAAGGATGTCGACGAAAGTTTGAGGGCCTATGCCAAGAGATATTACGAGGTTTACAATCAAATTCTAGGTTGTAACTAGGAACTTGCCATGGTTTCATTGAAAAATGACCTAGAATACAATAGCCCACTTCGGCAATCCCTGGCCAAGACTCTTCTGACATCAATGGAGAATCTGATGGTTAGGATTGAGAAATATGCAAGGGTCAAAGCAGACAAACAGAAACGAGGAAGTAAAAGCAAGCAAGAGAAGATGAATAGTTCACCTAGGCGGAACCAATCACCAAGGAGAAACGGAGACAAAAATAGAGAGTTAATGTGGGATACTTTTGGGGTTACTAAGCGCACCCAACAGTTCAGACTCTCATTCTCTTGATTTAGTTTCACTAGTGCAATGTGAAACAAAAATTGAAAGTCCAAATCTGACAACTTTTATCTAAAACCCATTTTTATTACTAAAAATGGACTATATCACCAAATCCTAGAGTCGCCACCTAATCTTTTGAAGAAATTATAAAACCCGTGACGCGTGCCAAAAGCCATTGTTCGTTATAACCAAAGTGTTTCAACTCAGGAACTTAGGTATGAGGGGGGAAAGTCATTAATTGAGCACCTGCACTCATCCGATCAAAAGGTCAGCCTTTACTAAGTCATGATGTGGATTTTATAATCGATATATGCTCATGTTTTGATTATTAATAATGCTAACATTACTATCTGAGGTAATCAAGCATAGATTGTGTCGACAATTTTGGTTATACTTTGATTTCATGTGTTTTTTAAAAGCCTTTTTTTTGTACAAATTCATAACCATAAGACTCAATAACATTCCAATAAAAGCAACACAACTTCCATTTACCTGCATTCATACAGATATATCATTTAAACATGTAGTCTCATGGTGTAGACACCCCATTTTTTATAGCCCTTAAGACTTGGGCTCCACTGATGGATCACTTAACGATGAATATGTACGCTTGTCGAATGCTTGATTTCCTTAGTAGGAAACCTCAGTTTTGAACCTTCAAACCTTGTGCCTTGTTTTGGACCAAAACAGTGGTTTTTCAGGTCTATGCCTCCAGTGACCTGCCGTCCACTAGTGTGGCTTGTCGGCCACCACTATTAGTGGCTTGCAGGCCACTAGTGCAAAAAATCAGATATTTTTTGCCAGCTGTCCTTGTAGATGCATGCACCATTCCAACTGTATTTGTAAGGATATTTTCGAGGGTCTCTCATATATTTCTATATATAGATGACCTTCTCTTTGGTTTGCAAGGTTAGAAAAATTTAGGAGTGAGAAAATTTTTTGGAGAGAAAATTTTGTAAAATTCCTCTCTCTACAATTTTCTCTTTCTCTCTCTCTCTCTCGCTCTCTCTCTCTCTTGTAACTTGTATAGCCTTTGCCTAAACACTCTAAACCAAACCTAGAGAGTTTCTTGCTGAGGTGATTTGAGCTTAAATTTGAGCTCTTGAGGCACTTGAAAGTATGGAATAGTGGTTTAGAAATCCAAGGAATCATTCCTCTTCAAGAGGTATACATTCTAGTTCTTTTGTGCTAACTCTTTCTCATCTTTTCTTGTTGTTTTTGAGCTGTTTATTACTTGTTTATTACTTGTATTTTTGGGCTGAAACTTGTGGTTTAAGGCCATTAAAGGTAGAGGGGTTGACAACCCTTCTTTGAACCTTGTTTCTAAGGCCTTTGCCCTTGTGTTTCCTACCTTCTCCTCGACTTTGTTTGAGCCTTTTGCCACTAATTTTCAGAGGTTTTTCAGAGAAAAAAAAAAAAAATCATGTTTTGAAGTCCCAAAAGTGGAGGGGTTAGACTCCCTTCCTTGTGCTTGTATGCTAGTTTTAATTCCTCAATATTTTAGCTAGTTGTTGTAGTTATTTTTATCTTAATTCCAACACTTTTTTGGACTATTTTAGGATTGCTTTTATGAGTTAGCTTTATTCATGCTTTGTATAGTGTGTTTGTAGTGTAATGGCCCTCATAGGCTTGGTGGTTTAGGGCTTAACCACCAACCTATTTGAGTTGATAGTATTTATTTATTACTTTCCATACTTGTGTTCACCTCTAACATCTCTGTAACCTCCCTCCTTTCTTGGCCTTTTATTGCTTTGAGAGTGGTTTCAAACTGATTGTTTGTTTAAGCTTGTAATCCATTTGGGGGTTCATTACCAACGGCACGACACTTCTCTCATGCCTAAAACAACACTTGGTTTGGTGTTTCTCTCAATTAGTGGACTTAATCTTGATTTTTGGACTAAATGAATTAAGGAATGGAAAGGTAGTTAAAAGAAGTAATTAAAATTAGGGATAAAATGGACCAAGATAATAAAATAATTTGGTGTTCAATCGGATGTTAATCGAACACATGGAGACTTGAGTCATTTCATACTTATTAATGATGAAATGGTTCAAATTTCCAAGGTCAACCACTTCCCTTGATCAAATCATGATAGGGAGGAGGTTTGAGAGTCTTTTATTGTGCATTTATCGAAATTGTATCCCTTGGTTCATAAGTCATCACATAATGAAATTGCGCTGATTGATAGCTTTCGAATCAAGCCTACCTCTCATTTGAGTTGTTTGATGATAAGGAGAGACATGGTGGACAAACATCCCTTGAAAATGCTCTGTTTGTGCTCTATTTATCCTCTGTTGCTGTAGGAATGAACCAACATCAATGGCCGGCAGGCCATTTTTATTGGACGACAACCCACTATTAGTGGCTTGCTGGCCACTACTTCTAGGTTGCTGACCACTTTTTCTAGCCAGGTAGTGTCCTTTTTACAATAGAGCAGAGCAGAAGCTGAGGTGGAAAAACAGTGCAATTTTCCAACTGTGCAACAGAGGCATTTCGGTAGCAAAACAGAGAGCATTGTTGGGTGGAAATCTACATCCATGCATGAGCCATCCCTCGATTTTCAGATCTGTGAAGTGATATTGTAATATTAGTATGTTGAGCTTGGAGTAGTGGATTTGTAGCTAATTAGTTAGAATGGCTAGTTAGTTTTGTATTGTATTTATTTAATTAGCTAGAATAGTTAGTTAAATTTATTGTTGTAATAATTAGTTAATTAGCTAGTATAGTTAATTTATTTCATTTGGTTTGTAATAGTTAGTTAATTCGTAGCAATTAGCTAGGGCATTCATTCGGACCCTCCTGTGCGAGGGCAAACATGTAATATTTGTGTATGTCTTCCAACCCCACGTCTTTCTCCCCTTTGTTTACTTGCTTATGATAGGTAGAATAGAACATCATATTTCTTTTAGCATTTCCCATGTTTGTATCCATTTTGTCTTACATGAATCGAGGCTCGGTTCATCATTCTAACAAGCATTGTAGTTTACATACTTCGTTGAATACGTGTTTAAACCACATGCTATCAAATTGATTCACATGTCATAATTAGTAACTGAGCCTATTAGTTGCATTTTACATGTGTTGCATTAGTTAGGAGCATGCATGTTTTCTAACTCTTTTGTTTCTTTTGGTTTGCCTTGGAGTATGAGGTGAGCATTTTTGTACTTTAGCATATCGCATGCGTGTGATTGTTGCCATGAGGCTAAGTGCTTAATTGATATATTTGCTTGAATGCCTATGGATGAAGGCTAATTGCTTGAATTGGAACAATTTGGAGTAATGTTCATAAGTGATCACTCTTTCAAGTGGTACATATTCGAAAACACTTTTCAAAACAAACATGAATCAAAGTGTTCCAATTTTAACAAATTAGTCTATACTTGTGTGCAACACATAGTAATGTTAGTCTAATAATCAGAACAAGAGCATATAATGCAAATAAGAATCACATCATGATTAGTAGAGGTCGATTTTTGATTGGGCGAGTGGGGTGCTCAATTCATGACCTTCTCCTCTCATACCTAAGTTCTTGAGCTGAGACAATCTTGGTAATGACGGATAAGTGGCCTTTGGCACGAGTCTCGGGTTTCCTAAATTTTGAAAAAATATTTAAGTGGCGACTCTGTATCTGGCAAAGCAGTCCATTTTTGGCATTTTTTTATTCAAAATTGATTTTTCAAAAGATTTGCCGGATTTGGACTCTTTTGTGTTTATCTATTTCACATTGCACTTGTGAGATCAGATTCAGAACCACGGGAGTCCAAACTGTAGGGCTAGTCGTATCTGAAAGGAGCACGAAAAGTCATGCTACACATGGTATAGTAATGGGTATGATAAAGGGCACATACACAATATGCTAAAACAAAGAAATGCTCACCTAGTACTCTAGGAAAGCCGAAAAAGTGTTTTAGAATATATGCATGATCCTATATGCAAATACCTAATGCAATACATAGACAAAATACATCTAGGGGTCCGGCTACTAACATATGACATGCGTGCTATCTCAAATATGAGGTAGCGCACATAATCAAATCAAAAAGGATAAAATCTATGAATCCAAGTTAATCGAACCTTGATGCATGAAAAATAGATGCAAGTCATGAATATGATAAACATGATGCTATGTAGAAAGCATATAAATAAAAAGGATAGAAAGATGTGGGGTTAGAAAATTATTACAACAATTTGAATGAGAAGAAAAGATGGGTGGATTATTAAAACAATTGGATAAATAATGAAAAGAAAAGACGTGGGATTAGAAGAATTATTACAACCATGAATAGATTCAGCCAAATTGTTGCTGAATCTAACAAATCATATTAAATAAATAAAGGAATTTGATTAGCAGCTCTAGAACCACCCGTGAGAGCACTCCTAAGAAACTATCTGTTCTGTTCTTGGGAAAATCATCCAGCCATACAAAAAGTGGATCGGCTGACTGTAAACATGACTGGCCAAACATAACCTCCAGGTAGAATTCAATTTGGTGTAGAAAGTCCAGAACAGAGACAAAAATCATCTCCCACGGGGTGTTCATCCCTTCTACCTCTCCCTCCCACATGAACACTTAAAGAGGAGGTAGATGGGCCTCAAACCTCAACAATAGTATGCAACAAATATGTACAACAAATATTTTGCAACAATTCATCAAATTAAATGGATTAAAGCAAGATCTAATTCAAGCTTAAGAAATAGATAGGAACCTATATCATCTCTTTGTGAATAAGGGCAGATTAATACCCAAATTCATACTATTAATTAGAGAGAGTAGATTAATGCACATCATTTCTTAATGGAAGCTTTGCTTTTAAAACAAAGGATTCATCAAAAGCTATTGAGAACTCTTCTTCTATTTATGGAACAATGATATTTCCACCCATTTCCATGTTCACAAACGATTGAGAAGAGAGATTTCAACACATTTGATATAGAATCTCTAGCTTTGCTTCAACAAAAAACCAATAAAGTGGAAAACCACAACCCTCTTAACATCAAATCCTAAGAATCATCCAAGTAATCCGATGAAACAACCACTATTACTCACTAATATCAAGCATAGGTTGAAACACATAGATTAACATGCTTGAATGATGAAATATGTGAAGAGTAAGTATAAAACAAGAAAGAAATCTATTCTACATATCAAACTTATGAATGTGTGGTTACTTTCTACTCCTAACCACATTCACAAGATTCCACATATGCATAACAACAATGAATTTAAGAAATTCTAGCTATGAAAAGTAAGAAGATAGAGATAAACTATGGAAAAACAAGAAAAACTATCAACTCAATGGATGGGTGGCTACTTTTTACCTGCAACCGCATCCATGAGCACTTATCTCATAATTACACAAGCATGGAATGAGAATAGAGATGCAAATGAAGAACAAGAGAAAGAAAATGGGGAATAGCTTAAGAACTTCACCGAGAGTGAGCTCTTTGGATCGCCATATATATTTAAATCATAACAAATTATTTGGTCAATACTTAAAAAAATAACAAACATGTTTTTCAAAAAAATATAAACATATTTTTCTTCAAAAACAAAAATAAATAAAATATTTTTTGAAAAAAATATAAAATAAAAATAACTTTAAAGAACAAAATAAAAAATATTTTATGTATTTTTTTAATAGAATTTTGAAAAGAGCTTTAAAAAAATTTTGGTTATGAGTTTTTAAAATAGTTTTTGAATTAGTTTTGAGTTATGTGTTTAGTTATGATTTGAGTGTAGAGTTGTGTTTTGAGTTTAAAATATTAAAAATATTTTAAAAATGAAATAAAATAAAAAAAATATTTAAAATAAAATAATAAAATTTTCATAAAATATCCAAAAAATTTCAAAATCCAACTCAAAACTTTTTTCAAAATTCAAAACTCTTTTCAAAATTTAAAAACTCAAAACTTTTTGCAAAACTCATAACCAAACAAATTTTCTATTTTCAAAACTCAACTCACAACACCACACTTAAATCACAACTCCACACTCAAATTATGATTCTAAAACTAAACCAAATGGATTTTCAAAACTTAACTCACAACTCCATACTTAAATCACAACTCTACACTCAAATCATGATTCTAAAATTAAACCAAACGACCCGTTGTTTTTCCTTCAAAACAATATGGTGTAGACACCCAATTTTTTACCGCCCTTAAGACTTAGGCGCCACCGATTGATCACCTAATGATGAATTTATACGCTCGTCAAACGCTCGATTTCCTTAGTAGGAAGCCTCAGTTTTGAGCCTCAGAAACCTACAAACCTTGCACCACTTGTTTTGGACTAAAACAACGGTTTTCCAAGCCTGACCAAGCTTGATCACCTAGAGGCTTGTAGGCCACTTGGTGGCCGGCCGGCCACTTGTATAAAAAAAACTAGATATTTTTGCCAGTTGTGCCAGCTGTCTCCACAGGTGCATGCACTGCATCAGCTATTTTTATATTGATATTTCCGAGAGCCTAACATATTTTTCTATATATACTTGACCCCCTCTCATAAAATAGGTTAGAAAAATTTGGAGAAGGAAAATTCTTAGAAAATATTTCTCTCTCTACCTTGCAACCTATGCACACCTTTGTCTAGACTTCTAAAATAAGTTTGTTTTTGAGGTCCTTTGCTGAGGTACTTGAGCTTACATCTTAGCTCTTGAGAGTGTGAAATTGGTGGTTTAAAACTCAAAGGGTCCTTCCTCTTCAAGAGGTATAATTCCTAGCTTTTTTCCCTTATTTATTTACCATCTTTATTTGCTATTTTTGGATCATTTTTCAACTATTTTTATGGGCTGAAACTTGTGATTAAAAGCTACCCAAAGTAGATGGAGTGAATACGCTTCTTTGAACCTTACTTCCTAAGCTTTTGCTCTTGTGTTTCCATCTTTTCATCAAATTTTTTTGAGCTTTTTATCACTGATTTTAAGAGGTTTTTAGAGGCTAAGAATGTTGTTTTGAATTCCCAAAAATGGAGGGGTTAGCCTCCCTTCCTTGTGCTTGTTTACTAGCTTAATTTGCTCAATATTTTAGCTTACTTTTTCAAGCCTTTCCATGTGAATACCGGCACTATTTTTGACTATTTTAGGACCATTTTAGGTCATGCATGTCATTTATACTTTGTATAGTATGCTTGTAGTGTAATGGTCCTCGTAGATTTGGTGTTTTAGGCGTTAGACACCAACCTATTTGAGTTGATAGAATTTATTTAGTGCTTTCCATACTTGTGTTCACCTCTAATCACTTCTGCAACCTCTCTCTTTTCTTTGCTTTTTCTTTGCTTTGAGAGTTGCTTCAAATGGTCATTGTTTAAGCTTGAGATAGAGATCCCTGTGCTTAATGGTTTAATCTCTTTGGAGGTTTATTACCAAAGGCATGACATTTCTCTTATGCCCAAAACAACCCTTTGTTTGACACTTCTCTCCATTAGTGGACTTAATCTTCATTATTGGACTAAAATGACTAATGAATGGGAAGGTAATTAAAAGAGGTAATGAAATTGAACAAAGAGGTGACAAGATAATAAAATCAAGTTTGGGGTTCAATCGGACGTTAATTGAACCCATTGAGTCTTGAAGCATTTCATACTCTTAGTGATGAAAATGGTTCAAGAATCAATGTCAACCGCTTCCCTTGATCAATTTCCATGATAGGGAGTCGGTTTATGAGTCTTTTCTTGTCATTTGTAGAAATTGTATCCCTTGATTCATAGACCATCATGCAATGAATTTGCATTGATTGATGACTTGCGAATCAAGCCTACCCATCCTTTGATCTGTTTGATGATAATGAGAGACAGGGTGGACAAACAACCCCTGAAAATTCTCTGTTTGTGCTCTGTTTCATGTCTGTTGTAACAGGGCAGTACCAAACATTAGTGGCCGGCCAGCCACCTTTACTGTACGACCGACCACTTCTTCTGGCCGGCCGACCACATTTTTTAGCCAGGCAGTGTTATTTTTCCTGCAGAACAGAGCAGAGGCTGAGGTGAAAATCAGTGCAATTTTCCAACTGCGCAACAAAAGCATTCTGGCAGCAGAACAGAGAGCTTTTTTTTGGTAGAAATCCACGCGCATGCATGAGTCATCCCTCGTTTCTCAGGGCCCATAATAGTTAATTAACTTAGTTTCGTATTATACTTAATTAGCTTAATTCTACCAGCTAACAAAATTGTGTTGTAATTAATGAGTTAGATGTGGTAACTAGTTAATCTTAATTTGTAATAATTAGGCAGTGTATTTAATTTATTTCATTTGGTTTGTAATAGCTAGGTAATTCATAGTAATTAGCTAGGACATTCATTCGGATTCTTCTGCGCGAGAGCAAATTGTAATAATGTGTATGTCTTTTAACCCTCATTTTTGTTCTCGCTTTTATTTATCCGCTTATGATGGACAATATAGAACATCAAATTTCTTTTAGCATTTTCCATGATTTGTATCCATTCGTCTTACACGCATAAGGTTCGGTTCATAATTCTAACGACATTGTCATTTATTGCTTCCTTGAATACGCGCGCCACTGTATGTTATCAAAGTGATTTACATGACATATTAGACAATCAAATCTATTAGTTGCATTTTTGCATGTTTGCATTAGTGATTTTGCATCATTAGTAGCATGCATTTTTCTAATTATTTTATTCTTTTTGGCTTGCCTTGGAGTACTAGGTGAGCATTTATTGCTTTAGCATATCGCATGTGTGTGATTGTTGCCATATCAAACATATTTTCCATGATGCTAAGTGCTTAAGTGATATGCTTGTTTGAATGCTTGTGGATGAAGGCGAATTGCGCGAATTGCTCAAATTGGGATAATTTGATTACTGTATATATGATATCGCTTTTTTTTATTTTTATTTTTTAAGTGGTACATATTTCAAACATTTTTCAAAACATACATGAAATCAAAGGTGCCGTTTGGTAACACTTATGTTTTCAGTTTTCTGTTTATATTTACAAAAATTTAAAAAACTCAAATAAAAACTTGTTTGGTAAAATTTTTGATTTATAAATCAGTGGTCTCAGTTTATAAATTTGGCCAAAAAATGAAAACACAAAAAATGTATTTCCGTTTTGAGTTTTGAGTTTTTTTTTTACCATCCAACACTAGCCACTACCCGCCACCATTTTCCACCACCATCTTCCGCCACCATTACCCACCACCCACCCCCCGCCACCACCTGCCACCACCACTCACCACCTACCCGCCACCACCACCCGCCACCACCACCCACCTGCCACCCACTCGCCACCACCACCTACCCCTCGCCGCCACCACCACCACCACCACCACCACCACCACCCGCCACCACCACCACCCACCACCCGCCGCCTACTTACCACCACCATCACCACCCACCTGCCACCACCATCCACCACCTGCCACCACCATCCACCACCTGCCACCACCTGCACCACCAGCCACTTGCCATCTACCTGCCACTACCACCACCACCACCACCCGCCACCCACCCGTCACCCACCTGCCACCACCACCCACCACCCACCACCACCACCACCACCACCACCGCCACCGTCACCCACCCACCACCACCACCATCACCCGCCACCTACCCACCACCACCCGCCATCCGCCACCCACCTGCCACCACCACTACCATCACCCACCACCTACCCGCCACCCGCCACCGCCACCCACCTGCCACCACTACCCACCACCACCACCACCACCACCACTCGCTACCACCTACCACCGCCACCGTCACCTACCCATCCACCACCACCTACCCGCCACAACCCACCACCACTCGCCATTCGCCACCTACCTGCCACCACCACCACCCGCCACCTACCCGCCACCACCCGCCATCTGCCACCACCACCCCCCACCACCACCACCATCCACTCGCTACTACCCACTACCCGCCACCGTCACCCACTCACCCACCCACCCACCATCACCACCCACCACCACCCGCCATCGGCCACCCATCTGCCACCACTACCCACTCGCTACCACCCACCACCCGCTACGGTCACCCATCCACCCACCACCACCACCACACCACCCGCCATCCGCCATCCACCTGCCACCACCACCCACCACCACCCACCACCCACTCGCTACCACCCATCACTCGCCATCGTTACCCACCACCACCACCAGCTACCCACCACCCACCGTCACCACTTTCCACCACCGTCTTCCGCCGCCACTTGCAACCACTTGCCATTTCTCACTCTTTTTTATATTTTAAATTTTTTTAAAAATATTTGTCAATTACCAAACGCGTTTGTAGTTTATGTTTTTCTAAAAATAAACAAAAAATAAACAAAAACCAGTTTATAAAATTTTTGTAAATATAAATTGAAAACGCAAAGGTTACCAAACACACCCAAAGTGTTCCAATTTTTGCAAAGTCCATACTTGTGTTCAACACATAGTAAATTAGCCTAATTAGTAGAGACCGATCTTTGATCGGGGGAGTGGGGTGCTCAATTCATGACCTTCTCCTCTAGTACCTAAGTTCTCAAGCTGAGACACTTTGGTGATAACAGATAAGTGGCCTTTGGCACGAGTCTTGGTTTCCTAAATTTTCCAAAATTGTTTAGGTGGCGACTCTTTAATCTGGCAAAGCAGTCCATTTTTGGCATTTTGATGCGCAATCGATTTTCTAAATGAATCGCTGGATTTGTACTCATTTGTGTTTATCTATTTTACATTACACTTGTGGAATCAGATTCAGAACCACGGGAGTCCGAACTGTAGGGCTATCGTATCTGAAAGGAGCACGAAAAACAAGCTACAGTTTTTGGCGACTCTATTGGGGAAATTAGAAAACTTGACTTGGACTTTATTATGTGAAATTTTATCTGCATATATATATTTTTTGCATTTGCATTTGCATTGTTACTATAAGTCACCGTGTTTTCCGTCTACTATTCTTGGATGGTTTGCCAGAGGCTTGCCTAGAACACTAGCCAAAAGGCTGACCGGTCGTGGGCTCTACCATGTTAGAAACACAACCCTTGGATCTAGACTAACGCTGTACCGCTTGATCCTCCTTTTACTTCTCGGTATTAGGTGTGAAATGTATATTAGGTAGTCTTGCTGAGGTACCCTCTTTGACCATTTGACCTAGTTGCATGTAGTAAGCCATAGTGACTGTTCCAAACTAGGACATGATGCTCACCCATATGCAGGATTGCGTGAAACTGCTTGATTGAAATAGTGAAGCCCTAGTTCATGACAAAAAACTAGGACAAGATAACCCTCCCTCCTCATAGGGGTGTTTTGGCTCGTTTAAATGAGTATGTGCTTTACAGTGAAACAATACAAGAATGTGCATATCAGTTGTAAGGTTGGTATCTATTTAGGGGCAGGATTCAGTGTGGAGTATAGTCCTACAAATTTGATCATTTTTGTGTTGATAACATCTTAGCTGAGGTGAATTGCGGTTTCTGATTACTATTCTTTTGTGTTATTTCTTTTGCTAGGTAGTTAAAAACCACAGCTTCAAAAGGTTCTGATATCCCCCAAGTACTTTGGACCCACGTCGGAAGACTTTGCAAGGTCGGAGATCTTGTTCATAGATAACCTGTGTTTGTCTCACTATCACCAGTTGCAAGACGGAGGAGGATCAGACAGAATTCACCAGTCCAATTCTTACAGCAGTCACCTCTTAGCTCATTTGTATTCATCCCGGTTCAAGAACTGTCAGCGACTTCCAGTTTAGCTCAAGAACAGTCTCCTATTCCAATGGTGCAGTATACCCCGGCAAATACGGAGGACTTAATACTCCAACTGCAACAAACAGTTGAGACATTATAGCATGCTACGACCCGTCAGGCCGAGGTTATAACTAGGCTACAACAATAGCAACCGCAGCCGGTTGCGGCCTCAGCGTCCCATATACCTACCGCGGCTATCCTTGTACCCAGTGCCACTGCTAATACTACCACTGCTCAAGATCCACAAACCTAGGGTAATCCAGTTTTCCTATTTCCAACAGAACCCATCTCGGCACAAGCTTCTAAAGCCCCGATTTATCAAACCGAGGCACCGTTCGAATTCGAGGTTGATCTTACTGTGCTCAAAGTCAACAAATTGGAGAAGCTGTTCAAAAAAACGTAAGGGGTCAATTCCATTCCAGACATAGAGGATGGATACACCGATTCTGGGATTACATTACCAGAGCGATTCAAGATGCCACACGTTGACCTCTTTGATGGTTCCGGGGACCCCACCGTTCACTTACGATTGTTTTCAGATATCTTGCAGCCGATAGGCTTAACTACACTGCAGAAGCTATCACTTTTTGGTTCACACTATGTCAGGCATAGCTACCATTTGGTACGCTAAGTTAGAAGATTCAGTAAAACAGAACTGGGAGGAGTTAGCCGAGTCCTTCGTCACTCAGTACTCTTACAACACGCAAATTGAGATCACAACTCATGATCTCAAGGCGACGTGTCAAGAGCCAAAGGAAGGTTTATATGAATTTATGACAAGATGGAGGACTAAAGCATCCATGATGACTATTCGACCTTCAGAGAAAGATCAGATCCGAATGGTTGTCCGAAAGCTACATGGGAAGTTATTGTAGAAAATGATTGGTCTTCCCCTATTTACATTCAAAGAGCTTCACAAGATGGGGGGTTCAAATCGAAGATGCTATGAAACAGGGGATTGTTATTGTTGATAAGGAACTGGCTAAGAGGCCGTTTGTTCACAGTTCCAATGCTGCTAGTGGTAGCACAACTGCGAGGCCATCGGATGTAAGTGTTGTCACCACAACAAAAACTGCTGACCCCTTCGCCAACATAGGCCCACAAACATCATCCAACCTTACCTGACCTCAGGGTAGAACTTTTAACCAACTATATATGACCCTATCAAAAGCCATACAGGTGCTGGTCAAGAAAGGGCACCTAAAACCCTTAGAACCTCGCCCACCCAAGCATAACCTCGTAAAGTACTATGCTTTTCACCAATAGCACGGCCATGACACCGACCAGTGCTTCCGTTTGTTTCATGAGATTCAGGATCTCATTGACAACAAGGTTATCGCTCTACTTCAGAAACCAAATGTAATCACAAATCTGCTCATGGCCCATAATTAGGTCCCCCTCACCTCGAAACCTTAACCTTATCCATACACTGGCCACCTCTTATGACCCTAGTGTGTATATTACCCCCTCATACTTACCAAAACCGACGCTATTCATTCCTGAGGGCATGGACTTATGCGTGATGGACACATCTAATCCATAACCTGAGCCTCACGATGTGGTGACAATACCTGCAGTAAATGAGGTTTTGATCTTGGGGGGAGGTATTAGTCTGTTGTCGGAGTGTTTCGGGACTTATTTGAAAAGGCATATGATTGCAGTTGCTATATCGTCCCAACCACTCAAACTAGGCCTAAAGTGGTGTTACCAACCTCGGTAGGCATTAATGTGGTTAGGGAGGATAGCCCGAACCAAGGGTTGGACGACCTAGCAAATCTCGAAGAAGATCTGGACAACTTACAGTTCTTTTATAGGCATGATCAGGAAGATGTACAGATTGGGTGGTTCAACTTGAACGGATCGACTGATACTACCGAATGGTTGAGTGATAAGCCAGATAAGGGAGAAGAAAATAGGATGAGATTGGAGGAAAAAGAAATAGGGGTAGCTGCAGTGGCTGGGAAGGCTAATGAGAAAGGACAACTGCCAGAGGGCAAATGTACAAGAAAACCCACCCAAGAAGTGGATGTGATGGGAACCACAGATACTGAACAGGAAGCTGCGTTGAGGCAGTTTGAGAGAGAAAGAATTGAAGACAGCCTAAAAACCACAACCGTGTGTCACCCCGAGGGGGGCATTTGTACTGTAAAAATGATTCAAGTGGAATCGGACAACTATTTATCAGTGGCTGATGGCGAGTGGTGAGATGACAATGATTTGCATCTGGCCCATACTGACAAAGACTGGGGGGACTGCATCCCAGATAATACATGGTATATTGAGGAGATAGACCATCTTACCCGAAGTGGACAGTACTTTAAGCCGCTACATCTGGATCAAGCAGAGCTATCAAGAAAGGACAAGGAGGTTGAGAAACAGAAGGAGAAGTAACTAGAAGAGGAGTTACTTCTGACGCAGCTCAAGAAAATCCAAGTTGATATCTCTATCTGGGGACTTCTCATGCCTTCACGGTGCACCGACATGCAGTATTGTCGGCAATGGACAAGGCTAAATTGTCCATCGATACTATACCCGAGCAACTTATGGGCCTAGCCTTCCCAAGTGGAGCCAAGCCAATGCTCACTTTCTCAGACAAAGAGCTACTGCCAGAAGGCACGACTCATAACAAGCCATTATACATATCTGTGGAATGTAGAGAGAAGTGGGTGCCAGTGGTGTTGGTAGATACTGGTTCTACCATTAATGTCTATCCTTCCCGAACTGCCTATGCAGTTGGCCTCAAACTGGAAGACTTTATCTCCACAGCCTAGGTGATACGAGCCTATGACAATACAAGCAGAGAGGTCATGGGTACAGTGAAAGTGCGAGTCTGGTTGGGCCCATTTGAGCAAGAGATCGAGTTTCATATCTTGGATGTGCCGGTTAGCTTTAACCTACTGTTAGGGAGGCCTTGGTTACATCACGTAAAGGCTGTCTCCTCCACCTTTCATCAGATGTTAAAGTATCCTCATGAGGGAGGGGTAGCAACTGTTTTTGGGAACTCATCTATCCAACCACCTCCAGAGGTGACTACACTAGTACTAGAGATCAACCATGGCGATGAGGATGTATTCCTCTCAGGATTCACTCTGGCGGAAGCTTGAGTAGTGCAAACAATTCTAGTCGCGGATGAAGGCATGTACGTTAGTGCCCAGTCCATATATTTCATGAACAAGTTGCGGCATATTTCGAGAATCGGGCTCGGAAAGAGTGGGCAGAAAGGTATTGTAGCATTGGAAGAGGTGCCACACAACCCGCATGCCTTTGGATTGGGCTACGTGCCCACCAAAGAGGACTGGATAAGAAAGAGGGAAGAAATGAGGGGTAGAGCCAATGCTAAGAGAGTTGGGAAGCATTATGAGCTTGTCCACAGGCCAATCCGGGGAATGCTGAATGGCCATTTTGTTCGAGAGGGAAAAGATTTTTCTTTTTGTGGCTTTCTAGAGCCTTGGGTAAATTCCTTGAAAAAATGTGTCCCCAGATTCGAGATCTTCTTTGATCTACAGCTGCAAGACAGTGATGAGGAAAGGGCTGAATCAAGTATCAAAGCTAGCCAGAGCACGAAAGATGACTCAAACAATAGCGAGGCTAAAGTAGGGGCAGCACTAGCCAATTTCCTAACAGATCCCGCGACCGACCTAGAGAACTTAGGGGATAACATTACTGTTTCTATGATCAGAGAAGAACAGGGCGTGGACCCAACCAGTGGTATTTTGGATGCATCGAGGGCACCATGTCTTACTTGGCAGCTGGAGAAAGGCTTTCTTTCCAGTTCTGAATCAGGTGATGAGCCACAATATGATTCCACAAAGTCAATGAAGTCAAAATCAAATTCAAGTTAGTTCGGGGGGTCTGAGTCTAGCATTCCCGAGGGTGGTAACTTGGATGTCAAGGTCCCATCGCGGTCTTCTTTTTCTTTTGCTTTTGAGTCTATTGTAACAGAAGAACAAGGACTTATTAATGAGAACACTGCAGTTTTGTGTACTACTCTGTGCCGTTGGTTTATTATATTGACCAAGATTTTCAGAATTTTAATGAAAATGAAGAGGAGGAAATTCCTCTAGCTTTGAAAAGCTTGATTAATCGAGAGGAGGAGATGCGCGCTAAGCCCTGTATTGATGAAATCATTGCCATTGATGTGGGTACTGAGAGGATCCACGCTTGGTCCAGATCGGGTCCACATTGTCTTCGGAGGAATGCGAGTGTTTAATCGCTTTGTTAAAAGATTTTAAAGATGTTTTTGCGTGGTCCTATGAAAACATGCTTGGAATCGACCTTGAGATCGTACAGCACCGGATCCCTTTTGACCCTAAGGCCCGACCAGTCAAATAGAAAATTGCGTAGAATTCGTCTAGATTGGGCATTGAAAATCAAGGAAGAGGTAACCAAGCAGATTGATGTAGGATTCTTGTTGGTATCCGAGTATCCAACCTGGTTGGCCAATATCGTCCCAGTTCCAAACAAAGACGATTGAATCCGGGTTTGTGTCGACTTTCAGGATATGAACAAAGCGAGTCTGAAGGACAACTTTCCACTATGGCACATAGATGAGTTGGTGGACTTTACTGTTGGCTATGCCTTGCTTTCGTTTATGGATGGGTTTTCTGGGTACAATTAGATTCTGATGGCACCGGAAGACAAGGAAAAAACTGTTTTCACTACACCATGGGGTACATACTGCTATCGAGTCATGCCTTTTAGGTTGAAGAATGCTGGGGCTATCTATCAGAGGGTTGCAACCACCATTTTGTATGACATGATCCACAAACAGTTGAGGTGTATGTGGACAATATGATTGTCAAGTCCAAAGAGCAAGAAGGCCACTACACCGCACTGGAAAAATTCTTTTAACAGATCAGGGTATACAAATTGAGGTTAAACTCGCAAAAATGCACCTTCAATGTAATGGCAGGGAAAATGCTAGGATTTCTGATCACACAGAGGGGAATTGAAGTAGATCCTTCCAAAATCAAGGCCATCTTAGAAATGCCACCACCAAGGACTGAAAAGAATGTGCGCGGCTTTCTGGGTAAAGTGCAATTCATAAGACGGTTTATTTTCAAAGTAACCTTGACTTGTGAACCACTATTTGGTCTCCTGAAGAAAGGAAAAAAGTTCCGATGGGATGATCGATGTTAGTTTGCCTTTGAGTAGGTCAAGCAATACCTCCAGAATCTGCCTGTGTTATTGCTACTAGAGCTGGGGAAGCCTCTGATTCTATATTTGTCGGTGACAGACTCAACCATGAGGTGCATGTTAGCTCAATAATCTGAAGATAAAGTGGAGAAGGCTATCTATTACTTGAGCAAGAAGATGCTGGACTATGAAACCCACTATACTTCCTTAGAGAAAGCTTGCTTAGCCTTGGTATGGGCTACTAGGAAATTGAGGCACTACTTGTTAGCTCACTTTGTAATCTTGGTTTCAAGATTAAATCCCATCAAATATCTCTTTGAGAAACCAGCGCTTACGGGTAGACTAGCTCATTGGCTGCTTCTTTTCTCTGAATTTGATCTCAAATATGTCATGCGCAAATTTGTTATAGGGAGAGCTTTAGTGAAATTCCTGGTAGACCACCTAGTAGAAGGAGATGAGGCAGTGGGGTACCTGTTCCTAAATGAGGACATTATGCAAGTGGAAGAGGAAACATGGATGATGTACTTTGATGGAGCGTCTAATCAATATGGTTACAGGATAAGCATGTTGCTGATAGCACCCGATGATTCCCATATACCCCTAGCCTTCAAACTCTAGTTCAAAGTGTCCAACAACAAAGCAGAATATGAAGCGTGTATTGTTGGTCTGGAAGCTGCCTTAGAACTAGGGGCAATAAGGTTGGATGTCATCGGAGACTTGAATTTGGTTGTTTCTCAAGCAAACAGAGACTAGAAAGTCAAAGAGGAGAAAATAAAGATTTACCATCAGGCCCTGTATATTCTGATTCCGAGGTTTGAAAAGCTAACATTTACGCATCTACTGAGAGAGAACAACCGGTTTGCTGATGCTTTGGCAACTCTATCTTCTATGGTAGACCTCCCGTTGGAAGTGAAGATGCGTCCGATTATTATCGAACAGAAATACATGCCGGCCTATGAGACCATTGCCGCAATAGACGAAATTCAAGAAAAAAAAACCCTTGGTATTACGATATTTGGAATTTTCTAGAAAAAGTGACGTATCTACCAGGGGCAAATGGGGAATACGACGTCTGGACGTTCAATTTATCATTTGCTGAAATAAGTAGTATAAGAGAGGTCATCTGGGAATGCACAAGCTATGTATGGAGGAAGAGGAATCAAAATGCCTCACAGAGGCTATCCATGAAGGAGAATGTGGGGCACACATGACTGGTGTGATGCTAACCCGAAAGATCCTCAAACAAGGTTATTACTGGTCAACCATGGAGGAGGATTGCATTAGTTTTGTACAGCGATGCCACAAATTCTAGATCCATGCCAATTGCATAAATATACCGCCGTCAAAGCTTTACAACATGACTTCACATGGCCTTTCTTAGTTTAGGGAATCGACGTTATCGGTGCAGTCTCGCCAAAGGGGTCAAATGGACACGAGTTCATCCTAGTAGCAATTGACTACTTCACGAAGTGGGTGGAAGCTCAGTCTTATGTAGTGTTGAAAGCGTCACATGTAGCCAAGTTCATCAGAAATAACATCATCTACTAGTATGGAGTTCCGAACGAGATCATATTAGATAACGACTTACACTTCAAGAAAGAGGTGGTGGATCTGCTTGAGAAATATAACGTGGCTTTTCACAAGTCATCAACATATAGACCACAGACCAATGGAGCTATTGAGGCCGCCAATAAGAATGTTAAGAACATCTTGTGGAAGATGGTTGAGACCTACTGAGATTGGTCAGATAAACTGTCCTTTGTTCTCTGGGCTATAGAACGTCGATTCGGACGTCCATAGGAGTAACCCCCTATTCTTTGGTGTACGGAATGGAAGCCATTCTGCCAATTGAAATTGAAGTACCGTCGTTGCGAATTATGGTTGAGTGTCAATAGCGGAGGCGGATTGGCAACAGAGCAGGTTTGAGGAGTTGATACTGTTTGATGAAAGAAGGCTGAAGGCATTATATCACATTCAGGGCTACCAGCACCAAATTGCTAGGGCTTTTAACAAGAAAGTTAAATCCAGGAATCTCAAGGAGGGAGACATGGTACTGAAAGACAACCGAGCTCTCATCCATGACCCTAGGGGCAAGTTCCGATCCAATTGGACTGGTCCTTACATCATCAAATCTATCTGGTTAGGAGGGGAGATTATTCTCATGGACCTAGATGGCCTGTAGTTTTCATAGTCGACTAATATGGACAAGTTGAAGAAATATTATTCTTGAGAGGCTCACTAGGCCGAAAGTCCGGAAGGGCGACCTAGGCAAAAGTTAAAGTATGAAAATTTAGAAATAAACAAAAACTGAGCTCGCAAGGTTGAAAACCCTAAAGGGCTACTTTGGCAAAAGTTAGAGCGCAAAAGGAGAGAATTAATACTCTAATGAACCTGAATCGAACTACGTAAGGCCTGATTCCCATCTTTGGGATACATAGAAAACTTCATCCTGAAGTTCGACTGTAACCATCTCCAACTCAGCTGTCCTTTCGTTCATTTTGATCATGCCATCTTTCTCTATTATCTGTTAGCTCGGTTTTGTGACCTTCATTTTGGAAAAAGAGCAGTGATGGTGAATGCAGTTATGGGTAGTTTCTAGGGGTGCGCGCGGTGCGGGTCGTGCAGTTTAAGAGAAAAATAGAAACTGTATGGTGGGTGGCAGATTGATAAAAATGTCATTAAAATTTGTCATTTTTTTTAATCAAAAACCGATGGTTCGGTTGGCAAATAATGGCGGATTTGCCTTAGCGGTTCGAGCGGATTGGCGGTTTATAAAAAATATAATTCAAATTATAAAACTTGAATCAAAGAGTAAAAAGATCTAATTTATGAATTAACTGAAATAGTCAAAATTAAAATATTCATCTAATGTAACATTAAAATTAACAAACTAGTAAACCAAAAATCCAACACTTTAAATAAATTATACAATAACAATTTAACAAGACAATAAATACTAGAAAAAGTTCAAAAAAAAGTTCTAAAATTAATCTAAGTTCAACATAGTTCACAAACAATCCAACATAGTTCATCCAACATTCAACATAGTTCTAAAAAGTTAATCAAAGTGCACAAACAATCCAAAAGTTCAAAAGTTAATCTAAGTCCAACATCCACCATAGTTCTAAAAGAAAATTTCTGAAAAGTTAATTAAAGCCCACAAACAATCCAAAAATTCAAAAAAATTAATCTACTCATCATACTCTACAATAACTTCAATCCTTCACAATTGCTTCAACCAAACTCCAAAAACTTCATTAATCTGTGGACATAAGCAAACAAAACATAAATAAATAACAAAAAACTATCATCAAAATTATTATAAAAATAAAAAATAAAAAATTATAACAAAATAACATTCAAGAGTAAGAATTAAGTCTAACCTCAAGAACTTTAAAACCAAACTAACTTGGAGACAAATTAGTCCTCAACAATAGTTGCTTCTTGTGTAGTAGATGATGAAAAAAATGATGAAAAATAAAAAATATTTTTAATGTTATTCAAAATTACATAAAAGCTAAAATCAATATTGATAATCTTTTTAAAATAAACACATATCAAAAAAATTACCTGACTCAATTTCTTCATATTGTTCAACATCATCCATACATTCTCTAAACTTGATTGGAATTGATGAAGACCGTAACCAATTTTGGCGTCTGTAGAAACTGGGACAAGCATACATACATTCTCTAAACTTGATTGGAAAAATTAGAGCCTCCACCATCTTTGGCGTCAAAGAACTCCTAAATGGATTAAGCACACGTCCACTAGTACTAAAAGCTGACTCAGAGGCCACTGTAGAAACTGGGACCACCAGAACATCTCTTGCTATTAGAGCTACCTTACACTTCTTGCCATTAACTTTCCACCAATTCAAAATATCAAAGTTTGGAACTCTTGGGTCTACACAATCATCAACCAAATATTTTTCCAACTCTGATTTGTTCTCCACACTTTTTTCCGACTCCAAATGGTTAATATATTGAGAGGCAAAGAGTGTCATGGGATCTTCTTCTTCCTTTTCATCAACTTCCATCACTTGAGGAGCTTGACTTGCATATGAAGGTGCAACATTACAACATTGTTCTTCTCAACATAATGATCAAACAAGCACTCTAATGTTGCCTTCACCGTCGCCACTAAAATTTCTACCTTGTCATTTTCGTATACTTTATTGAATGAAAACTTAAGATATGTCAACTTGTAGCGAGGGTCTAACACAACGGCAACATATAACAAGAAATTGATATTATCGAGATTCTCCCAATATTTGTCATATTTCAATTTCATCTTATCAGCCATGTTACTCAACACTGCATCTCCACTTTTACTCAATTGAACTAATTTAGATTGCACTGATACAAGTTGATGAAAAAAAACATTAGATGTCACATGCAAAGACCTTAAAGTTGCAAAGTTACATGATAAAAAAGTCTTAAAAATTTCACAAAGACTCTAGCTACCTTCTAATCTTTTTCTTTAGGATATGAAATGAATCCTTTTCCTTTCCCTTTGCCTCTTCCACCATCATTCTCATTTGCATTCTCATTTTCATCATCATTCTCCATGAAAAATAACTTGAATCGTGGGTCATCCTCTTCCAAACACTCAAAAGCTTTTTGAAATTTCTCGGCTACCTCCAACATAAAATAGGTGGAATTCCACCTTGTTGGAACATCAAGACATAACAAACTTTTACAAGTAATCCTTTTATGCTCCACACAATTTTTAAAAGTTTGTAGCCTAGCTGGAGATGACTTTACATATTTCACAACTTTTCGAATCTTGGTAATTGAGTGATTTTGTTCTTTTAAACCATCACAAACAATTAAATTCACTATGTGTGCACAACATCTCATATGCAAAAACTCATTTGCCAAGATAGTGGAAGGCCAATCTTTCATTCTTCTCTTCAAAAATGCAATAGCACCATCATTAGAGCTTGCATTATCAACTGTAATAGTGAAAAACTTATCAATTCCCCAGTCTTGCAAGCATTTGTCTAATTGTTTGCCAATTGTCTCACCTTTATGATTAGGAACTATACAAAAACTAAGAATTCTTTTGTGCAAATTCCAATCATTATCAATCCAATGGCCGGTGACACACATATAATTTAGATTTTGAATTGATGTCCAAGTGTCAGTGGTTAGGCATACTCGTTGTTTTCGTAGAACTTTCTTCAATTTTTGCTTTTCATCAAGGAATAAGTTCAAATAATCACGAGCAACAGTAATGCGAGAAGGGACAGGAAACTTAGGCTCCATAACTAAATAAAAATTTCTAAACCCTTCTTTCTCTACATGCCTAAAAGGTAATTCATCAATTATAATCATCTTTGTTAGTGCTTCCCTACAAAGTTTTTCATCATACCCTACTACTTTGAGAGATCCAATCCTTCGACCATCATGTTCCTTTTCCTCTCCTTCTTTTTTAACAAAAGAGAGCGTTTTTTGTTTTTTGTCCACTTGCCTAATAGGAGACTTCATATATTGATGCTTAAGGTGGTTTGACATATTACTAGTCCCATCTTGTTTTCCACGAGCACCATAATCCTTACCACAATAATTACAAGCAGTCCTAGGTTTATCAGGTTCACAATCATCAAGTAAAGTGAAGTGTTCCCAAACCTCAGATTTCTTTTTATCTAAATTAATACTAGGGCATGGACGAGTTTTACCAGAATTTTTGGCAGGCATTGTGGTAGTGGTAGAACTAGCAACAGTGGTTGATTCTGCAGTTGGTGTAGGAGCGTTTCCACCAGCATTTGTATTTTCCTTATCCATTCACTATTACAAAGATAAAAGATTTATATGAATGATAAGTAAATAAATAAAAATTGTCAATGATAATGATAAGTATATATAAATAAAAATTATAAACAAAAGAGGGAGAGCACATACAGATAAAAATTACTATTGTTGGATCAATATATGATTTGGATGAATTTATGAAAGATTTTGTGGAAATCTGCCCAGGTTCAAGTTTTAGCACATTGATTGATTATGTTTTTGACAAATGTTCAAATTAGTTCGAACCCAATATTTTTCTTGATTTGTTTGATGCAAATGATTAATATATATATTATATATATATATATATTATCCACCATGTTAGAAAAAATGATAAAGAAAGAAAATTTCTTATAAACTAACTTGTTGCCTACTGCAATCATGTGTCTTTATTTCAATTGGCAAGTTGAGTCTTGATAAGAGCCTTTATGGCATGAGAAAGTGGAGTTAATCAGCAAAAGCAATTTGAGAGATGTAAAGCATATCAACCAAACAAGCCATTAATTAGTGATAGCTAGCTTGAGTACAAAAATGACACCTAAACTTGAGTACCAAAAATTGGGAAAATTATTTGGTAATTTTAGGGCTAGTTCATATGTTGTTCTAATTTAATTTTTTTTAATTAAAATAGTGAGATTTAATATTTTTGTATTGATTTTTAAGAGACAATATGGGTTAAAATTTATCAATTCAAATTTTATTGTTAATATATGTTATATATTCAATAAATATTAAATATACATATAAAATAATGATTATTTCCAACAAATGAAATAGTATTGCAATGTTTTAAATGTAGTCAATTCTAAGCAGATTTGAATATATGTTTCTTGTTAACAATTCAAATTTAAAATTTAAAAATAAAAAAAACTAACAAATTTAATGTCCCCTATTTATTGTGTTTTCAACACTATAAATTGAATGAATCAAGATATGAACAGGATATATAAGAGATATAAGTATATATGTATATAGAACAGAGAGAGAGAGAGAGTGAAAGAAAAGAGACAGAGAGAGCATCGAGAGAGAGAGAGCAAGAGAGAGTAGCGAGAGTATCGACGATGACGAGGAGAAACCAGCGGTGAGTCGATCGGCAAGGAAAGTAGAAACTAGCGGCAGCGGTGAGGATAGGCAACCAGTGGTGAGCCAATCGGTACAACAATGGTGATGAATCTGTGTAGTGTGTGTGTGTGAATCGATGCAAAATGCACAACAGCGGCGATGAGTGTATGTGATGAATGAGATGAAATTGAAATGCGTGGGTATTAGGTTTAATGGAGGAATTATTGTGTGCGTAAGAGGGTATAACAGTTGATTTTTTTTTTTTTTTTTTTTCAGACATAGGCGGGTTGGGTCGGGTTGACATGCGATTTGGGAAATTTCACCCGCCACCCGCATTGACCCGTAAGTGTTGGTCCTCCCACCCGCCCAACTCGTCCACCAGAGCTGAAATTTTGTGCGGTTCGGTGCGGTTCGGAGCGATTTGGTGCGGTTTTGGTGGTATTATGCACAGCCCTAGCAGTTACGATCTGATGATTCGGGGCTGTACATCTTGAGGGCTGATTCCATGCGTGTCAGGCAGTGATCATTTTTGAAAATGGTTTTGAAAAGTTTTAATAAAAGTTGATTTTACTCAAAATCATTCACAACTTAGACCATTTTTTAACCAAAAGAAAAACTTTTAGTGCTCACAACTTTAATTCCATTGATTTCAACACAAAGTACATTCTCCAACTTTCTAATTTAAATCAAAGTTGCTTTCACATCATAAAACTTGAAAAAAAAAGGTCAAAGTAATAAACTAGGGGCATACGTGAGTCAAGTGTTCCTGCGTCCTTTGCTCGTGCTCACGGAAGTCTCTACAATCAAAGTTAGCCCAACCTGTGCCTTGTCTTCAAGCCAAACCAAGCCAAGCCCTCACCAGAAAAGGTGCAACTAAAGCTAGGGGTAGAGGCCAGAAGTTCTCTTGTCCTCCAAGTAGTGAGGTACCGAGTCAGGTGTGAAGCACGAATGGGAAATGAAGCTAGGTATTCCACCCCCCTTCTGGTCGGGTTTGATCATGTCCAAACTGGCGTTTGAACCGGAAAGGGAAGTAGAACACGCAGTGTGTGAGGCCAACCAACTGTATGCCCGGTTGTCGGGACATACTGTAGCTCATCTCAACCAGGTTGAGCCAGGGACAATGCCAAGCGATGTCAGCTACAGATCTACTGCACATCTAATTGCACCACCATCCCTCTGTGGGAAAATCCACCAGTTGCCTGCAGAAAAAGTAAGCTTTGGCTGAATACACAGGGCAAGGGTCCATCACTTTCAATTTATCGATGAGCCATACTTGGAAAGGGATGAAAAATAAGAGAGATTAAAGAATAGAAGGACGTGTGTTGAGAGAAAAGAAAAGAAAAGTGGCTTGGAGAGAAAAATCTAGGGCGAGTGCTGAGTGATGTGCGAATCATAAATAAGAAAGGGTGGGAAACAATACCAGAAGTAGCAGTGGACTCCCTGCGAACCGAGTAGTCTCTTGCCTATGAAAAGCATCCAAACCCATTAGGGTTTTGGCCAACACCAAACCAATGTAGCTTTTATCCTCTTTCAGACACTAGGCCACCTCGATCAACCGAATGTTGGTACCATCATAACTAGGGGCAAAAAGGAAGTGGGCGAGCATACATAAACAGAGGGCATGTTGCGGATGACCTCGCCAGAGATGGTCACCTCTATCGCAAATGTCGGAAAATTGATGAATCAAGCCGGGTATATCTATTTCCTCGTCGTGAGCAAAAGATCGAGCTTCGTGCAAAGTGAGTCCATACATCCGTTCCAAAGCTTGGGCATGGCCAAAACGGGGTTGAGGCATGATCTCCTCATCTCGCCGGTATTCTATCAGTGCTTGAAATTCTTCAAGAGTCAGACACATTTCCTATGCTCCGAAGTGAAATATATGTGTAAATGGGTCCCAACATCAGGTCGCAGCATGAAGGAATAAAAAACAAAATGAAGTACGGCTCAATGAAAAAAGTGCGTTTATGGTGAAACTTCAGATATTTACCTTTTCTGTGCCGTCCAAAGTGGCTATCCAATCTTTAAGTGTCACAACAAGAAATGTCTCAATTTGTGGAAGAAATAGTAGCAAAATGGGGTTTTATTAAAGAAATTGTGAAGGATGACGTTTTGTAAAAGATAGGGCTGTGAGTGGATGCCAGTTGTCAACCAGTTGATGAACCACCATAGCTGGCCAGCCGTCCACTTTAGTGGCCGGCCATCCACTATTATAGGCAGTCTGGTTTTGTTCTGGTCTTTGTATTTTGAGGTCTTGTTTTGAGTCTTTTTTTTAGCAAGTGTAAATAGTTGTGTTTAAGTTGTTTCTACTTTGTTTTCCGTTTATCGAGTTGTATTTTGTATTTTAGTCGATCGTTGGCTCATTACCCGGTTGAGAACATTATTCTAATTTGGTTTCAAATACCATTCCATTTTCATTTTATGCAAGTGTGGTGCTCATGATGCAAAAATAAAGCTCTTTATATAAAACTGCAGGGTTTACCCCGATCATAGTTTTTACAAAAAGAGAGAATACAAGTCTTTTCAAAAATAAAAAGTAAAAACCTATATGAAGCTATACATGTGCAAAGCTACCTAAATAAAATAAACTAAGAAAAAGAGCAAAAAAATCTGTGCTAGTCGCATCAAGCTCGAGAGGCCCTTTTCGTCCTCTTCCTCGGAGGGGACTCAGGGGCACTGTCTCCGTCGGCACCGCTATTAGAATCGGACTCTGACCCAGAGCTGGCATCGCTATCTCCACTCTTTGATGTAGAGCTAGCCTCGGCGCCCTCCTCGCTTCCTGACCCTGAGCCAATATCACCATCCTCGCTCTTAGACGACTCAGAGCTTCGGCTCACCACCTCCTCGGTGTCGCTGGTCTTAGTATCATCCCCACTCAAAGCCGGCTCCAAGGAGGGGGAGGTCTCCTCTGTCTGGGACTCAATGCTCCTACCCAGAGCACCTTTGCCTCTGCCTCCATCTCGGCGCTCATCTCGGCCGCGTGCTGTGGTCTGTCTACTTTTCCACCCTATCGTTGAAGGAGGTGCCGCCAGTGCTACCACTGCTGCTGGTGCCCTCGGTGTAGGTGGGATCTGAAAAACAAGTATCAGAGTATCAGATACAGTATGTTGCAGAATGTATGATGAGGTATGAATATGATACAGAAAATAGGTTCAGTGCCAGTGCTGTCATGACCCGAACCCGCCCCTATGGATTAAGGTCATAACCGGCCAGTAATCAAGAGATTACCTACGGCCTCAAACCTGATTAAACATATTTTGATAAACATAAGGGGCCAAAATGGAAGCAGACTTAAAAACTTTGTCCAATGAGCTGTGCTTACATGGTATAGTAAAATTATTCCGAAAGCATTTCAAAATAACGTATACATATAAGCAGAATTAACGTCTTGTTCATCCAGGAACTTCAAACAAGTAGTCAACCAAACAAAAGTTTACATACATGGGTGATCCAATGCATTCACCAAGGTAACAAAAAGGGGCTAAACAAAAGAGCAAAACGAAGTCTCGTGCGTGAGACATTCGGGCTGACTCCATAAAACTTAACTTCCTCTCACATTCTTCACTGAGGCTGCGTTTGAACATTTCTTTGCTCACCTACATACATGTAAATGAGAGTGAGCGATGGCCCAATGAATAATATCAAAATAAAGAAGTTACATGAATGAAATTCGTAACAGACATATCACACGACCTTAGGCCCATTCATGTTTCTATCTAATACATCAAACGGCCACAGGCCCAAACATATCAAACAACCTTGGGCCCAATTCGTTCGTGTCAAATGGCTTTTGGCCCAATCATTCATGTCAAACGACCTTTGGTCCATTAAAATATTCAAACGGCCTTAGGCCCAATTCATTCACATCAAACGGCCTATTAAGATATTCAAACGACCTTTGGCCCATCTTAGGCCCAATTCATTCACATCAAACTGCCTCAGGCCCAACCATCATATCAAACATACAAATCCATAAAGCTTATACAGAAGTAACGTTTGGAAAATAACATACGTGAACATATCTTCATTAAGATATTACTCACAGTGTTCTGCAGATGGATTTGCCCTTGCGCTTGACCCTACACATTTCATAACATATTGGGTCACAAGCGATTAAATCCGTTCTATTTATTTCTCTTAGGCCTCTTTCTTATTCCTTTAGTTCCTTTATAATGTTCAATGCATGCCTTAGAGTGCTTAGAAATGAAAAGGAACAGAAAACAAATCATAAAACAACTTTTCAAAATTGCTGAAACAGGGCTCTCTGCTCGAGTAGACCCCTTTGGTCTGGAAGCATGTAATTTACGCTTGAGCGAGATTCTTGACACTCGAGTGAGGAGTCTTTGCAAAACAGGGTTCGCTCGAGCGTAAAGTTTGCCATTTGAGCCTCTGTGCAATTTCTAGAAAACTTCTGGGAGCTAAATTTTCACGCTCGAGCAAAACTTTCCTCGCTCCAGCGGATTAGTCAAATCTTGGGTTTTCCAACAAGCTGTTTGAGCATCAAAACACAACCCCAAAGGCTCCAAAGCTTGCAAATCAATTCCAAAACATAGAAAAACATTGTGTAACATAAAAACTTAGATAATTTGAAACTAATTGTCCCAAAATCCTGGTCCCTTTCCAAAATCATTCCAAATTCTTTGCCAATTTCAAGACTCATGCATTCAAGCTTCATACCTTCATGAATCATGCATGCATGTTAATTATTGACTCCAATTCTACTACAAATGGCACAAATAATGCTCAAAATCACGAAGCTCATTAAATTTATGCATGCATGTGAATTTTGGTGCTCAATTCTTCATGATTATGCACATTCATGGTAATTCTTTACATGCATGGAGATTTTAGCTTCAATTTCATCACACACCATTCAAATCTTGTTCTTAATCACCTATTCCCTTGGAATTCATATAATTGTAGGCTTAAACTCATGAATTGAGGGTTGATTACTCACCTAGGGGCTCTAATTCTTCCAAATATAATTAAGCCTTGAGCTAATCCACTTAGTCTTTGAATTCCTCTGCAAAATCTTCAAGGATGAGCCCTCTCTCTCTCTAAATTTGGCTTACTCTCTCTCTAGAGTGTATATCTCAAATTTTTGAGCTCAAGCAATTCATAAGTTTGAGTGTAATTGGCCTATATATACTAGGTGATTAACTTAGTTAATCAATTTCAATTAAAGCTAATGACCTTCACTTAATTTAATCTAATTATTTTGATACGAATAAATTTTTAATCAAATTTCACCATAAGCTCTAAAAATCACGCTAACCATAATGGTGCAGACAATTTCAGTTTTTGTAACCTCTGCAGTCTTCAATTAAATTTTTATAGCAGAAAGTCAAACAGATTTTCCTACGGTGAACATATAGAGATTGAAAAATGCATATAATCATATAAATGGCACTCAAAATCATACCAAGCACATAATCACAATCGAAAATGAGATTAATTAACATAATACAGGACATGGTTATCACAATTTTCTCCTATTTAGGAAGTTTGGTCCTCTAAACTTATTTTACATCCGTCCGGAAACAAATATGGATAGCGTAGTCACATCTCATCCACTTTTTCCCATGTAGAGTCCTTTCCATAGTGTTTTTTCCATTCTACCTTCACCATTGGGATGGACTTATTGCTCAACTGTTTCACTTGCTGGTCAATGATTTGTTCTGGCCATTCTTCGTATTCCATATTTTCATCAAGAGCTATCCGGTGGTAGTCAATCACATGAAACGGATCTCGAAGATAACCCCTCAACATCGACACGTGGAACACATTGTACATTTGTTCGAATCCTGGTGGCAAAGCAACCTTATAAGCAACTGGACCAAGCCTTTCCAAAATTTGAAACGGCCTAATGTAACGGGGCGACAATTTACCTTTCTTACCGAACCTCAACTGGCCCTTCATCAGAATCACACGAATAAATACATGGTCGCCAACCTCATACTCAAGAGGTCTTCTTCAAACATCCGCATAATTCTTTTGTCGGCTTTGTGCTGTGTTGAGCCTTTGTTGGATGATTTTAATCTTCTCCGAAGTGTCTTGCACAATTTCGGGCCCAAGTGAAGCTCTATCTCCGACTTCTGTCCAACAAATCCGCGATCTACACTTCCTTCCATACAATGCTTCATATGGTGCCATACCGATGCTGGAATGGAACTATTATTGTTTGGAAATTCAACTAGTGGCAAATAATCTTCCCAGCTCCCTTGAAAATCTAAAGCACACATTCTGAGCATGTCTTCCAAGGTCTGTATGGTCCGTTCCGATTGCCCGTTTGTTTGTGGGTGGAATGCAGTACTGAATCTCAGTTCTGTTCCCATTGCCCTTTGTAGGCTTTTCCACAATCTAGATATAAATTTCAGATCTCTGTCCGATACAATAGATACTGGAACTCCATGCAAATGAACAATTTCATCAACATATATAGTGGCCAATCGATAAGCATCAAATGTAGTTCTAACAGGTAGAAAATGTGTAGACTTAATCAGTCTATCAACTACAACCCAAATAGAATCCATACCTCGAGGAGTTCGAGATAGACCAACAACGAAGTCTATGGTCACATGCTCCCACTTCCATTCTGGAATACGGAGAGATTGAAATAGATCGCCTAGTTTCTGATGTTCAGCTTTAACTTACTGACATTGAAGGCACTTGGACACATACTCTGCGATTTCCGTCTTCATTTTGGGCCACCAATAGCTTTGCTTCAAGTCTCGATACATTTTGTTGGTACTCGGGTGCATAGAAAATATTGACTTGTGAGCTTCGTCAAGGATTCTTTTCTTTAGTTCGGAATGTTTGGGACACACATTCAGTTTTGAAATCTCAACACTTCATCGTTAATGCTGAATTTCGATTTCGGATTTGCCTCAAACTCATTAATTATTTTCTTGAGGAACTATCCTCCTTTTGCCTTTGCTTAACTTCATTAACTATTGCTGGTTCAGCTGAAATGGTAGTTACCAACCCAGCTTGCTCATGTAACACAACTTCAATCTCTCTCAAAATCTAGCAAGATTTCCCTTTGTTTAGTCAGTAAGCGAGTTAAATTCCCCATCAATTTTCTGCTCAAGGCATCAACAACTATATTGGCTTTCCCGGGGTGATACTGAATCTAAAGATCATAATCTTTTATTAGTTCAAGCCATCTTCTTTGTCGCATATTTAACTCCTTTTGAGTAAAGAAGTATTTTAGGCTTTTGTGATCTGTGTAAACTTCACATCTTGCCCCATACAGGTAATACTGCCAAATTTTCAAAGCAAACACAACTGCGGCTAGTTCCAAGTCATGTGTTGGGTAGTTCTTTTCATGCGGCCTCAATTGTCGGGAAGCATAAGAAATAACTTTCCCATTCTGCATTAGTACACAACCCAGACCTTTATAAGAAGCATCACTATATATTACAAGGTTTTCCATACCTGAGGGCAATGTCAAAACTGGTGCAGTAGTTAATCTCGTCTTCAATTTGTGAAAGGCAAATTCCCTTTCTTCAGTCCATTCAAACGACTGCCCTTTGCATGTGAGTTGAGTAAGTGGTACGGCTATTTTCGAAAAATCTTTCACAAACCGTCTGTAATACCCAGCTAGACCCATGAAACTACAGACTTCTGTTATATTCGTCGGAGTAGGCCAATTCACAATTGCCTCTATCTTTTGCGGGTTTACAGAATTCCCCTCTGTAGACACCCCATTTTTGACCAAACTTAAGACTCAGACGTCACCGATTGAGCGCTTGGTGATGTTGCATATCGTGCTCGTTCAGAGATTTCAGAGTCTCGGCTGCGAGCCTTGCCTCTGAACTTTCGGGCTTTTCCGTGCTTTGCCTCGGTTTGCGAACCAGGCTCTATTTTCTCTATTTTCTCTTCTCGAAGGGAGGGAGAGGTCTCGTAGACCATCTCTCAGTGGCTGTAGGCTACGTTTCGTGGTCGTAGGCCATTTTTCTCGTTTGGAGCCCAGTTTCCGGTTTTTCGGAGCCGTTGGCCGTGTGCCTCGGTTCGAGACCGCTTAACCACCTCCGTTTGCTCCGTTTTTTGGCACACACCTTATTTCCTCCCTTTTGAGGGACACTGTGGTCCGAGAGACCAACTTCATGGTCGAACACCACCTCCGGTGCTTAATAGTCAGTTTTCGGGGCCCCGGGCCGCGTGTTTCGGCCCCCGAACCTTCGTTTTGCATCCGTTTTGTTTCATTTTTGGTGGAGACCTCATTTTCATTGTTAGGAAGCTTGTAGAAGGGTGGGAGGCCAGCAATTGTTCCGAAAAGTCAGCTTTATTCCTTCATCGCTCTTCGTCGCCCGTTTTCCTCGCTAGAAAGCTGGTGTTGACCATTCCCGGGCCACTTTCTTTGGCCCTTAACCACATATTTGTGTTGTACACACCTGGGAGGCCACCAATATGACATGGCCGGCTAGCAATTGTTCCTGACCCTTTTGAACTCCTCTAAAAAGTTGGTTTTTCTCTCTCCTGGGTTACATTTCTTGGTTTTTCTCCACATAGCTGTGTTGTACACACATGGGAGGCACCTTTTTGGGATAGCCGGCCACTAACTGTGATTGAACCTTTTGACCCTGGCCGGCCACCTGAACCCTCTGAACCTGGCCGACCATGACCCTCTCACCTGGTTCCTTACAGCTGCACCCTCTGTTTCCCCCCCAGATCCTGTATCCGAGAGGGGTCTTTTGGGGGGGGGGAAATTTGAATTTGATTTCCCCCCCCTTTTCTCCACTCCTCTCCTCTATAAAACTAGCCCCCCAGCTCATTTTCAAGGGTTACAAAAATTTGTTTGGAGCTCTTGCATTAAATCTCCCTCTCTTTCTATTCCAACCCTCAAAACACCCTTGTTTCTTAGCCATTTCTACACCAATTCATAGCACCACACCTCCACACTCCATTCCAGCAACTTGAAGGCTATTTCTAGAGGCTAGGAGCACCATTTCTTGGACCAAAAGCTGTTGAAGACTTAGGCTACAAGGGTAAGTCTCTTTTCCTTCTCTTTTGGCTCTATTTTGCATGCTTTCTTAGCCTTTGTTGCTTGCATTTTTGGGCTCCGACCTGAACTATAAATAGTCATATTTTGAGCTCATGTCCATGTTTGATCAAGGGTATTTCTCTGTTTGAGGTCTCCTCCTCACCCTTTGTGTTTAAACTCTCTTTTAGGCCTATTTTTGCATGATATTTTAGGCTTATTTGTGAGCTGTTTTGGACTTGGTCATAAACTGTGAAATGTCTTGTTTTAAGCCTCTCTTCAACTTTGTTGAAGGGATATTTGCCATTTGGGGCCACCTGCTGCCCCTTGTCTCTAATCTCTCTTTTAGGGCCATTTTTGCATGTTGATTTAGCCTCACTTGTGTTCATTTTTGAGACTTGTTATAAACTGGAAAAAGGCTTGTTTTGACATCATTTTAATGTTTTATCAAGGGAATTTTCTTATTTGAGGTCACATGATTCCTTGTATGCTTGATTGTCCCTTGTTTTGAGCCTTACACCTAAGCTCCAATTGCATGCTTTGTTTGGCCTTCTAGCCAATGAAATACAGTGGATTTTTAGTGGCTGGAACACTATTTTGAGCCTCCAAATCAGAGGGGGGTGACCCCCCCTCACCTTGACTTGTTTGGTAGTCATTTTGGCCTTCCAAAGGGACCCCTCTTTGCATGCTTCTTAGTCACTTTTCAAGGTCAATTTGTTGAGTTTTGGGACTACCATATTTGATTTCCATAGTTTTTTTGGTCATGCTTCATGTCTATCTTGTATGTGTCTAATAACTCCTTGTATGGCCCCCTAAAGGAGCTCCTCATTTTTGCACATGTTGGCTGCATTTCAGAGGTTATTTGGGCATATTTTGGCATGTTTTATTCACTGATTTTTTCTGTTTTGGTGAGATTCCATATGCTTCATACACTTGCCATGTAAACCATGTTTGCTAGTCAAAGTTGCATGCTATTTTAGTCTATCTTGCTAGCACTTTTTGGCCATTCTTTAAACTAGAAAAGTTCATGTTTTAGGACTTCCTTGACTCTGTCTTCATACTTCATGATCAAATAATGCATGCTTTGTATAGCTATAGACCAATGCATGTGCCTAGTTTTGTGTTTCGGGACCATTCCATGCATCGGGTGCCATGTTTCCATATTTCGGGGTCATTTTGCATCACATTTCAGTGCTAGAACTTGCATGTTTGAATGCCATATTTCATGCCTTGCCATGCCTTGTTAGAGTGGTATTTGTGCCTTAGGGTCGGTCCTCGGTTTGCGTGCATGTGTGCACGCATCTCGAGTGTCTCATTTTCATCTAATGGCCACTGATGTGAGTGTGGCTGAGGTCCACTCATGTTGGTGTAAGTCCATCATGCATTGCGTATACCATTTCAATTCATAGCATTGCGTATGCTAGGTTACATGTTAGAACATTGTGTATGTCGTGTTACATCGAGCATTGTGTATGCCATTTCATAGCATTGTGTATGCTAGGTTGTATATTAGTTGCATTCATGCATGTCATGCATATTGCATTGTGTATGGGATAGGAGTTAGCCCAAGCACGGGAAACGAGGGACGTTTCGTACTTTGAGTGACGGAACGTGTCTCAATTCCCGGTCGTCGACACTCCGGATTATCCATGATGGAGTTTAGGCCTTGTTGTGTTTTCATGTGCATTCATTCCATATTGAGTCATGCAAATCGACTCCTCGGCCATCATGCATCGAGATGCGTGATTGATGGCACGAGGATCGAGGACTACACTCCCTGAAGAGTAGTCAAGCATACATATGTGAAAATACATTGCCATGCCCCTTTCCTGCTCTCTGTTGCAGCAAATCAGAAACCGGCAATCTCTTGGGACTTCGCGCAATATTCCGGGCTCAATTGTAAACAGAGGCTAATCGGGGCATCGCAATAGATTTCCGCGCCAGGCAAACCGAACATGCATCATTCATCATTCGGAGCAGAGTCGAGGCAGTCCCCAGCTTGCATGCTAATTTACTGCTTTCCTAGATTAATTTGTTAATTAATTAGGATTTTGTATTTATTCGGACTGTATTATTCATTCGGGACTGTATATTATTTATTTGGACCCTCCGAGTGAGGGCAATGCTGTAATAAGTGTGTGTGCGTGTGATGTATGTCTTCCAACCCCACGTCTTTCTCCATTTTATTTACCAGCTTATGATGGTTAGATTAGGGCATGTTTCAATTAGCATACAGTATGATAGCATGTTTGCATTCATTCATCTGTCTTGCATGCACCGGGCTCGGCGCATCATACTAACTGCATTTGTATTTCAATTCCAAGTTGAATACTTGTTAGCTGCAGCATTCCATATGCCATGTTTAGAATAGCCGAGCCTGCTATAGTTACATTTTTGCATGTGTTGCATTAGGCATTTCTGTATAGTTAGGATCATGCATGATTTCTAACATAGCTTCTGTTTTGGCTTGGAGTACTCGGTAAGTTTTATGCTTTAGCATCCTTGCATGCGTGTGAGTGACTGCCATGATAGCATGCTTACCATGAGGCTATGTGCTTATGTGATATAACTGCCTGAATGCCTGTGGGTGAAGGTTGGGTTATTTGAATTGGAACAAATCATTGACTGAGAGTTTTTAAGCCCACTAGATAGTGGCAAAACCATCTTTTCTAAGCCCACCTGAGGGTGGCAAAATCTGCATTTTAAGCCTACTTGCGAGTAGCAAACCACCTTTCAAAACATAAACATGAAATGTTTTGTTCCAATTCAGGTGACCCGGTCTATACTTGTATGCTGTGCTCATCACGTAGTAAATCTAGGCTAATAACCGGAATAAGAATGCATAATGTTTTCAAAACTGGATATCATGGTTAGTAGAGGCCGATCTTTGATCGGGCGAGCGGGGGTGCTCACGAAGTGGCCTTCCCCAATCGTACCCAAGTTCCCGAGCCGAGGCAACTTTGGTGATGATGGACACGTAGCCTTAGGCAAACGAGTCAGAGTTTCCTAAATTTCCCAAAAATAAAATATTTAGGTGGCGACTCTGTATCTGGCAAAGCAGTCCATGTTTGGCACTTCTTTCAAAAAAATCTGTTTTCTCAAAATGATTTGCCGGATTTGGACTCTTTGGTTTTGATTGAGAACCGTGACAATTGAGTCCTGAACTGTAGTGAGCCCAAAATGAACAGAACGGGACTCATCCCTCCCGGGGCGTTCGGGGCCGTCTACACCCTCCTTTTTTGATAACATGCCCTGAGAAAATAAGTTCATCCAGCCAAAATTTGCATTTCTTCAGTTTAGCAAATAATTTCTTCTCTCTAAGTGTTTGCATGATGGTTCTTAGATGCTGTTCGTGTTCAAGTCTACTCTTCGAATATATCAGAATATCATCAATAAAAACTACAACAAATTCGTCAGGTAAAAATTCAGTTCATAAGATCCATAAATGCTGTAGGGGCATTAGTCACTCCAAACGGCATAACAAGGAATTCATAATGACCATACCTCATTCTGAATGTAGTTTTCTCAACATCTTCTGCCTTTACCTTCAATTGGTGGTACCCGGATCTCAAATCAATTTTTGAAAATACTTGTGAGCCCTGCAACTGATCAAACAAGTCGTCAATACACTGGCGCAAGATTCCATCTTTCTTTTTCATGAATAATACTGGTGCACCCCATGGTGAAGTACTTGGTCGAATAAACCCTTTGTCAAGTAAGTCTTGCAGTTGTTCTTTCATTTTAGCAGTAGCCATTCTATAGGGAGTTTTTAAGATAGGCTGAGTGCCTAGCACAATGTCAATAGTAAACTCTATCTCCTGTCAACTAATTCTCCTGGCAATTCATCTGGGAATACATCTGGAAATTCGCTAGCAATAGGGATATTGTTCATTTCAACATTCACAGATTGTTTAGACAATACACAACGTAAGTAACCTTGGCACCCCTTCCTAATTAGTTTACATGCTTTCATTGCAGATATCAAATAAGGTGGAGGCATTACCTCGTTACCCACAAACACAATTTCTTCTTGCCCTAGTGGTCTAAACACAACCCGTTTCGTTACACAATCAATGGTGGCATAGTATTTAGATAGCCAGTCCATGCCCAGAATTATATCAAAATGCCTAAAGTCCAAGGGTAACAGATCTACATACAAGGTAGCATTCTTAATACACATATCACAAAATCGACATACAGATGTACACAACACAGATTCCCTGGATAGATCAGATACACATAACAAACATGGCAATGATTCTAGAGGTCTACTCAATCTAGATGCAAATGCATAAGTTACAAATGAGTGCGTTGATTCGGAGTCAATTAACACAAAAGCATCCTAATTGCACATAGAGGTAGTACCTAAGACAACGGCTTCTGTGTTCCATGTATCGCCCAGAACAAGCGCAAAGACTCTCTCTTGCCTCGTAGTGTTTCCCAGTTTTGGGATTGACGCAGTTGAGCTAGCAGCTAATTTCCCACTGTTCTGATTACAATCCTTGGCCATGTGCCCTGTTTTACCACACTTAAAATAGGCCCCTGATACACGGTAGCAAATCCCACGATGTCTTTTACCGTATTGGTTGCACATTGGGGACATATCTCTGGAAGAATTTGAAGTGCTTGAGGAGCCCATATTTTGTTTCTTTGAAAATCTTTTCTTTGGAAAGAAGCCTTGCCTTTTACTTTTCCAATCAGTTGATGATTTAGCATGCCTAGCTATGTTAGCTTCTGATATTATGGCCGGTCTAACACTTCAATATAGGTTTCCAGCTTGAGTACATTCACCTTCTCTAAGATATCATCTCGAAGACCTCCTTTAAAATGTCTCGCTTTCTTATAGTCGGTATCGACCATGTGTGGTGCAAATCTGGCCAATTCAGTAAACTTGGCCTCGTACTCGGCTATTGTCATGCTGTTTTGCTTAAGTTCCATGAACTCCAACACTTTCCTGTCATGAACACACTGTGGAAAGTATTTGTAGTAGAAAATTTCCAAGAATCGTGCCCAGCCAATATCTTTATTGCTTTCATGCATCAATATCCACCACCTTCTTGCTTCATCTTCAAGTGTAAAAGTGGCTAGCAATACTTTCTGTGTTTCTAGACAAGGAAACTCTTCAAATAATTTTTCTATGCCAAGGATCCATGCTTTAGCCTCTAGTGGATCCAATCCCCCATGAAACTGTGGCGGTTTCATTTTCTTAAACTCTTTGGTGAGAGCTATTGTTCGGTCATCATTCTGTAGGTCATGTACATGCGGTGCTGGAGGTGGAGGCAGAGGGTATGGTTGTTGCCACTGTTGCTACCACTATTGTTATTGTCTCAATGTTTCTGCCATATCCTGTGTCAATCTTTCCATCCTATCCATTCTGGCAGTAGCGGATTCCTCTAATTCATTACCTCTTGTTCTCACCATTATCTGATTAAACTTGCATTATTCTTTATACAAGAATGTTCGCAAGTATGCAGATACGAATGGCATACATATATTCAAGTAATTCACAATACAAGCAAATCACAAAACATATAGCACATAGTCATCCATTTTGAAACATTTAAGCATATTCCGATGTCTTCAAGTTCATACTCATCACATGAATGCATCCTAGATCTTTTCTAGATGCTTATTGCTCATTTGGATGAGTGTGTGAGTTATTAACTCGTGCTCTGATACCATTGTGTCATGACCTGAACCCGCCCCTATGGATTAAGGTCATAACAGACTAGTAATCAAGAGATTACCTACGGCCTCAAACCTGATTAAACATATTTCAATAAAAATAAGGGGCCAAAACGAAAGCAGACTTAAAAACTTTGTCCAATGAGCTATGCTTATATGGCATAGTAAAATTATTCTGAAAACATTTCATAATAACCCACACATAAAAGCAGAATTAACGTCTTGTTCATCCAGGAACTTCAAACAAGTAGTCAACCAAACAAAAGTTTATATACATGGGCGATCCAATGTATTCACCAAGATAACAAAAAGGGGGTAAACAAAAGAGCAAAAACGAAGTCTCGTTGTAGACACCCCATTTTTGACCGTCCTCGAGACTTGGACGTCACCGCTTGAACACTCGATGATCATCCATGTTTGTGTTCGTCTTGAGTTCCCGGAGGTCTCGGCTACACGCCTTGCCTCAGGATCTCTCGACTCGACTGTTTCGTGTCTGGTTTTGCACCAAACACTTGTGCTTTGCCTTGGAGGGGCAAGGAATGGCTTGTGGGCCATCCCCACACTCCACCGGCCATGGCTTGAGGCCACCGGCTGTGTTTTGTTGCCACCGGCCAAATGTTTGGCCGGCCGGCTATCTTTTTTTGGTCAATTGCGTTTTTGGCCGGCCGACTACTGTGCATCTGCTTTTGCAGATATTTTGGTGCAGCTGGCATACACTGTAACCCCCTCCATACACGTATGGAGGGATTGCCCTCTTGTTAGCTTCCTTTGGAAGCTTTACAAGACAAATTGTCTATAAAAGAGGGGCTCTTCTCTCTTGTTTAGGGGTTAGAGAATTTAGACAGAATTTTCTGAGGGTTTTGAGTTTTAGGGTTAGGGTTCATATGTCCTCCATCTCTATATCTCTCTCTCTTGTTTTTGTGAGTGTTTTTGCCTTAGTTTTGCACACAAACACCCACCATCACACCTTTTCTTGGAGCTGAGGCCCTTGAGGGTTGTTTTTGGAGTTTTGGAGCTGGTTTGAGCTTGAAGAACCAGCTGGTCCACCATTGGTGAAGAGGGTCTACAAGGGTAAGAAACTTGTCCCTTTATTCCCCATTTTTCCATTGCATTTTTGCCTACCTTGCATCTGTTTTTGAGCTTTGTGTATAACATATAAAAGTTCTAATTTTTAGTGCTCTAAATAGTTGGTTAAGGTTGCTTTAAGCTTTGGGGTTGTTTGACCCCTCCTAAGCCTTGAAAGGCTCCATTTTGTGCCATTTTGGTTGAGCTCCGAGACCATTGTGTTTGGGCCTCCTCACCACTGAAATCTTGAGGGATTTCAGTGATGAGGATGGTGCCTTGAGGTCCTAGGAAGGAGAGGGCCACCCCCTCTCCTTGTTGTCCTTGAAAAGGGCCCTTTTTTGCCTCTTGAGGGAGCATCTAGTCTAAGTTTGTGTTGGCCATGCCTTAGCTGATTTTCATGCTTATTATGTCATAATATGCCTCTGTTTTTAGTTGGTTTGGACACACCTTGCTTGTTTAGCATACATGTCTTGTAATGCCATATTGTAGCCTTAACATGCATCTAGGTTTGACCCTTATTTTAGCATGTTTTTGGCCAAGCTTTGTGAAGGTTTTGTGTTTATTTTGGCATGCTCAAGTTCTGTTTTTGGTTATTTTGGTCGACCATGGCATGCTTAGTATAGCCCCTTTGTATTCTTGGCTTGTGAGCCTTAAGTGCATGAACCATGAGCATGCATTATTTGCATTATTTCAATGGTTTGGAACCACTTAACATGATTCTCAGAGCTTTCCATGCATGTCGTATACCCATGTTTAGCCTCTTTTAAGTGTGCTTGAGAGTTGCTCTTTGTGCCTAAGTGATGGACCATGTTTATATGCATGCTTGTATGTGTATTTGGCTCCATTTCCTTAGTTATTGGCCACTGTTTTGGGCCTAGTTAGGGCTGCCTAAATCAGTTTAAGACCATCATTTTCATGTTATAGCATGCTTGCCTTGTGCATTGTTGCATACTTGGCCTATTACATGTTATTGCTTGCTTGAAATCATGATGCATTTGGCATGTATTTCATTGGTTAAGTTGCTTTGCATTGTTCCTATGCTTAGTCCACTTTACATGTTGTTGCATGTTTGCCACTAGCATAGTTGTCACATGCCTTGCATGCTCATTTTGCATACTTAGCTTCCATGCTTAGGATTGCATTGCATTGGCATGCATGCTTGGCCTCTTGAAATGCTTGTGATAGAGGTTGAGTCCCTTTATTTGCTTATGTGCATTGCATTCCAATATCAAAATGCACACTTGATTCTTTGGGCCATCATGCATGGAAATGCGCGATTGGTGGTCCGAGAATCGAGGCCCATCCTCCTTTGAATCATACACATGATAAGGAGTGTGGTTGGTGCATACATTGCTTGAAATGCATTGCCATGCTATGCTTTGCCTTCTGCTGCTGTCAACTGCAGGTTCTGCAGGAAGTTTTGGCCGACCGGCCATATACAGTGCCGACCGGCCATCCATTGTTGGCCGATGGATTCATTTGTGGCCGATGACCACTCTCTATGGCCGGTGGCCATTCTTCTCAGTCGGTGGTGTTCCAAAGTGTCCAGAAAGCATACCTTGGGAGTTGTGCAATTTTCAGAGGAGCAGAGCAGGGAAAACAGAGGCAACTTGTGCATGGCGGTGGATTTCCGAGCAAACCCGAACACGCATGCATTGGACCCTCTTCCCGAGGCCTTTTACTGCTTTCAGTACTTAATTGATTTGCTTAATTAATTAGGTGGCCTGTAATTATTTAATTAGCTTATAGGTTGATTAATTGTATTATTCTTTCGGTCCCTTCGAGCAAGGGCAAATTTGTAATAAGTGTGGGTGCGTGTGTGTATGTCTTCCAACCCCCACTTCTTTCTCCCTTTTACTTACCTGCTTTCGATGGTTAGTTTAGGGCATGTTTACTTTAGCATACTTTATGCTATGCATGCGTACATTCATTCATCAGTATTGCATGCACCGGGCTCGGCGCATCATACTAACTGTATAAAGTATTTCAAATCTAACTTGAATACATGCTACTTGAGCATTTTCACATGTCATTTATAGACTAGCCGAGCCTACTCTAGTGACATTCCGTATGCGTTGCATTAGGCATTTAAACATGGACTTGGATCATGCATGATTGCTAACATGTTCTTGTTTTGGCGCGGAGTACTAGGTGAGCTTTTTATGCTTTAGCATCTCACATGAGTGTGAATGTTAACATGATAGCATGATTACCATGAGGCTAGATGCTTATTTGATTAACTGCTTGAATGCCTGTGGGTGAAGGTTGGATTGTTTGAGTTGGGACAACTCGTTGAAATCCGTATTTTAGCCTACTTGCGAGTAGCAAATTCCAAAGCGTTTTCCAAACAAACAGATATGCAATGTTTTGTTTCAAATTAGGCGATCTAGTCTATACTTGTTTGCTGTGCGCATAACATAGTAATTCTAGGCTAATAACCGGAATAAGAACGCATAATGTTTTCAAAACAAGATATCACGGTTAGTAGAGGCTGATCTTCGGATCGGGCGAGAGGGGGTGCTCATAGCTGACCTTCCCCAATCGTACCCAAGTTCCTGAGCCGAGGCAACTTTGGTGATGACGGACACGTGGCCTTTGGCACCGAGTCAGGGTTTCCTAAATTCCCCCCATAAAAAAAATTTAGGTGGCGACTCTGTATCTGGCAAAGCAGTCCATGTTTGGCACTTCTTTTAAAATCTATTTTTCTCAAAACGATTTGCCGGATTTGGACTCTTTGGTTCAGATTAAGAACCGTAACACAAATCGAGTCCGAACTGTAGTAGTGAGGCTCAAGGGCGCGTCTACACTCATGCGTAAGACATTCGAGTTGACTTCACAAAACTTGACTTCCTCTCACATTCTTCATTGAGGTTGGGTTTGGACATTTCTTTGCTCACCTATATACATATAAATGAGAGTGAGCGATAACCCAGTGAATAATATCAGAATAAAGAAGTTACATTAATGAAATTCGTAACAGACATATCACATGACCTTAGGCCCATTCATGTTTCTATCTAATAAATCAAAACGGCCTTAGGCCCAAACATATCAAATAGCCTTAGGTCCAATTCGTTCGTGTCAAATGGCTTTTGGCCCAATCATTCATGTCAAATGGCCTTTGGCCCATTAAAATATTCAAACGGCCTTAGTCCCAATTCATTCATATCAAACGGCCCATTAAGATATTCAAACGGCCTTTAGCCCATCTTTGCCGATGGATTTGCCCTTGCGCTTGACCCTATACATTTCATAACATATTGGGTCACAAGCGATTCAATCCGTTCTTAATTTATTTATTTCTCTTAGGCCTCTTTTTTATCCCTTTAGTTCCTTTGCAATGTTCAATGCATGCCTAAGAGTGCTTAAAAATGAAAGGAAATGAAAGACGAATCATAAAACAACTTTTCAAAATTGCTGAAACAGGGCTCTACGCTTGAGCGCAGCTTTGGATACTTGAGTGGACCCCTTTGGTCTACAAAAGTACTGGTTGCATGTAATTTACACTCGAGCGAGATTCTCGACACTCGAACGAGGAGTCTTTGCAAAACAGGGTTCGCTCGAGCATAAAGTCTGCCGTTCGAGCCTCTGTGCAATTTCTGGAAAACTTTTGGGGAGCTAAATTTTCATGCTCGAGCAAAACTTTCCTCGCTCTAGTGGACTGGTCGAATCCTGGGTTTTCCAACAAGCTGTTTGAGCATCAAAACACAACCCCAAAGGCTCCAAAGTTTGCAAATCAATTCCAAAACATAGAAAAACATTGTGTGACATAAAAACTTAGATAATTTGAAACCAATTGTCCCAAAATCCTGGTCCCTTTCCAAAATCATTCCAAAATCTTTGCCAATTTCAAGACTCATGCATTCAAGCTTCATACCTTCATGAATCATGCATGCATGTTAATTATTGACTCCAATTCTACTTCAAATGGCACAAATAATGCTCAAAATCATGAAGCTCATTAAATTTATGCATGCACGTGAATTTTGGTGCTCAATTCTTCATGATTATGCACATTCATGGTAATTCTTTACATGCATGGAGATTTTAACTTCAATTTCATCACACACCATTCAAATCGTGTTCTCAATCACCTATTCCCTTGGAATTCATATAATTGTAGGCTTAAACTTATGAATTAAGGGTTGATTACTCACCTAGGGGCTCCAATTCTTCAAAATATAATTAAGCCTTGAGCTAATCCACCTGGTCTTTGAATTCCTTTGCAAAATCTTCAAGGATGAGCCCTCTCTCTCTCTAAATTCGGCTCACTCTCTCTCTAGAGTGTATATCTTAGATTTTTGAGCTCAAGCAATTCATGAGTTTGAGTGCAATTGGCCTATATATATTAGGTGATTAGCTTAGTTAATCAATTTCAATTAAAGCTAATGACCTTCACTTAATTTAATCTAATTATTTTGATACGAATAAATTTTTAATCAAATTTCACCATAAGCTCTAAAAATCACGCTAACCACAATGGTGTAGACAATTTAAGTTTCTGTAACCTCTGCGGTCTTCAATTAAATTTTATAGCAGAAAGTCAAACAGATTTTCCTATGGTGAACAGATAGAGATTCAAAAACACATATAATCATACCAAGCACATAATCACAATTGAAAATAAGATTAATTAACATAACAAAGGACAGGGTTATCACAAGTGCAGTGCAATGTGTCAGTGCAATGTGCAAGGTGTAGTGTATCAGTACAGTGTGAAGCAATACCAGAATACATGTCAGTACATAGTATATCAGTGTGTGTTTCGCATATCAGTGTGTGTGGTGTGTAGTATGATGCACACCAATCTGAGTAAGTAATGCAATGCACGGGAGGAAGGAAAATATACCTGAATACTCTGAAAAGCGAGCATCGTCTCTCTCCTTTGCACCATGTGAACTAGAGGAGCAACTAGCAGAAGGAGGCCCTCTATGTACTCTGTGGGTGCTTGCAAGTGAATTTGACTAATCAGTATCTGAAAAAGAAAATGTGGAATGCAAGTTGTCAAGTACGGTTCATACCTGAGGTGCGTCCAGGGCTCTGACATACCCGTGCCCCGCCTCCGTTGGCTCTATTGGGATCTGATAGGACGTCCCGCTCGGTTGCCTGCAAGGGATCGAGCTAGGAATCGTTGGCTAACCGGCTGCATGTATGGTGGAAAGCTTCTCTCCAACATCAACCTCAGCCTCTTGGGCAACCTCTCCGGCAAAAGGGACACCTGCAGCATTGCCGGCGTGAACTCCAGTCAGGGGTGGCATGAGGTGAGTCCTGATGATGGCTGTGTAGTCTCTATTTTGCTGGAAGTAGTTCGCATCTTGCCCTGCTATGAACTGAATAACAGCCTCAACTGGGAGGCTATTGGGTGACCTCATAGATGCCGGAAGCGGAGTAGGAACAACTGGAGTAGGCAGACCCAGAGTTTAACGTATGAAGCTCTCGCCCAAAAACCAAGCCCGTTAGAATGGGCCCTCCAACAAGATCCGGTACCGAGAGGTAGCCCAAGCCCTAGGTATCATCGCCCATGGCTGCCACGTGATCTGTAAATATAGAATTTACAAGTTGTTAGCTGCTTTCAGTTGTCAGAGTATGAATCAGAACAGTAACGATCGAAATAAAGTTGAACTATGAGTTTTGGATTACTCGCACGCCGCCACCATGTCAAAGTATTGGCGGAAGTAAGTGAATGTCGTATTGTCGTGACACCGGCGCTGGCACCTACCATCATACCACCGCAAGTAGGGCACGACCGGCATTATCTCCTCTATCGGTACTGGGGCGAGGGTCGGGAAATAAGCATAAGCCTAGAGTTGCAATGAGAGACCAGTTGTGAATCAAATATGTATGAATATATATTAATGGAAAGTGCACAACAGAAGACACAGTGTGTGACCAGTGTTAAACAGAAACTGCAAAGTAGAAAGCACAATGCATGGATAGATATAAAAGCAGAAAATGCCAAGCATAAAGCATAAGAAGGAAACAGAAATTAGAAGTGTAGTGTGTACCTCCTAGGCTCTTCAATAGCCTCCGACCTTGCTTTTCTTCATACTGGAATCGGAGCTCATGTAACCATAGAGGGCGGCAAAGCCAGCGCCATCTCAGTCATACAACCAGACCCGGGGCAAGGTCACAAGGGCGCTCAATAGATACAAGCCCACGGTATTCCACCTGTTCACAAACAAGGTAGTACCGAGAAGGTATATCAAAAAGCCTCGGGTGTACTGCTCTACCTCCTCTTGAGTCTCGGGTTGACTCCTGTGGAAAGGCTCGAGGAACCAACTGTATCTGACCATAGCCGGCCTGTATAGTGGTGGGCTCGCTCCAAGCAGGTAGATCCATGCCGCCTCCCACTGGCCCATATCCATGTCAAAGGGGATCGGATCACCCCTTACACCTAAGCCAGTGATCATCGAGAAGTCATAGGGTGTCATCGTCATCTCCCCGGTGGAAGAGAAGTGGAAGGAGTTGGTGGTGTCCCACCATCTCTCCACCAGCGCCCCGAGTAAGGCTCGACTGGCCATGTGGCATGAGAGCCTGGTGTAGAATAAGCCGAAGCCCACCTTATCAACATGATCGTGGACTTGAGCAGGTAGTGATACCAATCCCTGGCCGTCACCGTCCCATATCCTCTGCATGAGTAAGAGTCATTTTGTGACAAGGAAAGACAAATAATGAATAAAAGACAATTAGAAGAAAAACAGTGATGAAAGACTGTAATGAAAGGCATGAAATGTTAACATAGGCAAAGAGAATGAGAGAAAATTTTGTACCTCGGTAGTGTCATGAGAAAGGTGAGAGGTTTGCTCCCTTAGCAAACATCCTCTGGCATGCCGCCAACAAAGTCATCAAAGCGCATCATGCCGCCGGGGGCCATCACGTGTGTCTGTGGGTGGTAAGTAGCCGAATCAAATGGTCTCAGCCTCAGTGGCAACAGCTCGGGCCTGAGCCCTGGGGAAAAGACTGCCTTTGCCTCAGCCTCAAAATAAGCGGCGCAATCATCCGTTGCCTCGTCAGCCTTGGCAATTGCTGGCTCCTCAACCGCAGCAATAAGTGGAAGCACAGGTACCTCAGGAGGGGCACCGTCATGTGGGACATTGTCTGCCATCTGAAAAGTGGGTGAAAAGTGGTGAAAAATGGAGAAAATGAGGAAAAAGTGGGAAAAATTGGAGAAAAAAAAAATCAACCCTCAGAGAGAAAATGGAACAAAAAGTCAAAACCCAGGAAAACTTGCGGAGGACAAGAAAAACCTGAGGGAAATAAGCCCAAAGTGATGAAAACCCAAGAAAATCAACGAAAACAAAATCTAATCGGTTCAAAGTGTAGAGGACTAAAGATGTTTTACGAATAAAGTTTGCGTGGGGCATTGGAAAACGCGTACAAAGCACAAATGTAGAGAGAGGAAACACCTAGAGAGAGAAGGAAGGATTTCGGTGGTGTGGGTGTGTGCCAAATGAGGTTTGGTGTTGATTTAAAGAAATCCCAAGGCAAAAGAACGAAATTGTCCCGAATTTGCCACAAGTGGCCGGCTGTACACTAAGTGGCCAGCTCTACACTCATTTGTGGCTGACCGGCCCCTTTTGTGGCCCAGTGCTAGTTTTTTCTGCCCCCTTCCTCAAACAGTGTATGAGAGGTCCTTTTTGGGTCTGGAAAGGAGGATTGAAGTACTTGAAGTGGAAAGAGTTTCTGGAGATCTTGAACTTGTGTTCCAGTTGTATCGCTCCGAATCCTGTTGTGTCTTCGGTGCATGCATGTGCCCCAATTTCAAAAGTGAGCAAGTTGTATCTTTTTTGCACATTTTGTAGAACCACCAAGTGGTAAGTTGGAGGTCATTGTCGGGCATCGCTTTTGTCTATCTTTTCGATTCACATATCTTTTGCATAGAATATGTATTCTCACATATCTCTTGCGTTGCATGTGTGCATTGCATCATAACTTGTCGTCTACCCATCCTATTTGCATAGAATGTGCATTACATCTGTTGTGCTACATAGAACATGCGTTGTCATCGTACTGATTTTCAATTACGTCGCCTTGTGTCGTATTAATGAGCGGTGCTTTCAATTATATCACCTCGTGCATTTATTGCACAATTTTACTGCATCGTGCGTCTGTTGCATGATCATATCACTTCGTGCATCTATCGCACAATTTTTCTGCATTGTGCATCTATCACACAATCATACCACGTTGCACATCTATCGTACGATTGCACCACCTCATGCATCTATCACACAATCATACCACATCATGCATCTATCGCATGATCATACCCCTTCGTGTATCTATCGCATGATTCTACATTGTATATCTATCGCACAATCTCATTACATTTTGCATCTATTGCACAATCATAGCCATACCACTTCGTGCATCTATCGCACAATGTCATTGCATTATGCATCTATTGCATAATCTCATTGCACTGTGCATCTATCGCACGATTACAATCTCACTATATTGTGCATCTATCGTACGATTCTATCGCACGATCATCGTACCCGTTGCATCTATCGCAGCATCACTTTTCCTCTTTTCACGTTTTTCACGTGATTAGAGTATCTCAAGGTGTGTGGAAGCATGACCCTGAGCGGTCTTTATCTTTCTCTTCTCATGTTTTCAGCGTGATTAGAGTGTGTTTTTCCTCATTTCATGTGAAACGTGTTTGAATTGACTTTTTCTTATTTGGTTGGACCTATTTTGATTGTTGCATGTGTTGTTATCTTGTTATGTCTCAGTGCATTGTTTTGCATGCTCATGATTTTTCAAAATAATCGGCTTCGCGAAGCGTGTAAGTCTAGCTTTCAACTATATTCTTTGTGCATTTCATTTGCATCTTGCCCCCGAACTATGCTGGTTTGATTCCTTGCAGAGGGATACGTAGGCAACCTTTGGGTTCAACCAATTTAAATTACGTCTTGGTTGTTTGCCCAAGTCTTACGGCCTTGTCAAAATGGGTCGTCTCTGGACTTTGACATTCACTTACATCATTGCATGACTTCGAGCTCTGTCAAAGAGGGACAATTGTAGACACCTTATTTTTGACTGCCCTTAAGACTTAGGCGCCATCGATTGATCACCCAATGATGAATTTATAAGCTTGTCAAACGCTCGATTTCCTCAGCAAGAAGCCTCGATTTTGAGCCCCAGAAACCTACAAACCTTGCAACATTTGTTTTAGACCAGAACAATAGTTTTCCAAGCCTGACCACCGAAAAGCCTGCAGGCCACTTGGTGGCCGACCGGCCACAAATGAGTGTACGACTGTCCCTTAGTGGCCGGCTGGCCACTTGTGTCAAAAAAACCAGATATTTTTCCTAGCTATGCCAGTTGTCTCCACAGGTGCATGCACTGCACTAGCTATTTCTGTGTTGATATATTCGAGAGCCTAACCTATTTTTCTGTATATACTTGACCCTCTCTCATAAAATAGGTTAGAAAAATTTGGAGGAGGAAAATTCTTAGAAAATATTTCTCTCTCTACCTTGCAACCTATACACACCTTTATCTAGACTTCTAAAACAAGTTTTTTTTGAGGTCCCTTTGTTGAGGTACTTGAGCTTACATCTTAGCTCTTGAGGGTGTGAAATTGGTGGTTTATAACTCAAAGGGTCCTTTATCTTCAAAAGGTATAATTCCTAGCTTCTTTCTCTTATTTATTTACCATCTTTATTTGTTGTTTTTGGATCATTTTTCAACTGTTTTTATGAGCTGAAACTTATGGTTAAAAGCTACCCAAGGTAGAGGGGGTGAATACCCTTATTTGAAACTCACTTCCTAAGCTTTTGCCCTTGTGTTTTCCATCTTTTCATCAATTTTTTTTGAGCTTTTTACCACTGATTTTAAGAGGTTTTCAGAGGCTAAAAATGGAGGGGTTAGCCTCCTCTCCTTGTGCTTGCTTACTAGCATAATTTCGTCAATATTGTAGCTTACTTTTTCAAGCCTTTGCATGTGAACACCAGCACTATTTTTGACAGTTTTAGGATTGTTTTAGGTCACGCATATCATTTATGCTTTGTATAGTATGCTTGTAGTGTAATGGTCCTCATAGGTTTGGTGTTTTAGGCATTAAACACCAACCTATTTGTGTTGATAGCATTTATTTTGTGCTTTTCATACTTGTGTTCACCTCTAATCACCTCTACAACCTCCCTATTTTCTTGGCTTTTTCTTTGCTTTGAGAGTTGCTTCAAATGGTCATTGTTTAAGCTTAAGATAGAGATCCTTGTGCTTAATGGTTTTATCTCTTTGGAGGTTCATTACCAAAGGCATAACATCTCTCTTATGTCCAAAACAACCCTTTGTTTGACACTTCTCTCCATTAGTGGACTTAATCTTCATTATTGGACTAAAATGACTAATGAATGGTAAGGTAATTAAAATAGGTAATGAAATTGAACTAAGAGGTGACAAGATAATAAAATCAAGTTTGGGGTTCAATTGGACGTTAATTGAACCCATTGAGTCTTGAAGCATTTCATACTCTTAGTGATGAAAATGGTTCAAGAATCAATATCAACCGCTTCCCTTGATCAATTCCATGATAGGGAGGCAGTTTATGAGTTTTTCCTTGTCATTTATAGAAATTGTATCCATTGATTCATAGACCATCATGTAATGAATTTGCATCAGTTGATGGCTTGCAAATCAAGCCTACCCCTCCTTTGTTCTTTTTGATGATAAGGAGAGGTAGGATGGACAAACAACCCCTGAAAATCCTCTGTTTGTGCTTTGTTTCATGTCTGTTGTAGCAGGGCAGTACCAAACATTAGTGGCCGACTGACCACTTTTTTTGGCCGATCGGCCACATTTTTCGGCGAGGCAGTGTTATTTTTCCTGCAGAACAGAGCAGAGGCAGAGGTGAAAATCAGTGCAATTTTCTAACTGCGGAACAGAAGCATTCTAGCAGTAGAATAGAGAGCATTTTGTGGGTGGAAATCCGTGCGTATGCATGAGTTATCCCACGTTCCTCGGGGCCCATAATAGTTAATTAACTTAGTTTCCTATTATTTTTAATTAGCTTAATTCTACTAGCTAGCAAAATTGTGGTGTAATTAATGAGTTAGGTGTGGTAGCTAGTTAATCTTAATTTGTAATAATTAGGTAGTGTATTTAATTTATTTCATTTAGTTTGTAATAGCTAGGTAATTCGTAGTAATTAGCTAGGACATTCATTCGGGCCCTCTTGAGCTAGGGCAAATTGTAATAGTGTGTATGTCTTCCAACCCCCATTTCTTTCTTCATGTTATTTATCCGCTTATGATGGACAATATAGAACATCACGTTTCTTTTAGCATTTTCCATGATTTGCATCCATTCGTCTTACACGCATAAGGTTTAGTTCATCATTCTAACGACATTGTCATTTATTACTTCCTTGAATACGTGCGCCACTGCATGCTATCAAAGTGATTTACATGACATATTAGACAATCGAACCTATTAGTTGCATTTTTGCATGTTTTGCATTAGTCATTTTGTATCGCATGCATTTTTTTTTAAAATTAGTTTATTCTTTTTGGTTTGCCTTGGAGTAGTAGGTGAGCATTTATTGCTTTAGCATATTGCATGTGTGTGATTGTTGCCATATCAAGCATATCTTCCATGAGGCTACATGCTTAAGTGATATAACTGTTTGAATGCCTGTGGATGAAGGCTAATTGCTCAAATTAGGATAATTTGACTACTGTTTATATGATATTTGTAGACACCCCATTTTTGATCCCCCGTAAGACTTAGATGCTTGATTTGATGCACTCGATGATGAAAGTTGAATTACGAATTCGCAGCGATTCGGAATCAATCAGACTCCCGAAATAACCTCAAGTCTCTAACATTTACTTTGTTTGAACCTGTGGCCTTTGTTTTTGGACCCTTTTTCCTCATGAGTTGAGTTTGAACCAAAAAACAGGGGAGGCCACCGAGGCCTGGCCGTGCATTGGTGATGCCTGGTCGGTCTTCGATGATATTAAACACTGTTCTGGGCAGAAGGTAGCCAACTGTCCATTTTTGAAGATATTTGCCACCCCCTGAGCTCGAATTCTATAAAAGGAAGGCTCTGGGATTGTTTTGAGGGTTGAACAAAATATCAAGAAGTGATATATACACATAGAGAGCCTTCCTTCCTCTTTCTTCGTTAGCAAGTAAGCTTTGAGCGAACCTAGTTTGTTTATCTCCACCATACACACCATACACAGCCTTGTTTGATCATCCAAAGGCCTTGGTTGATCTTGAGAAAGCATAATTCAAACTAGAGAGTGCATAGGAATCAAGTTTGAAGCTCCAAGAACAAGTTTGTTTCTTGAAGGGTATAAGCTCATATCCTTCTTTCTTTCTTTCATTTCTATCATCTACACCATCATTCTTGTTGTTTTGATTGCTTTTGAGCTCATTTGAGGTGTTGAAGTTGAGTTGGGAGGGTAACCAAAAGGGTGGAAAGAGCTTGCTCTTTCTACACCTTTATTTCATAACCTAAACTCTTCTCCTTTTCACCCTCTTCCCTTGGTATTCATACTAATTTTCAAAGGTTTAAAAAAGGCTAAAACTTTGTTTTGAATCTTCAAAGATGGAGGGGTTAGCCACCCCTTCTTACCTTTGTCCACTAGCTTTGCTTCTCTTCTTCATTGTCAAGCTTTTATTGCATTCTTGGCCACTGTTTTTACCCTTTTAGGGGCTGTTTTGGTGATTCCATGGCCTTTAAAATTATTTCATGCTTTGGTTAGTTCATGTGTTGTTTCACAAATTGGCCTACATGATTTGTTGTAATGCTTTCTTTGCTTTGTTTCCTTGTTTAGTGTCTCACTCTAACCAATCAACCAATCATCTATCATTTGTGTTTGAGAATGATTTCAACCGATCAAGGTTGCTTGAAACATGTAAGAATGGCCTACACTTAATGGCTTAATCTCTTAGGAGATTCATCGTCAACGGTGTAGCCTTTCTCTCATGTTTTAGAGAAACCTCTCGTTTGACGTTATTTCTTGATTAGAGGACTCTTAACTTCACCATGGACAAATGGACTAAGGAATGGATATGACTAAAGCAAATTGGCTTAAAATTTGGTTCAACACACTTAAAGAAAATGGCTCGAAAAGCTTGAACTTGGCCGGACGTTATGCCAAGCTTCTTTGTGTCAAGTGTCATCATGCATCAATCCATGGCGTTTTAATGTTCTTGAAGCGTCTCAACTTCCCTTTTTGAGTTCATTTCATGACAAAAAAGGAGGGGTGGTCTATTTGCATTTCATTTATTGATTTTGTCTAAAATCATCTTCTAAAGCATCAAGTAATCAATTGCTCATTGATGCCTTTAGAAATGATTCCATTCTTCTCTTGAGGCCTTCCCATGACAGAGAAGGGAGGAAGGGCAAACAGAGCTTAAAAAATGCTCTCTTTGCCCTGTTTCACCTCAGAGCACAGAACAGAACTGTACACAAAAGCAATGCACGGTCGGGCCTTGGTGTTTGGTTAGCAAGACATTTCTGCAGAAACAGAGGCAATCTGGGCAAACAGAGTGTCTTTCAAGTGATGTGCATGCACTCTCCATCCGTCTTCCTTGGTGCTCATGTCAAATACGTTTGATCATTTATTTGTTTCATTAGCATAATTAATTATGTTGTAATAATTCAATTAGTTGTAGCTAATTAGTTGTGTTGTAATAATTAATTAGCTTAGCTAGTTAATTAGTTTTGGTTTGTAATAATTAGCTTAGCGTAGCTAGTTAGTGCTTATTCATTTGGACCCTCCTTCGCGAGGGCATGATGTTGTAATAAGTGTGCGTGTGTGTGTGTATGTCTTCCAATCCCACGTCTTTCTCCCTTTTATTTAATCGCTTTTGATGGTTAGATTAGGGACATTTTCGATTAGCATACCTTATGCTCGCATGTTCGCATACATTTATCTTGTCTTGCATGCACCGAGGCTCGGCGCATCATTCAAACAGCATTGTCAATTCAATACTTCTTTGAATACATGTTTAATCGCATGTTGTTCAAACAGATTCATATGCCATATTAGTAGCCGAGCCTATTAATTGCATCATTGTATGTGTTGCATTAGGCATCTTGTATAGTTAGAATCATGCATTTTTCTAACTAGCTTTTGTTTTGGCTTGGAGTACTCGATAAGTTATACGCTTTAGCATACTTGCATGAGTGTGATTGCCATATTGCCATGTTTCGCATGCTTGCCATGAGGCTATGTGCTTATATGCTAAACTGCATAAATGCCTATGGATGAAGGCTTTGTTGTTTGAATTGGAACGATTCAACAAATGTGCGTTTTAAGCCCACTTTGCGAAGTGGCAAAATCATGTTTTAACCCCACCTTGTTTGGTGGAAAATCCGCGTTTTAAGCCCACTTGAGGGTGGCAACTTCAAACCATTTTCACAAAATAAACATGAGTTGAATTTGTTCCAAGTCTTGTGACTAGTCTATACTTGCTTGTGTGCGTCACATAGTAAAGTTAGCCTAATAACCGGAACAAGAACACATAAGGTTTATAAAACATCATATCATGATTAGTAGAGGCCGATCTTTGATCGGGTGAGCGGGGGTGCTTATTTCATGACCTTCCCCCTTCGTACCTAAGTTCCCGAGCCGAAGCAACTTTGGTGATGATGGACACGGGCCTTTGGCACGAGTCAGGGTTTTCTAAATTTCCCCAAAACAAAATATTTAGGTGGCGACTCTGTATCTGGCAAAGTAGTCCAATTTTGGCATTATTTGATTTAAAATCGATTTTCCAAAAAGGTTTGCCGGATTGGACTCTTTGATGGTTAGCGGTTTCACATTGCACTTGTGAGACTAGATTCAAAACCGCGCGAGTCCCAACTGTGAGGCCTTCTTTTCAAACCCTTTCCGAAAGGCGGGGCACGAAAAAAGGTGAGCCCACAATATTGTATTTTTTTTCTAGTGGTACATTTTTCAAAACATACATGAAATCAAAGTGTTCTAATTTTTGTAAATTTGTCTATACTTGTGTGCAACACATAGTAAATTAACCTAATAACCGGAACAAGAGCATATAATGTAAATAAGAATCATATCATGATTAGTAGAGGTCAATCTTCGATCAAGCGAGTGGGGTGCTCAATTCATGACCTTCCTTTCTCGTACCTAAGTTCCCGAGCTGAGACACTTTGGTGATGACAGATAAGTGGCATTTGGCCCAAGTCTGGGGTTTCCTAAATTTTCCACAAATATTTAGGTGGCGACTCTGTAATCTGGCAAAGTTGTCCATTTTTGGCATTTTGATGCAAAATCGATTTTCCAAATGAATTACCGGATTTGGACTTATTTGTGTTTATTTATTTCATATTGCACTTGTGGAATCAGATTCAGAACCACGGGAGTCCAAACTGTAGGGCTATCATATTCGAAAGGAGCATGAAAAGCAAGCTACATATGGTCATACAATATTTGGTCTAGCCGTACATTCTCATTTGGCCAAACGTGGTTGGCCGGATAAAAAATGCGTCAGCTGAATGTTTTGTCTGGGAAACAAAGTATTTTCGGGAAAATCAGCTCCCATGCACGTAGAGGAGACCACTTGTCCACCATTTTAGGTATTTTCCTCCAAAACTCTATAAATACCACCTTTTGGCTTCATTTGGAATGGAGGAGAGTTGTTTTCAATAAGCTAGAACTCAATTCCACGTGTCTTAGGCATTACACCACCTCAAACTCAAAGCTTGTCACCTCTTCCACCTCTCTCTTGAGATATACACAACCAAAACAACATTAAAGCTAGATCTTGGAGCTTCTTGCTAGGTGTTCAAGCCATCTCTAAAAGCCTTGAGGGCGTTAGGAAGGAAGTTTGATAATCAAAAGCTCTTTTTTTTTCTTTTTTCTTTTTTTTCTCTCTATAACTTTTGTTGCTATGTGATTCTCATTTGGTTATGGAGGGCTTAGCCACCTATCAATAGAATAAAAGTGTAATTTCTTTTTATTTTCATGTAATTCACCTAACTTTGTGATGTGGAGGGCTTAGCCACCCATCCATAGAATGGTACTGTAATTTCTATTTACTTTTATGTAATTTTCCAAGCTTTGGGATGTGGAGGGCTTTGCTACCCATCCATAGAATTGTAATGTAACCTCTCTTTACTTTCATGCAATTTTGTTTATCTCTTTTTCATCATCCAAGTGTTTTGGCTTATGCGATTCAATCCATACTCAATCCTAATGGGTATTTGAGGTTGTTTCATGGAATCCCTTTGTGATAATCCTGTTCCGTATTATGCTAATTAATCTCAGTTATGAATGTGATTATGTGTTTAATATGATTTTGAGTGCCATCTATATGAACATATGTGGTTTTGAATTTCTATCTGTTCACCGTAGGAAAATCTGTTTGATTTTCTGCTTCAGAAATTAAATTGAAGGCCTTATCGGCCACAGAAACCGAAATTGATTATGCCATTGTGATTAGCGTAATTTCTAGAGCCTACGGTGAAATTTAATTGAAAATTTAATCGGATCAAAATAAATGGATTCAAAATGATTAATTAGAGCACTATTATTAATCTTAATCAATTTGATTAAGTGGGAGACTATAAAAAGGGGGCATTACACTCACATTCATTTGGTTTTGAGCTCATTTCACTCATTTTGGCTGAGATTAGCTCTCTAGAGAGAGAGAGAGCCGAATTTAGTGAGAGAAAAGGGCCAACATTGAAGAATTGCAAGAGAATTCAAGAAACTAAGGGGATTAGCTCAAGAATTAGCTATAATTGGAAGAATTGAAGCTCCTAGGTGAGTGATCAACCCTTAATTCATAAGTTTGAGTTTGTAATTTCGTAAATTCAAGGTTGGATTGTGATCAAGAACATAACTTGAATTGAATTTGTTGAATTTGGAGCTTGTATGAACATGCATGTGCATAATTGCTATAATTTTGTATATTCAAGCATGAATCATGTTGAACAAGAAGAATTGGGCACCAAATCTCACATGCATGCATGATTTTCATAAGTTTCATGATCATAAGCCTTGTTTGTACTAGTTAAGATAGAATTGGAGTCAAGAATGTACATGCATGCATGATTGATGAAGATATGGAATTGGTTTGAGGGTGAATATACATGTTTTGGGACCATGAAGAGAACTCAAAATGATTTTGGAAAAAGGGACCATGAATTTGAGCAATTGGCCTCATATTGTTGTTGTTCTCATATTGTGTAATATGTTACCATGTTTTTGTGTCCAAAACATGAGCTTTGAACCTTTAAACTTTGAGTTTGAACTTGGAGAACAATTCTGGAAACTCCAGAATTCGGCACGTCCGCTCGAGCGGGTAATGGCCGCTTGAGCGTGAAATGCTAGCTCCCAGCAGTTTTGCAGACGTTGTCGTCTGCTCAAGCGGGGAGAATCACGCTTGAGCGTCCAAGGCATATGTTTGACCCTCAGCTCAAGCGTCCGAATTAGTGCTCGAGCGTGAATATGAGGCAACCAGTACTTTTGCAGACCATAAGGGTCCGCTCGAGCGACGGAACCCACGCTCGAGCGGGGACCCCTATTTTAGAAATTTTGTAAAGGTGTTCTATGTTTCATTTTCCGTTCTCTTTCACTTCCAAGCACTCTTAGGCATGCATTGAACATTGTGAATGAATTAAAAGAATAAGAAAGAAGCCTAAGAGGAATGTATAGATTAACGGATTGAATCAATTGTGACCCATATGTGTTATGTAATGTGTAGAATCGAGCTCCATGGCACATCTACCGGCAGAACACTGTGAGTAATATCTTAGTAAAGATATTTGAAGTATGTTATTTGTCCAATTGCTTATTTCCATATAAGTCTTATAAGTTTGCTAAATTGAATTGTGGACAAATATTTGTCATGCCATATGGTTGGGCCAGCCGAAGGCCGTTTGATATGAATGATTGGGCCGAAGGCCGTTTGACATGAATGATTGGGCCAAAGGCCGTTGGACACCGTTTGACATGAACGTTTGGGCCAAAGGCCGTCAGACACCGTTTGACATAAATGATTGGGCCAAAGGCCGTTGGACATCAATGATTTGGGCTTGAGGCCGTTTGTTAAGGAACGAAGTGGGCCAGGGGCCGTTTGATATGTTCGGGATTGAATCGCCTAATGTACTAAATAGAATTCTAAATGGGCCCAAGGCCGTTTGATATATGTGAATCTCATTCGTGTACTTTCTTTATTTGATATTATTCACTGGGCTTTCGCTCACACTCATTCATGTGTATGTAGGTGAGCCAAGAGATGTCTAAACCCAGCCTCGGTGAAATATGTGACAAACGGTCAAGGTTTGAAGAGTCAGCCCAAACGTCTCACGCACGAGACTTGTCTTCGCCTCTTTTATTCCTTTGTTATAATTTTGCTACATTGGCGAAAACGTTGGATCCCTTTTGTATATAAACTTTGGGTTTGACTGACTTAGACTTGAATGATCCTGTCTATATAGATCTTCGAGTTATTTTCCTTTTGATGTGAGTTATTAACGAATATATGTGACGTGTTATGATGTGCCATGTAAGCACAACTCTTTGGACAATTTTTAAGTTTGCTTTCGTTTGGCCCCTTAACTCTGATGATATATGTTTTATTTGGTTTGAGGCCGTAGGTAATCCCTTGGTTACTGGCCGGTTATGACCTTAATCCAGAGGGGCGGGTTCGGGTCATGACAGCCTTGGGTGATCCTTTGCTATCATTCTCTTTCTCTTTGTTTTATTTAAAGTCTAGGTGAAAGATTCTTTATCAAGAGTGTTGGAAACTCTCTTGTCGATCAAATTTGAGCATGGAAATGGATGTTGAATCCATATTCCACAATGTAATCCTTTACCGAAGCTTCTTCCTTAGAAATGGTGGTAATCTGCTCTCTCCAATTAATAGTATGAATTTGGGTATTAATTTACTCTTGTCCACAAAGAGATGAATGCAGGTTTCCATCTATTTCTTTGGCTTAACTTTCTTCTTAACTTCAATTCATGCACATATTATTTTTTTTCCCCCCATTTAATAGCCTTTGCACATATCTTATAGCATCTTTTGTTGTGGTATAACGAATAAAGCCTGTCTACATCTTTCTTGAACATCCCCATGATAGGAAGGAGTAGAAAGGATGAGCATCCTTTGGAAGTACTTTGTTTTCTCTGTTTTGTTTTTGCTACACAAAACAGGGGTTCCTAGATTTTTGGTTTGGCCAGCCAAATAAAGTGCATGGCCAGTAGTTTATTCAACCGGCCTGGCAATTTATTTGTCTGACCAGATGGTTTTTAAGAGCAAAACAGAGCAGATCTTCAACAGTAAACAAAGCAACTTTCGATGGACGATCTCACAAGCATGCTTGGTTCCTGTTACATCTTTTCTCCCATGATTTGTTAGATTCAGCTTCTATTTGGTTGAATCAATTCATTGTTGTAATAACTTCCAACCCCACATTTTTCAATTTATTGTTATAATAATTTCCAACCTCTCGTCTTTCTATTCATTGTTGTAATAACTTCCAACCTCCATTTCCTTATATCCCTTTACTATGTATGTTTTCCAATCACCATTTCTTTCTATCCTTTTTATTTCAATGCTTTCCATATTTATTGATAGCATCATGTTTTCTTTTTCATCATATCTACGCTTTGCATCTATATTTCATGCATCAAGAATCGACTCATCGTATTTAAAGCTTATCATTTCTTATGTGATTTTGTACGCTACCTCATACTTTGAGATGATCCACATGTCATGTGTTAGCAATAGAGTCCTTAGTGGCATTCTTGTATATGTATTGCATTAGTATTTTGCATATAGGATCATGCATATTTTGGTAACATTTTTCTTCATCTTTTTGCCAGATGCTAGTAAATACTAGGTAAGCATTTATAATTTTAGCATCCCGTCTGTGCATGATTTTCTTATTATGTCTAGCATTTTACCATGTGGCTACTTGTTTAATTGATCTATCTCTATGATTGCTGGTGGATGGAGGTTGTGTTGCCTAAGTTGGAATGATACAGATCTTATGCTTTTGAGCTCAATTTCCTTTAAGTTGTATATTTTTCAAAACTCTTGTAAAATACATGAGACCAAAGCATCCCAAAATGAGTGACGCAGTCTATACTTGATTATTTTACACAGTAGTTTTAACATTAATAATAATTAGAACATGAGCATATATTATCCATAAAACTCATGTCATGGTTTAGTAGAGGTTGATCCTTTGATCAGGTGAATGGGGGTGCTCAATTAATGATCTTCCCCCTATACCCAAGGTTCCGAACCACCGAGACATCTTTGGTTGTGACGAACAGTAGCCTTTGGCATAAGTAATGGGTTTTCTAGTTTTTCCAAAAGATTAGGTGGCGACTTTGAGATCTGGTGATGTAGTCTATTTATGGAAAATGTTGAGATTAATGGATTTTCTATGGATTTACCGTATCTGGACTCTCATTTATGTTTCACATTACACTCGTGAAACTATATCAAAGATCGAGGGTCCAAATTGTTAGGCACACTCAGATACCCCTGGGGCATCCCACAATTGGTTAGAAATTGGGTTTGCATAGGCTTAGGCCATTCTTAACATAACTCAGATTGGGTTTGGAGAACCCTTCAACTCAACCGAAAATATCACTCTTGGTAATAAAAGTTTTGTATTAAAATTTTGTCTTTTAATCTTTTTTTTGTCATTTGTTTTTCTAGTTGTGGTTGGACACACGTATTGTAGTTGCACTACCATATAAATTAGAAAAAAAATTATTATTAAATAGTATTTTATAAAAAAATATTATAAATTTAATGGAAATATTTAAGATTTCAATTATTAATATTGATAAAATTTTCTATTAATCTGATTTTTTTTAAAAACTTAGTTATTTACATTATGTCAAGTGATCTAGAGATGATATCCATGTTGCATAATAACAATAATAATATTATAAACAAAAAATTTCAGAGATGTGTGGCAAAGATTTTATTGGATACTTAAAAAAAAATCATCAAATTCAAAAAATATAAAAAAAATAAAAAAATTCACTACATTTTCATATTTTGTTGTATTCAATGAACTTTTTAAAGATTTTTGTATAAATTTTTTACTTTTATAGGTATAATAAGATTAAGTGAATCTAAAAATTGATAAAAATATTAAAAAAAATTAAAAATATATAAATATGAATTGAAAAGTCAAAAAATTGTTTTTGAAAACTAAAAACCAAACTTCTAAAATAGAATTGTAGTATCTCATACCCACTAGGCATAAATGTTTGTTATCGAAATGCCTAGTATAACTCCATTTTTTCAACTCCAATGTAATAGGTATATGATTAGACATTTTGATCAAACTTACATTCACTAGCTACATTTAGCTAGTCTTCAAAGGCTGGTGTGAATGGTGTGACTGGGGGCGCTGTATTAATATCACCAACGACCCACTCCCCCCTCCCCCCTCCCCCCTCCTCCTCTCCTCCCAGCGCTGATCTGGGCCGTCCATTCTTATACTTTAGGACACGTGTATGGATGGGGTTAAAAGGAAGTCACACCCAAGCCCAGGTGTGAGTGGTGTGAGTACTTTTGATTCCCTTGCCGAATAGTGCGATACACATGTCACGTTTGTGGTGGTTTGCGTGGTTGCAAAGGTAAGATGCTGTCAGAACGACTGACATAAAGCAAAGGCGGGAAAATGATTATACTTTTGAATTATTTTGAATGGGAAATCTTCGTCTTTACATGCGGGCCAATGTTGCTATATATTTGGTACCAAAAAATATTTTATGGCAGAGAAGAATATGCTTTTGCAGTGGGATAGCTATTGTGGTGACGTTTTCTGGTACCTTGTTTCATTCCTCCTTTTCTTGTCTTTTTTGTTGATTTATTTGGTATACAATGTTGTACTCCTTAGAAGAGTATCTCGAGAATTACAAGCAGTTCACTCAAATGTGTGTAGATCACTTTTTGACGTGGCAAATAGGACTATGGGAAGAGAGCCGGCGGTCAACTTCGGCGAAGTTTGTTCCGGTGTATGAGGAGCAGAGGGAAAAAAATATCAAAGCTAAGATGTCTAAACAGAAGGGTTATCAGAGGTAAGAGAATCTGTAGAATTTGTAGGATAAAAGATTTGGAGTGTTTTATAAAAAATGAAAGAAGCAATGAGTAACCAGTATCGGACTCCCCTTGCGTACCAGAGGTCAAGGACACCGGCGGCCAGTGGATATAAGCGAAGTTACCGTAGTCATGCACCTTTTAAGGTGGCGTATGTTTGCCGACGGTATATTCAGAACATTCCCCGATATATTAAGAAGACTAAGAGAGGAGTAAGGAAGCTGCAGCTATACGAGGAACAACTAAGGAACGTTAAATTTGATAATAAAGGTGTGGCGAGATTGCTTAATGGTATGGAGTTGGGTAATAAAAGATGTGACCGCCAATCAGACAAGATCGTGGTTAAGGGTATAAAATTAATTGGAAATGTTTAATTGGAACAAGACGCTAAAAACGAAGCTGTGGCCCACTATGTTTTGTTTTTCGTCATAAATGATAATAGTCCATTAGATTCCGTCCCTACACCTGACAAGATATTTATTGGAGTTGGTGAGGGTAATCCTGAGACCTACATTGTTGATCCTGACTAGTCCAACCGGTTTCGAATGCTAAAGAAAATGAGATTCAAGCTCGTTAGGGGCAAGGACAAAGAGTATGTTTGTCGCGGAATAGAAGTTGTAGACCGGTTCTTCCCAGTTGATGTTTGGACGGACTACAAAGAAACGCTGTTGGGAAATGTTAGAAGTATTCAGAAGGGTGCCATATATTTAGCAGCTGCTACTATTAGTGGAAAAGAATGCAAAATTACGTTAAGGAGTCAAATGTACTTTAAGACTGTTTAGAATTATAATTTATGTATTTTTATTTGTAATGTTCAAGTTTTGAATAGAGGTGGATGATATAAAAGCTGGTGTTGTTGAAGGTGTTTCAGCAAGTGATTTCAGTTGTATTGAACTTGCATTGGCTAATTTATTTTCTCAGTTGAGGTTAAGATACAAGCAAAAGAGTATTAAGGTTGATAAAATATTCTCCCCTTTGCGCACCCAATGCTAGTGGGTTGGTCAGAGTAAATGTTTATGATCAGAGGTTAGATGGTAATGATAGTCTGCAGGCATGGTTTCTTTTCCCTATGGATTGTCAATGTGAGTTAGTCTATTATGGGAATGATTATTGTTCAATTAATGACAAACAAGTGCCATGGATGGTGGAGTATCGACTTGAAAATTCAAATATTAAAAGGGGGATTACGTATTGTAAAATTTAGGGGTATTTAAAGTATTCTACGAGTGACATGCCAGAAGATTCGCAAATGAGGGCCCCATCTATTGTTGTGTTATCTAAAAAATATACTAATGATAATGTTGATGTTTGGCATTATGCCCCAATGAAGGCCTTTCCGATTCTGACATGGACTAAATCTGTGGGTTTACTGGAGAGACAAAGAGATTTGTTGTTAAGAGGTATTGGGGAAAGTGGTTCAGTTATTTATGAACGCAGAGGTCATCTGAGTTTGTCTGAGATTGATGCACACAGAGGTGGTGATGACACTAGTGATGTTGATCCTGGTTCGTCGATTTCGGAGGTTGGTGTTAGCAAAGAGGAAGTTGATCGTTGAGGATCAGTTGTTATGGATCCTACAGAATTTTCCAACGTTCTACGAAATGTAATCATGAATGTAAAAAATAGTGATGAGACTTAAGATGTAACAGTTGATGATAAGAGAAATGTAGTAAGTAAGTAAACGTTTGAGATGTTTCATAAATAAAATTAATAAATTTTTTCATTAATCATGACAGTGGTTACATTTACATCAAACCATTCTCTCATTTTTGGGGACATTGCATCTAACCCACTACTGTCCCCATTAGTTAATATAATACAAGGAATTCATTCTCTAATAGTGAGATCTGATTGGAATTTAACAAATACATGGAAGTCTCTTTGGCAACCTACTAAATTCTTTATTAATTCGGTAGGGACTATCGAGTATTTGATGTCGTCTATGACGTTATAGACGACGTCTTGATCTTAGTCCTTGAAGCTTATCCTGCTGGAGATGTAATTGTATCGTCTGAGACTTTTGGCCCAGGTAGTTTTTCCTGTTGTTGAGGGTCCTTTGAGGTAGAAGGAGACTGGGTGGATGGCCCGCTGTTTTGGATCCTATTATCAGAGGAGGAGGAGAGTTCTTTGTCAGTATGGGAATGGTTATTGTTCAATCAATGACGAATAGGTGCCATCGATGGTGAAGTATCGACTTGAAAATTCGAATATTAAACGGGAGATTACGTATTGTAAAATGAAGGGGTATTTGAAGTATTCTACAAGTAATATGCCAGAAGATTCGCAAATGAGGGCCTAATCTATTCTTGTGTTATCTAAAAAATATTCTAATGATGATATTGATGTTTGGCATTGTGCCCCAACGAAGGCCATTCTGACTAAGTCTGTGGGTTTACCGGAGAGACGAAGATATTTGTTGTTAGGAGATTTTGGGAAAAGTGGTTCAGTTATTCATGAACGCAGAGGTCATCTGTGTTTGTCTAAGATTGATGTACGCATAGGTGGTGATGGTGCTAGTGATGTTGATCCTGGTCCTTCGATATTAGAGGTGGGTGTTAGAAAAGAAAAAGTTGATCGGAGAGGATCAGTTGTTATGGACCCCGCAGAATTTTCTGATGTTTTACGAAATGTAATCATGAATATAAAAAATAATGATGAGACTTAAGATGTAATAGTTGATGATAAGGGAAATGTAGTAAGTAAAAGTTTCAGGCGTTTCATAAATAAAATTAGTAAAAATTTTAATTAATCATGACAGTGGTTATATTTACATCAAACCATTCTCTTATTTTTGGGCACATTGCATCTAACCAACTACTGTTCCCATTAGTTAATATAATACAAGAAATTCCTCTTCCAATAGTGAGGTTTGGTTAGAATTTAACAAATACATGGAAGTCTCTCTAGCAAACCTACTAAATTCTTCTTCAATTCGGTAGGGACTGTCGAGTATTTGATGTCGTCTATGACGTTGTAGATGGCATATTGATCGTAGTCCTTAATGTTTATTTTGCCAGAGAAGTAATTGTGTCATCCGAGACTTCTGGCCCAGGCGATTTTTCCTGTTCTTGAGAGTCCTTCGAGGTAGAGGAAGACTAGGCGGATGGGCCGCTGTTCTAAATCCTGTTATCAGAAGAGAAGGAGAGTTCTTCATCAGTATATAAATCGTGTATATTATTCTTGTGTATCCCTAATCTAATGTTGTCATCTTCATTGTAAACAGAGAAACAACAAGTTTGACATAGTTCGTATTTTATAAAATTCTAACTTACAAACAAAATATTATTTTCTGGCCATTTTTTTACTTATTCATTTAAAAATGGAAATGAATTAAAGAGGCTAGTATATGGGGCCCTCTCTCGTTTGTAGTGATCCCTCAAAAATGTTTTTAATTAGGGTATTTTGTGACGTAATCGGAAGGACATCTTTCTTTGTAGAGTGCAAAGAATTGTTCCTTCGTTTCTGCTTCTGCAAGTATTCTCCGCCAGAGTTCGTCTCTATTCTTTGAAGGACTTTTCCCCTTAGATAAAAATTCTCCCCATTTGACGAACTCACCCTCTTTTTGTACATACTGTCGACTTGCTGTTGGAGAGTGGAGTTTTTCTATATTTGGATGACAAATTCTACCATTGGTTCCAGTGAGATCAAAAAATCTCAGGTTGGTAGTTTGGATCTTCTTTGTGCATTGAACCATGACATGAAGGTGAGGGTTTCCATCTTCGTGAAGCTCCCTTGCGACAAGTATGTAGTATGGCTGACAGGCTAGTTGGAGAAGGGATTGAAGGAGTTGTAAGAGTTGTTCTTTTGGGCATGGACATTGTGGGTAGGTGAGAAAAACATTCTTGGCATAGAAACGAAAAGAGGCTTGGCGAGGCATTTTATAGTGGTAAACAGTGAACTCACACCAGCTATACAAGGCCTCCTTATTAGTTAAAAAACTGGTGTGAATGGTGTGAGTAGTGTGACTGGGGAGCGCTGTATTAATATTACCAGCACCCCTCTCTCTCGTGGTGATCTGGGCCATCCATTGTTGTACTTTAGGACACTTGTATGGATGGGGGTAAAAGAAAGTCACACCCGGGCCCAGATGTAAGTGGTGTGAGTACTTTTGATTCCTTTGTCAGATAGTATGATACACGTGTCGTGTTTCTGGTGGTTTGTGTAGTTGTAAAGTAAAGATTGTTACAAAATGATTAACATAAAGCAAAGGCAGAAAAATGATTATGCTTTTGAATTAATTTGAATGGAGCATCTTCGTCCTTATACGCAGGTCAATTTGGCTATTTATTTTTTACTAGAAAACATTTGATGGCAGAGAGGAATATGTTTTTGCAGTGAGATAGCTATTGTGGTGAAGTTGTTTTCTGGTACATTGTTTCATCCCTCCTTTTCTGTCTTGCTTTTTGTTGATTGTATTGGTATACAATGTTGTACTCCTTAGAAGAGTATCCCGAGAATTACGGACAGTTCACTCAAATTTGTATAGATCATTTTTGGACGTGGCAAATGGGACTTTGGAAGGAGAGCAGACGGTTAGCTCCGGCGAAGTTTGTTCTGGTGTACGAGGAGCAGAGGGAAAAAATATCAAAACTAAGGTGTCTGAACAAAAGCGTTAGTAAAGGTATGAGAATCTGCAGAATTTGTAGGATAAAAGATTTGGAATGTTTTATAAAAAATGGAAGGAACAGTAAGCTGCCAGTATCAGACTCCCCTTTTGTACCGGAGGTCAAGGACACCGGCAGCCAATGGACATAAGTGTAGTTACCGTGGTCGTGCACCTTTTAAGGTGGCGTATGTATGCAGATGGTTCATATAGAATATTCCCTGATATGTTAAAAAGACTAAGAAGGGAGTAAGGAAGTTACAACTGTACGATGAACAATTAAGGGACGTTAAATTTGATAATAAAGGTGTGGCGAGATTGGTTAATGGTATTGAGTTTGGTAATAAAAGATGTGACTACCAATCAGACAAGATCGTGGTTAAGGGTATAAAATTAATTGGGAATGTTCAATTGGGACAAGACGCTAAAGACGAAGTTGTGGTCCACTATGTTTTGTTTTTCGTCATAAGTGATAATAGTCCGTCAAATTCCATCCCCACACCTGACAAGATATTTATTGGAGTTCGTGAGGGCAATTCTGAGGCCTGGATTATTGATCCTGACCAGTCCGATCGGTTTCGGATGTTAAAGAAAATGAGATTCAAGCTCGTTGGGGGCAAAGAAAAGAGTACGTTCGTCACAAAATAGAAGTTGTGGGCTGGTTCTTCCCAGTTGATGTTTAGACGGACTACAAAGATACGTTGTTGGGAAATGTTGGAAGTATTCAGAAGGGTGCCATATATTTAGGGGCTACTATTGTTAGTGGAAAAGAATGCAAAATTACGTTAAGGAGTCAAATGTACTTTAAGACTGTTTAGAATTATAATTTATGTATTTTTGTTTGTAATGTTCAGGTTTTGAATGGAGGTGGATGATATAAAAACTGGTGTTGTTGAAGGTGTTTCAGCAAGTGATTTCAGTTGTATTGAACTTGCGTTGCCTAATTTATTTTCTTAGTTGAGGTTAAGATACAAACAAAAGAGTATTAAGGTTGATAAAATATTCCCCTTTTTGTGCACCCAATGCCAGTGGGTTGGTCAGAGTAAATGTTTATGATCAGAGGTTAGATGGTAATGACAGTCTGAAGGCGTGGTTTCTTTTCCCTGTGGATTGTCAATGCGAGTTAGTCTATTATGGGAGTGGTTATTGTTCAATTAACGACAAACAGGTGCCATGGATGGTGAAGTATCAACTTGAAAATTCTAATATTAAAAGGGGGATTACGTATTGTAAAATGAAGGAGTATTTGAAGTATTCTATAAGTAACATGCCAGAAGATTCGCAAATGAGGGCCCCATCTATTGTTGTGTTATCTAAAAAATATACTAATGAGAATGTTGATGTTTGGTATTGTGTCCCAATGAAGGCCATTCTAATTCCAACACGGACTAAGTCTGTGGGTTTACTGAAGAGGCAAAGAGATTTGTTGTTAGGAGGTTTTGGGGAAAATGGTTCAGTTATTCATGAACGCAGAGGTCATCTGAGTTTGTCTGAGATTGATGTACGCAACGGTGGTGGTGGTGTTAGTGATGTTGATCCTGGTCCTTCGATTTCAGAGGTGGGAGAAAAAAAGAAGTTGATCGAAAAGGATCAGTTGTTATGGACCCCGCAGAATTTTCTGATATTTTACGAAATGTAATCATGAGTGTAAAAAATAGTGATGAGACTCAAGATGTAATAGTTGATGATAAGGGAAATGTAGTAAATAAGTAAAAGTTTGAGGGGTTTCATAAGTAAAATTAATAAAAAATTTCATTAATCATGACAGTGGTTACATTTATATCAAACCATTCTCTCATTTTTGGGGACATTGCATCTAACCAACTATGGTTCCCATTAGTTAATATAATACAAGGAATTCCTCCTCTAATAGTGAGATCTAGTTAGAATTTAACAAATATATGGAAGTCTATCTAACAACCTACTAAATTTTTCAATAATTTGGTAAGGATTGTCGAATATTTGATTTCGTCTATGATGTTGTAGACGGCGTCTTGATCGTAGTCCTTGAAGCTTATTCTGCAAGAGAAGTAATTGTGTAGTCTAATTCTTCTAGCCCAGGCAGTTTTTCCTGTTCTTGAGGGTCCTATGAAGTAAAGGGAGACTGGGTGGATGGGCCGCTGTTATGGATCCTGTTATCAGAGGAGAAGGAGAGTTCTTCGTCAATATATAAATCGTGTATATTATTCCAATGTATCCCTAATCTAATGTTGTCGTCTTCACTGTAAACAGAGAAACGACAATTTTGATATAGTTCATATTTTACAAAATTATGACTTACAGATAAAATATTATTTTCTGACCGTTTTTTTACTTCTTCATTTAAAATGAATTAAATGGGCTAGTATATGGGGCCCTCTCTTGTTTGTAGTGATCTCCCGAAAATGTTTTTAATTGGAGGTATTTTGTGACGTAATTGGAAGGACATCTTTCTTTGCGGACTGCAAAGAATTGTTCCTCCGTTTCTACTTTTGCAAGTATTCCCCGCCAGAGTTCGTCTTTATTCTTCGAAGCAATTTTCCCCTTAGATAAAAATTCTCCCCATTCGACGACCTCGCCCCCATTCTGTATATACTGTCAACTTGCTATTGGGGAGTGGAATTTTTCTATATTTGGATGATAGATTCTGCCGTTGGTTCTAGTGAGATCGAAAAATCTCGGGTTGGTAGTTTGGATCTTCTTCATGCACTGAACTATGGCATGAAGGTGAGGGTTTTCATCTTCGTGGAGCTCCCTTGCAACAAGTATGTAGTATGACTGACAGGCTAGTTAGAGAAAGGATTTGAGGAGTTGTAAGAGTTGTTCTTTTGGGCATGGGCATTGTGAGTTGGTGAGAAAAACATTCTTGGCATAGAAACGGAAAGAGGCTTAGCGATGCATTTTATAGTGGTAGATAGTGAACTCACACCAGCCGTACAAGGCCTCCATATTAGTCAAAAAACTTGGTGTGAATGGTGTGAGTGGTGTGATTGGGGGGCGCTGTATTAATATTACCAGCCCTCCCTCTCCCCCCTGGCATTAATCTGGGCCATCCATTGTTGTACTTTAGGACACGTGTATGAATGCGGATAAAAAGAAGTCATACCCAGGCCCAGATGTGAGTGGTGTGAGTACTTTTGATTCCTTTGCTGGATAGTGCGATACACGTGTCGCGTTTTTGATGGTTTGCGTGGTTGTAAAGTAAAGATTCTTGTAGAATGATTGACATAAAGCAAAGGCGGGAAAATAATTATGCTTTTGAATGAATTTGAAGGGGGCATCTTCATCCATATACGCTAGCCACTTTGGCTTTTTATTTACTACCAGAAAATATAATCATTTTCCCGCCATTGCTTTATGTCAGTCGTTTTGATAGCATCTTACCTTTACAACCACACAAACCACCATAAACATGACACGTGTATTGCACTATTCATCAAGGGAATCAAAAGTACTCATACTACTCACACCTGGGCTATTGTAACTTTCTTTTAAGCCCATCCACACACGTGTCCTAAAGTACAACAATGGATAACCCAAATCAGCGTGAAGCGGGGGGAGGGGGCTGGTAATATTAATACAGCGCCTCTCAGTCGCACCACTCACACCAGGTTTTTTAACTAATAGGGAGGCCTTGTATGGCTGGTGTGAATTCACTGTTTACCACTATAAAATGCCTCGCCAAGCCTCTTTCCGTTTCTATGCCAAGAATGTTTTCCTCACCTACCCACAATGCCCACGCCCAGAAGAACAACTCTTACAACTCCTCCAATCCCTTCTCCAACTAGCCTGTCAGCAATACTACAAACTTGTCGCAAGGGAGCTCTACGAAGATGGAAACCCTCACATTTATGCCATGGTTCAATGCATGAAGAAGATCCAAACTACCAACTCGAGATTTTTCGATGTCACCGGAACCAACGGCAGAATCTATCATCCAAATAAAGAAAAACTCCACTCTCTAACAGCAAGTCGATAATATATACAGAAAGAGGGCGAGTTCGTCGAATGTGGAGAATTTTCATCTAAGGGGAAAAGTCCTTCGAAGAACAGAGATGAACTCTGGCGGGGAATACTTGCGGAAGTAGAAATGGAGGAACAATTCTTTGCACTTTGCAAAGAAAGATGTCCTTTCGATTACATCACAAAATACCCCAATTAAAAACATTTTCGAGGGATCACTACAAACGAGAGAGGCCCCCATATACTAGCCCCTTTAATTCATTTCCTTTTTTAAATGAAGAAGTAAAAAAATGGGCTGAAAATAATATTTTTTTTGTAAGTCAGAATTTTGTAAAATACAAACTATGTCAAAATTTTTGTTTCTCTGTTTACAGTGAAGACAACAACATTAGATTAGGGATACACATGAATAATATATATAATTTATATATTGACGAAGAACTCTCCTCCTCCTCTAATAACAGGATCCAGAATAGCGGTCCATCCGCCCTGTCTCCTTCTACCTCGAAGGACACTCAAGAATAAGAAAACCACTTGGGCCAGAAGTTTCGGACGACACAATTACTTCTCCGGTAGAATAAGCTTCAAAGACTACGATCAAGACACCGTCTACAACGTCATAGACGACATCAAATACTCTACAGTCCCCACCGAATAAATGAATAATTTAGTAGGTTGCTAGAGAGACTTCCATGTATTTGTTAAATTACAACTAGATCTCACTATTAGAGAAAATTCCATGTATTATATTAACTAATGGGGATAGTAGTTGGTTAGATGCAATGTCCACAAAAATGAGAGAATGGTTTGATGTAAATGTAACCGCTATCATGATTAATGAAAAATTTTATTAATTTTATTTATGAAACCCCTCAAACTTTTACTTACTTACTACGTTTCCCTTATCATCAACTATTACATCTTGAGTCTCATCACTATTTTTTACACTCATGATTACATTTCGTAAAACGTTAGAAAATTCTGTGGGATCCATAACAACTAATCTTCTACGATCAACTTCCTCTTTGCTAGCACCAACCTCCGAAATCGATGAACCAGGATCAACATCACTAGTGTCATTACCACCTCTGCGTACATCAATCTCAGACAAACTCAAACGACCTCTGCGTTCATAAATAACTGAACCACTTTCCCCAAAACCTCCTAACGACAAATCTCTTCGTCTCTCTGGTAAACCCACAGACTTAGTCCGTGTCAGAATCGGAAAGGCCTTCGTTGGGGCACAATGCTAAACATCAACATTATCATTAGTATATTTTTTAGATAACACAACAATAGATGGGGCCCTCATTTGCGAATCTTTTGGCATGTCACTTGTAGAATACTTCAAATACCCCTAAATTTTACAATACGTAATCTCCTTTTTAATATTCGAATTTTCAAGTCGATACTTCACCATCCATGGCACATGTTTGTCGTTAATTGAACAATAACCATTCCCATAATAGACTAACTCACATTGACAATCCACAGGGAAAAGAAACCACGCCTGCAGATTGTCATTACTATCTAACCTCCGATCATAAACATTTACTCTAACCAACCCACTGGCATTGGGTGCCCAAAGGGGGAATATTTTATCAATATTTTATCAATCTTAATACTCTTTTGTCTGTATCTTAACCTCAACTGGGAAAATAAATTAGCCAACACAAGTTCAATACAACTAAAATCACTTGCTGAAACACCTTCAACAACACCAGTTTTTATATCGTCCACCTTCATTCAAAACCTGAACATTACAAATAAAAATACATAAATTGTAATTCTAAACAGTCTTAAAGTACATTTGACTCCTTAACGTAATTTTGCATTCTTTCACTAATAGTAGCAGCCGCTAAATATATGGCACCCTTCTGAATACTTCAAACATTTCCCAACAGCGTATCTTTGTAGTTTGTCCAAACATCAACTGGAAAGAACCGGTCCACAATTCTATTTCATGACGAACGTATTCTCTGTCCTTGCCCCCAATGAGCTTGAATCTCATTTTCTTTAGCATCCAAAGCCGGTCAGACTGGTCAGGATCAATAATCCAGGTCTCAGGATTACCCTCACTAACTCCAATAAATATCTTGTCATGTGTGGAGACAAATCTGATAGACTATTATCACTTATGACAAAAAACAAAACGTGGTGGACCACAGCTTCATCTTTAGCGTCTTGTCCCAATTCAACATTTCTAATTAATTTTATACCGTTAACCACGATCTTATCTGATTGGCGGTCACATCTTTTATTACCCAACTCAATACCATTAAGCAATCTCGCCACACCTTTATTATCAAATTTAACGTCCCTTAATTATTCATTGTACAGCTATAACTTCCTTACTCCCCTCTTAGTCTTCTTAATATATCATGAAATATTCTGAATGTACCATCGCCGCCTTAAAAGGTGCACGACCACGGTAACTCCGCTTATATCCACTGGCCGCCGGTGTCCTTGACCTCCGGTACGCAGGGGGAATCCGATACTAGCTGCTTATTACTCCTTCCATTTTTTTATAGAACACTCCAAATCTTTTATCCTAAAAATTCTACAGATTCTCTTACCTCTGCTAACCCTTTTGTTCAAACACCTTAGCTTTGATATTTTTGCCCTCGGCTCCTTGTACACCGGAACAAACTTCACCAGAGTTAACCGCCGGCTCTCTTCCCACAGTCCTATTTGCCACGTCAAAAAGTGATCTACACACATTTGAGTGAACTGCCCATAATTCTCGGGATACTCTTCTAAGGAGTACAACATTGTATACCAAATAAATCAACAAAAAAGACAAAAAGAAAAGCAGGGACGAAACAAGGTACTAGAAAACAACGTCACCACAATAACTATCCCACTGCAAAAGCATATTCCTTTATGCCATAAAATGTTTTCTGGTACAAAATATATCGAAAAATTGGCCGGCGTGTAAGGATGAATATTCCCCATTCAAAGTAATTCAAAAGCATAATCATTTTTCCGCCTTTGCTCTATATCAGCCGCTTTGATAGCATCTTACCTTTACAACTACGCAAACCACCACAAACATGACACGTGTATCGCACTATCCGGCAAGGGAATCAAAAGTACTCACACCACTCACACCTGGGCCCGGTTGTGACTTCCTTTTAACCCCATCCATACATGTGTCCTAAAGTACAACAATAGACGGCCTAGATCAACGCCGGGAGGGGGGGGAGAGGGGGTGCTGATAATATTAATACAACGCCCCCCCAGTCACACCACTCACAACATTCACACCAAGTTTTTTAACTAATAGAAAGGCCTTGTAAGGATGGTGTGAGTTCACTGTTTACCACTCTAAAATGCCTCGCCAAGCCTCTTTTCGTTTCTATGACAAGAATGTTTTCTTTACCTACTTACAATGCCCATGCCCAAAAGAACAACTCTTACAACTCCTCAAATCCCTTCTCCAACTAGCCTGTTAGCCATACTAGATACCTGTCACAAGGGAGCTCCACGAAGATGGAAACCCTCACCTTCACTCCATGGTTCAATGCACGAAGATCCAAACTACCAACCTGAGATTTTTCGATCTCACCGGAACAAACGGTAGAATCTATCATCCAAATATAGAAAAACTCCACTCTCTAACAGCAAGTCGACATTATATATAGAAAGGGGGCGAATTCGTCGAATGGGGAGAATTTTCATCTTAGGGGAAAAGTCCTTCGAAGAACAGAGATGAACTCTGGCGGGGAATACTTGCAAATGCAGAAATAGAGGAACAATTCTTTGCACAGGTCCTTCGAGGTAGAAGCAGACTATGAGGATGGGCCGTTGTTCTAGATCATGTTATAAAAGGAGGAGGAGAGTTCTTTGTCAGTACATAAATCGTGTATATTATTCCTGTGTATCCCTAATCTAATGTTGTCGTCTTCACTGTAAATAGAGAAACAATAATTTTGACATAACTCGTATTGTATAAAATTTCAACTTACAAACAAAATATTATTTTCTGCCCATTTTTTTACTTCTTCATTTAAAAAAGGAAATGAATTAAAGGGGTTAGTATAAGGGGGCCTCTGTCGTTTGTAACTATCCCTAGAAAATGTTTTTAATTGTAGGTATTTTGTGACATAATTGGTGGGACATCTTTCTTTGCAGAGTGCAAAGAATTGTTCCTCTGTTTCTACTTCTGCAAGTATTCCCTGCCAGAGTTCGTCTCTATTCTTTGAGGGACTTTTCTCCTTTGATGAAAATTCTCCCCATTCGACGAAGTCACTGCCTTTCTGTATATACTGTCAACTTGCTGTTGAAGAATGGAAAAGAATGCAAAATTACATTTAAGAGAGTGCTTTAGGAACTAAGTTTGTGAGGCTGCGTCTATCCAACAAATCTCAGTTCGCTCAAGCACAAGAGTGAGTGCTCGAGCGGTTTGCTTCTCACTCTTGAGATTCTAGGAGCCTTCTTTCTTCGCTAGAGCGCAAGAATGAGCGCTCCAGTGGTTTATTCAGGTCCAGCCTATTAAAAGTCACTTTTTGCTCCACTACTCTCACTTTTTCTTTTCCTTTCCTCTCTCTCTCTCTCTCTCTCTCTCTCTCTCTCTCTTCTTAGTTGTGAAACCCTAACCCTAAACCCTTGATTTCATCCATTTTCTTCAAGAGTTCATCCTAGATCTTGTATCAAAAGCGAAGAGGAAGTGAACATTAATCATTTTACCTATTGGATCGCATTTTCATCAAGGTTTCGTTATTGGGTCTTCATCTTCTAGTACTCTTGTTTGAGGTAGGGGTACTCCTAACTTAGTATATCTATGGCTTGAGATGTGTATGTCGTATTTTCTTAATTATATATATGTATGAGATGATTATGTTGATGTAAATGAGTTTTGAAGCATCTAAATGGCTTTTTACTCAAATTTTTAAGGGATTTGGAATTACTCTTGATGATTATGGATGTTGATGATGAGTATTTGCTTTGGAAACATAAATAAAGGAAAACCCCTAATTTTGCCCCAACCCTAACTTTTCAATTTTCTTCAAAAGATAAAGTTTTGTTTAATTGGACTTTAAATCATGAATTTGAGTTAATATTGAGTAGAAACGTGTATAAAGGTTGACTCTTTGGTTGTTTTAGAATTTTATATTGAAATGAAAGAAACCAAATATTGTTGAGATTGTGAAAATTGGAGATCTTTTGATTATTGACTATGTTAGTTCTTTATTGAGGCATTGAATGAACCATAGGTAAATTGAGACATTTACAAAATCATTCATCATGTTGTATTTTTCATGATTTTGGTTACATGATCATTATTCAAGCTCTTGGATTTTTGGAAGATGTTGAAAAGGGGTAAATAGTATATGAGTCCGAGTAGTTGAGTCGAGTTTTAGAAATGTGATGAGTATTGTATTAGTACTCGCACGGGAAGTCAAAGTGCCCAATTTCCCTATCTTAAGCTTATCGCAGGACGAATGTGGGAAAATATTTTTGGATGTCCACGAGCCTGCCGTTTCAGGAGTCGGCAAATGTGGAAAAACAAGATTTTTAGGTGTCCACGAGCCCGCCATTTAAGGAGTCGACAAATGTGGAAGGAAAAAGGTTTTTGGTGCCCATCACCCGCCATTTTTAGAGTCATGGAATGTGGGAATATTTTTAGGATACAAATCTATATATATATATATATATGTATGGTGTTGCAGCTCTTACTTGGGATGTCATTGCTTATTTACTGCTCCATTGTTGATAATGAGATTTTAAATGGAAATTGTGCATTGAACATCATTTATTTTAAAAGAGAAAAATATGGATTTTATCATGACATGTGCATAGGATGATCATATGCATTTCAATCATTTATATACCATATTAATAGTATTCTTAGTGGGCATTAGCTCACCCTAAATCTAACAAAATTTTTAGGACTTGATGGTGTGACTCCGCCCAAGTGACAAAGTAGTGGAGATGTTTTGAATGGAGCACGAGGGCCCATTTTTATGTTCTATGTGTTTGGGATAGAATTCCACTTATGTGTAGTCAAGGCCCTAGCGTTGAAAGGCTTAAGCCCCCTTTGGGCATTTTGTTGTATTTCTTTTATTTCTTGAACTATAATGTATTATTATTTTGAACATTAGAGTTGTAAAATTGAAATGTAACCTCCATGAGAATTCTAATAAGAAAAGATAAACACTGGATTTGTGACATTGTTGTACTTTAATTCATTTCTTTAACTCTTACTTCATATTATGAAATTGGAAAGTAATAAAGGATCTGTAATTATAAAATGGGTTAAAATATCGGGCCATTACATTATCTACTGGGTAATGCCAATCGAGGACCTCAAAAAGAACGACAAAAATTAGGGTAAACATCCTAAATCTCCTCGACTGGACCCAACCTTATCTTTTCAAAAACAAGCCACCACTTAGAGTCCGAATGCACCGATTCTATCCTAAGGTTATGATAAAACCACTTGTGCAAGATTTAACTCAAAACGAACATGTCCCACCAACTTCCATTTCCAAAACATTAATTTCATTTATCTTTCCAAAATATGATAAGTGAGCATAAACTCATACGATCCCAATTAATTTCCCCTTTCTTAAGTTTGTTATGAAATATTGTTAGCAACAACGAACTAATACTATACTTGAGCATGAGGCAAATAATACATGAGCAAACAATATTAATAAATAGACATATATGATATCAATAAGGCAAAACCAATAATAGACAAGTCATTGATAATATTCAAGGCAAGAAAGCACACAAACATAAGTACTTTTTGCATTTTAGATTCATAGAGAAAACAAGATTAAATCAGTAAAGATACTTTTGGGACTCTGTAGACTGCCCGAACTCTCTTCGCGTGCCCCTCTTTCGGAGAGGGCGCGAATTGGGTCCTGCTACTACAGTTCGGACTCCTGTCACGATTTTGAATCTAATCTCACAAAGTGCAATGTGAGACTAATAAACATCAAAGAGTCCAATCCGGCAAATCATTTGGAAAATTAGATTTTGAATCAAAAAGCGCCAAACATGGACTGCTTTACCAGATTACAGAGTCGCCACCTAAATATTTTTTTTGGGGAAATTTAGGAAACCCTGACTCGTGCCAAAGGCCACGTGTCCGTCATCACCAAAGTTGCCTCGGCTCGAGAACTTGGGTACGAGAGGGGAAGGTCCTGAAATGAGCACCTCCGCTCGCCCGATCAAAGATCGGCCTCTACTAACATGATATGTTGTTTCATAAACACATGTGTTCTTATTCCAGTTATTAATCTAACTTTACTATGTGATGCGCACAACATACAAGTATAGACTTAATCACGAGAGTTGGAACAAAACAACTCATGTTTGTTTTTGAAAATGGTTTGAACGTGCTACTCGCAAGTAGGCTAAAGCGTGGATTTGCCACCCTCAAGTGGGCTTTAAAACATGATTTTGCCACTTCACAAAGTGGGCTTAAAACTCACAATCATCGAGTTGTTCCAATTCAAGCAATCAAGTCTTCATCCACAGGCATTCATGCAGTTTATCAGTTAAGCAAATAGCCTCATGGCAAGCATGCTATCATGGCAGCACTTACACATATGCAAGGATGCTAAAGCGTAAACACTTACAATGTACTCCAAGCCAAAATAGAAAACTAGTTAGAAATCCTGCATGATCCTAGTTTATGTTAAGGTGCCTAATGCAACACATGCAATATGCAACTAAATAGGCTCGGCTATCTAAGATGGCATATGAATGCAACACTTGTTAACATGCTTTGAAACATGTATTCAAGTAAGTGTATTGAAATGCAATGCAGTTTGAATGATGCGCCGAGCCCGGTGCATGCAAGACAAAATAAATGATGCAAACATGCAAGCATAAGGTATGCTAATTGAAAAATGCCCTAATCTAACCATCGAAAGCGGTTAAATAAATGGGAGAAAGAAATTGGGATTGGAAGACATGCACACACACACGCACCCTTATTACAACATTGTGCCCTCTCAACGGAGGGTCCGAATGAATAAGCTAAGCTAATCTAAGCTAAGCTAAACCAACTAATCTAATTAAACTAATTAGACTAATTATTACACAACAAATTGAATAACTAGCAAACTACTTACTAATTATTACAACACTTTAACTAATTAACAAATTAATTAATTAACATCTAACTAAGCATGTAAGATATGTAAACTAGGCTGCCTCAGCTCTGCCTTAAACAATGAAAGATGCATGCTCTCGATTACCACCCCGAAACACCTTCCGATTTGCTCTTAAAAGGCTCTGTTTGTAGGGTGTCTTTAGGAACTTTCTGCTCCACCTTACCAAAACAACTCTGAGGAATCCACCAGTGGCCTGCCGGCCATGAGGAGTGGTTGCCGGCCACTTTCCGGCTAAGGGTGTGCACTGCCGGCCAAGGATGAAACAGTGCCGGCCATCTGTGAAGCACTGCCGGCACTGGTGTGCTGTGACACCAAACTACAACAGAGCACAAAACAGAGAAAATGGAGGGTCTCCCAAGGACATGTGTGTGCTGTGCCACTCCTTATCATCTCTAAACATCAAAGGAAAGGCACCATTAGATCTAAAACCATCAATCAAGTATCTTAATGCATGATGGCCAAGGATCTAACTTGCACAAATTCAATGAATGCACAACAAACAAGACACTAAGACCACTACCTTATCATGGATGATCAAAGGCAATGGAGACAAAGGGAATTGGCCCATTTTCATCACTTTGAGTATGAAATGAACCAATTCACTTTGTGTTCAATATGACGTCTGATTGAACACAATGCAATGCAAACAACAATGCTTATTTTGGCATGTTTTACTTGGCTCAATTCTTGTTTATACATTTTAAGTTACCAATCCATCCCTTAATTGATTTATCCAAATGTGAAAGTCCTCTAATGAGAGAGGGGTCAACCAAGGAATGGTTTAAGGCATGAGGGAGTTCATGCCTTTGGCTAGTAGAAACCCTCAAAAGAGAGTTAAAGCCATTGAGCATGAACTCTACCTCAAGCTTAAACATGCATAAGGCTAACCAACCCTCAAAGCAAATTAAAAGTGAAGAATTGAGAGAGGTTGCAAAATTTCAGTGTTGAAATGGCATGATAAGTAATGCTACAACATGCAAGCAACACATGCACAACATGTTAGACACTTTAAGCATTAAAACTAGTGAAGAGCTTTACACTAGAACCATGAAATATCAAACCCAAACAGCCAAACCAGCTCTGTACAGAGCTTAAACATGCCAAAACAAAAGCCTAAACATGCTGGAAATGAAGCTCATGAGGCAATAAAATCATGCTCAAGTATTGGCTCACAAACAAGGCATAAGGCACAACTCACAAAAGCTATGAAAGAGTGGAATATGTGAGAATGTGACTATGCTATACGCACTGAAATCATGTGAAAAATGAGGCTAAGGCATGCAAACAACTCAAGCAAAGGATGCTAGAGACCTTGAAACTCAAAGCTAGTCATGGCCATTAACACTATAGCCATACAAAGCAAGCCTCACATGATCAAAACCATTCAAAACAGAGTTCAAGCATGTCAAAACATGCACAAAAATGTGTTGGAGTAGAGCCAACATATGCTAGGATGATAGGCTAAAGCATGAAGCATGTTAGGCCAACAAGCATGGTTGCACTACAAGTACCAAAAGAAAGCAAGAGATGACCCAAACACCCAAAAACAGAGTTAAATCATGTTAAAATAAGGCCAAAAACATGCTTGAACTAAGTCACAAAAGAGTAGAAAAGCATGCTCAAAGTATGAGGCCATCAATACAAGCAAACAAGATACAAGAAGAGGGGATCACCCCCTCCCATTTTGAGCTTCAAAACCAACTTTCTACCACTGAAATTCCTTTAAGTTTCAGTGGTAGAAAGGCCAAACAAAGGATGTTATAAAAGCTTAGAAAGGTGGCTCAAGAGGCTCTACAAGCCAAAGAGCAAAAGAGGAGAACCACCCCCCTTAACCACACAAGGCTCAAACCAACACTTTTAAGCCTTAAAAATAGAACTTTTTTGAGACTAAAACCAGCTTCAAAGTTGCATACAAAGATGGCAAAGCAATGAACTAGAACAAAGCTTAAAAGGTTGAAACACTTACCCTTGAAGCACAACGAGAAAAGAACAAGCTTTTGAGCTAAAACCAAGCCAAAACCACTCCAAAGAGCTCAAACAAGGCCTCCAATATCCTCAACACTAAGGTGAAGGTGTTTGACTAGGTGTTTTAGTGCAAATATGTGAAGAAAACACATTTTTATGCACAAAATATAGAGAGAGAGGATTCTAGAGAGAGAGAGGGAGGAAAATATCTCAGCTCAAACTTTGTAACCCCTTGCATGCATATAGATAGCTTGTATATATAGAGGATTCAAGAAGCTTTCAAGGAAATCCAACCCTCTACGTGGGTGCAGATGAGCTAACCTGTGCAAACAGCTGTCAAAAAATCTGCAAAAATATCTACTGAAACAGTGGTGGCCGGCTGGCCATCATGGCCAGTGATGGCCGGCAGTGGCATTCCATGGCCGGCAGTCCATCAAAACAAACACTATGGAGGGACCAAAGCATGGTCCAAAAATGGGGGAGAAATGATACAAGGTTTGGAAAGCTCAAACCTGTGACGTTTCATTGCGAAATTCGAGCGCTCGGCAAGCATGCAAACTTGTCACCGGATGTACCTGCAAACACATCCAGGTCTTGAGGACGGTCAAAAATGGGGTGTCTACAGACTCCTATTGGGATGAAATTTCTTTAAATTGTAAAACAAAGAGTCTAGTTTCATCTCCAATTTGGATGGAGGCATTATTATTGATGGGAACATGCAAAATAGTGAAAAAGATGAATCTATTAATTCACTTCCAAAAGGTGAGGGCTAGAAGCCTATCAAGCCTAAACACAAAATGACTTCAAAGGTATGGAAATTCTTTGAGATGCTTCCTATGGATCCGAATAAAAAGCAAAAATATAAGTGTAAGAAGTGTCGGGTTCAATAGATTGTTTCAAGTAGACATGGAACTGGTAATATGTTACGTCATATAAAAAGTTGTAAGAGGTTGCACGTGATATTGGAAAACTTTTTTTTTTTTAATCTCAAATTGGTGGGTCTTTATCTACACGAGCTCAATCATTTAGTGTTAATAAATTTCATGAATTGTTAATTTATGCTGTAATTAGACATGACTTGCCATTTCAGCTTGTTGAGTATGAGGGTGTTAGGAATATCTTCACATATTTATGTCCAGGAGCCAAATCAATTACAAGAAAGAGTGCTAGAACAAATATTCTGAAATTGCATCATACTGAGTTGAATAAGCTTGGTCTTTTGTTGTGTGAATTGCCTGGTAGGGTTAGTTTGACTTCTGATTTGTCTGTTGTAATTGATGGTTATTTAAGTCTTACAGCTCATTTTATTGATAAGGATTGGGTATTAAGAAAGAGAATTCTAAATTTCTCTTACATGCATCCTTCACATAGTGGCATTGTATTGACTGAAAAGGTGTATGGTTTGTTGAGTAAATGGGGAATTGAAAACAAGTTGTTTTTTATTACTTTGGATAATGTTTCCACAAATGATGTTTTTGTCGAGTTGTTTAAGAATCAACTTAATTTTAAAAATGCATTGTTGAGTAGTGGTAGTTTTTTTCATGTGCGTTGTTGTACTCGTATTCTTAACTTGATAGTCCAAGAGGGGTTGAAAGAAATACATGGCGCCACTGATACGTTAAGGAAGCGTGTGAAATGTGAAAGGATCTCAAGCACAAAAGAAAAAATTATTAGAGTGTATTGCACAGACATCTCTAGATAGCAAGAAGGGTTTGAGGCAAGATGTTCTAACTAGGTGGAACTCGACATTTCTTATGTTGGCAAATGCCATTTACTATCATCTTGCATTTTTCCACTTGCAACTTTAGTGACTCAAATTTTAGACATTGTCCATCTCAGGATGAATGGAATAGAGTTTCAAAGATTTGTGGGTTCTTAAAAGTTTTCTATGATGCCGCTTGTATCTTTTCTAGTTCTAAGTATCCTATATCAAATTTGTACTTTGAAGTTATTTGTGGAATTCAACATTGCTTAAACAAAGAGATGAAGAGTGATGATGTTTTCTTGAAAAGCATGGCAACTAAGATCGTAGGAAAATTTGATAAATATTGTTCAGAGCATAGTGTAATTTTGGCTATAGCAGTGGTATTCGATCTTCATTTTAAATTACAGTTTGTGGAGTATTCTTACAAGAAGCTTTATGGTGATAATGCCATGGAATACATTCAAATCTGTCACATGTTATTTACTCTCTTTGATGAGTACATTAAAAATGCTTCCAATGCATGTTCTTCAAATCCTTTGACTTCTCATAGTTATGGTAATGATGTTGCTTCTCAAGATAATGATGACATGGATTTTAGCATGGTAACATGATTTTACTTAATATGGTTAATATTAATTGTGTTACTAGCTTATAAGTTATGATCAACTTCTAAATTTTATACTTTCTTCTCTATGATAGGATTTTGGCACATTTGAGAGCCTTACATTTGTTTTTAGTGCACAAAAAAGTCAACTAGAATTGTATTTGGATGAGCCCAAAAGGAGAAACTTGATATACTTGCTTATTGGAAAGCTCATCAATATTGATATCCAGAACTTACTATAATGGCTCGCGATGTGTTAAGTATTCCCATTTCCATAGTTGCTTCGGAGTTTGCATTTAGTGTTGGAAGTCATGCTCTTGACCAATATCGTAGTTCTTTGAGGCCTCAAATTGTTGAGGCTTTGATATGCACCAGGGATTGGTTGTTTGGAGAGGGAACAAGTAAAAATATATACATTTTTATGTTTTTTTAAAATAAACTTTTAAGGCTTTGATAAATTTTCTCATATATCTAATTTTCTTATGTCCTTTAGATTATGGACAAGTGAAATTGGATGGGCTAATTGAAAGTGCCATGAATTTGAATATTGACAAAGATGAGATTGAACTGGCCCAACGTTCAAGTCATGTCGTTGATCTTGGCTCTTGATTTATGGTGAGCATATTTTCAAATTTTGTATCTTATTTGAGAGAAGCTTTTCATTTGAATAAGCAGCAAGAAATGATGCTTATAACTTAATATTATTGTAGTACATGTCATGAAGTCAAGATTAGTAGACATGAGAGTTTTTTAATGTGTAGCAATAGTATTTTTGTGATAGACGTCAATGTGAAAAAATCACAACAATGTTACTTTGGATGTGGCATAGCTGCAACATTATTATTATTATTAGTTTGGTATTAGATGAAAACTTGTTTTGCTTTTAAAATTTTGTTAGATATTTAAATATTATGAGTGACAATAGTTTAGATTGGATATGTAATGGATTAATTATGAATATTTTTAATTATTTTCATAGATATTGACATATATATATATATATATATATATATTATCTTTGTGTGTCAATGTTTGAACAATTTAGTCTTATGTATGTGATGTGAATTTTTTTTTTTTTTTAGGCAATACAATTTACTTGTAACACTCGTATCCTTTACCTCTTGGAGGGTATATCTAATTCCTTTATTTTCTTTCTTGGAAGTCTTTGGAGTTGTTGTATTTGTGTTTTGGAGGAGTACAAATCAATTTAAACTTATTGGGATTATTCGTTCATGCTTGTTTATGTTGAAAAGTTCTTTGGAAACTTGGAAATTTGTTCTAGGGTCGACACTTGCCTTCTTGGGGGTTAACACCACCTTGTTGCCTTGCTCTTAGTGCCTCTGCTAGTTTTTGGGGTCGACACCTGAGTCCCTAGGGTCAACCCTTCCCTTGGTGTCATGTTCTAGGTTGCATTTTGAAATAAAGGGTTGACACCTCTAGTTGCAAGGGTCGACCCATATCTGCTGGACACATTGGTGTCTTAGCATTTCTTCGTAAGGGTCGACACCTCTGCCCAAAGGGTTGACACCTATGTGTCATTTTAAAATTTTTTGGGTTGGTTTGGGCCTTACTTTTGGGGAGGTTTTGACTTGTTCTTTTCATTTGGCTTTGAGGCTTTTGTTCTATTATTACCTTGCTACTATAAATAGGCTCCAAACATATATTCATTTCACTTTTTCTTCTTTTTTCTCTCTCTCTACACTATGAGCTCTCTTTTCTCTCTCTAAACTCAAACTTTTTCACTCAGATCTTTAAATCTACTTACCTAGACTGATCTTTTTACCATGGTCCTTAGAAAGATTGTAGATCTCGTCAAGGGCTTCCTTTTGGTCCAAATAGTTCGTGGTTTCGTCGCCGGCGATTTTTGGGTTGTCATCTCTTTGCTTTAAGAGGTATGGGTTTCTAGTTCTCCTTCAATACCCTCATTTATAGATAGATTTGTGGTATTTTTTTTATATAAATACTGTTACCCAAAAGACAACCTAAGAAATGGGTGAATTAGGCTTTTACAAATAAAAATAAAAAGAAATATACCCAAAAATAATTACAACTAGCACAAAAGATAAGTAGATGAATATATGTTGATGACAATACTTAGTGAAGAATTTTAACAGTAAGGTATGTAAACACAGTCAATAGTTATAACAGTAAAGTAAAGAGATTAGGGAAGAAGAGACAAACAGATTTATAGTGGTTCAGCTTCAACAAAGCCTACATCCACTCCTCAAGCTTCACTTGAGATTTTTCATTATCTTCTAGCTTCACTGGGTGCTAGCAACCTTTTCACAAATGGAGCAATCTTCCGCAGATTTTATAGAGAGTATACTAAGTCTGAAACTTTGCCCTCTTTAGCTGATTCTCAATCACACTCAAAGAGTTAAGAAATCTGAGTGTACTACACTCTTATAATATTTGAATGATAGGTTTTGCTTTCACAAAAACCTTGAAATGAAAATCTCTCAACAAATATTATAAAGATTGAAGCTCTGAGTTTATATCAGGAAAAAATGAAACTCTCATAGAAATATATGCTTAAGGCTAAAGCTCATTTAAATTTCTAAAGGGAAAAATGAAACCCAGATGGAGAACACTTTAGAGAATAGAGAAGGATGAGAGTGATGATTGATCAGAGAAAGTTTTTAGCTTGAGTTATGTTGCTTGCTTTTTTGTTTAACAGAAGCTCTGCTTTTTATCAAGGAGAAGATCATCGACCGTTGACTGTTGAGTGTGGTGAAAATATTGAGTAATATTTTGGTTAAATCTTCTCTACTCAATTTTGTATTCCCCATATTTGATTTGATGTTGTAGGAGTTGAAAGATGGTCCGAATGATAATAGCTATTTTCAAAAAATAGAGTCGTTGCTGTGTAGAGTGGTCTTCCACCGGATGTCCAAAATGAAATTTTGTTCTTGAGGGACGTCCACCCCGGATGTCCTCCAGGATGTCCACCTGGATGTTCAGTGGGGTCACGGTCATCAAGGATGGCTTCTGCAGTTGTCGAGGATACTGCTGGGTTAATAGCCAATGAGAAGCAAATTTGAACTGGAGCAAAACTGGGCCAAAAGTCATTGGCCGGTCGTCTGGTCGGATGTCCACCCAGATGTCCGGTCACTGTTGGGCTGGACTGTTTGAACTGCTGCTTGACTTGCTGCTGTGCTGGCCCGTTTTGGACTTTGTTTTGGGCTAAAATTATCATCTGATTAAGCAAATTTATATACTTCAAAAATGTATTTAAAATAAGAAATTAGGTGAACAATAATGGAATAAAAAATTAAGTTTTCAATCCATTTTTCTCTTCCAAATAAATCAAAAACAGAATCAAATAAATCATCAAAATAAATAAGTCCAACAAATACAAAGTTTATATTTTTATGCATATCATGAATAAATCATGAGATTGGGGGTTTAGTGTTTGGGGTTTACTTGTTGGGTTATGATTTTGGGTCATGAATTTGGGTGTATAATTAATAGAAGAGTTGAAATAAAAGGTATTTTTGTGAAAAGCTTTAATTTCTCTTAAAAACCCTAGTTTGGCTCATGAAGATGGTTGATGGTTTTGCTTAAATTGAAAGTAGAATTATGAAGTTGAGGTGTTAAATTACACATGTACAAGTTTAATTAAAATTTTGAAGAATTAAAAATTTATGTAAAAGTTGCGATTGAACTCTTAATGTTGATGGGGGAAAAGAAATTACTAATAGTATGGATGATACGAACTTTGTGATGAAATGATGATGTGGAGGTTTAAGAGTTGTATTGGATTATACCGAATTGTATTGAATGGTGTTGAAATGGTTGTGTTGAATTTTGTTGTGTGTTATGTTCAATTGCAATGAGTTATGTTGAAATGTGTTGAGTTGGGTTGAGTTGAGTTGAGTTGTGTTGAGTTTGGTTAAGATGTGTTGTGTGGAGTTGAGTTGTGTTGTGTTGGGTTGAGTTGTGGTTGGTACCTACGCGGGAAGTTGAAAAAGGTTTTTAGGGGCCCACGTCCCGTCGTATAATAGCTATCAAATGTGAGGGTGGTTTTGAATTAAAGGTGCCCAAATGCCCTGCTTAGGCTTATCGCTAGACAAATATGGAAAAAATATTTTTGGGTGTCCACAAGTCCCGCCGTATAATAACCGGCAAAAGTGGAAAAATGATTTTGGGTGTCCACACAATCCCGTCCTATAATAGCTGGCCAAAGTGGAAAAACGGATGGTTTTGAAAATGTTTTTGGGTGCCCACTTTCTGCCGTATAATAGCCGGCAAAAGTGGAAAAATGGATGGTTTTGAAAATGTTTTTGGGTGCCCACTTTCTGCCGTATAATAGCCGGCAAATGTGGGGATGGTTTTAAAGTTGAAAATGTTTTTGGAGGTTCACGTCCTGTCATATGACATTCTGTAAATGTGGAAAAACATGACTTTTGGAAGTTCACTTCCCGCCGTATAATAGTCGGCAAAAGGTAGAATGTGCCATGAATTGGGTGCCCGCTATCCCGCCATATTAAGTCGGCAAAAGGTGGAATGTGTTGTGAAATGTGTTGAAGTCGATAATAATATGTGCGCCTTGTAATGAACTTGTGAAATTACAATTTGATGTGCAATTTTGGTATGGAAGGGAAATGCCTACAGAAATTGTTTGAAAAGAATAGATAATGAAATAGTAATTGAATAAGGGGTTTGTGATAATGAATTCACCTGGTGGTTTGCAACTATAAGGAAAGATTAAGAGTTTTGTTTTGTAATTAATGAAGAAATTGAATTAAAAGGGTTTAATATCCTTGTGATATGTTGAATTATAATTGATATTGCAAATGTGGATGTGATGTAGTTGTGATATGTTGGATTATAATTGATAATGCATATGTGAATGTGATGTAGCTGTTAGACAAGTAAGAGTTGAGTGCTGAAGAACTGTTATTGAATATAAAAGAGATTTGGATTTCTATGTTAAGTAGTTACAGCAAGTATGAATAGACTGGTGGGAATGGAGTGTATAAGGGTTGTTTTGAGTATTAAGAGAACTTGAACTTGAGGTTATGGTGTTATAACAAATGTAATTAGTAAAAAGGGGGAAATGGAAATAAAAAATGGAATGTTAAGATAGAAATTAAATGAGAAATATTTTGGAATTGATTAATGAATTTAAAATGATGTTGTTCCTTAAACATGTTTGTTTTCAAAAATGATTTATGATTTTCTGACGATAAAGGATAATTTTTATGGCTGAAGGTTTTCTTTAAATGCTCAAATAAATTTTGAGAAAAAGGTACTTTACGTATGATATTTTGAAATTACAAAGCGTCACCTTACTATATGGTATCACCCTACATACATGATCATTTCTATTTATAGGATGGTTATTATTTTAAAACTATGAGATTCCTACTGAGCAATTGTGCTCACCCCTTGTTGTTTCGTTTTTCTTACAAGAAGATAATTCAGATTGATTGGTTGGAGAGTTAAGAAGTTCATGTATCTTTTATGTGTAATTTCATAGTAGATGTGAAAGAATTGAATTCTGTATATGAACGTTTGTAATTATTTATTTGTAGTTCTGCAATGGAAGTTGGCATGCATTATTATTCTTGTTGTTTTCGTTGAGAGCAAAAACATGTATTATTATGTTTCTATTACTCAAGGGTAATAGATATAAAAAATAAAATAAAATAAAATAAAAAAGACCTAAATTATAGACTCTTGATAATGTTTCCGAGTAATTAAAATTTGGGACGTGACATTACTTATAAGTTGAAGCATAAACTTTTGCCAATTGTTTTAAGTGTATCGTGTTAGGGTTAACATGATTATAAATAGGTCAGTGTCAGTGCCAAGATAATTGACACGTTTAATTAAATGAGCATTATTAGTATTGGAGTATTTTAAACACGAATCCGATTAAACACGACACAACCCGACTCGATTCCCACTCTTAATTAAGATAGTCTACAATAATATAAATTATGGCATAAAAGACAAAAAAAGATTTCAAGAAAGTATTAGAACAAATAAAATGACAAAAAAATTGTTTTTTTAAAATCTGTTTTTCTTTAAAAAAAAATTAATTAAACATAAAAGCTAATTTGCTGCAATTTTTTTTTAAAAAAAATACCATTATTTTATATTAATTTTTCTTGTTTGAGGTGAATAATTTTTTGCTTTATATTTTTATCAAACTAATTTATAATTTATAAATAAATTTAAAAAATTAAATCAAACAGATTGAGGGGTGCTTTGGCAAGAAGATAAAAAGTCAATTTTTAACTTTTTTTTATACACTAAAAGACAAAATAGAATAAAAAAATTAAATATCAATTTTCTAAAACACCACTGAGTAATACCTATAGCACAAAAAATATTAATAAACTAAGTCATACATGAATAGTGGAAACCGTAGCCCAACAAACAAAGAAAGTGATGTAAATGCCCTTACAGATGTCAGATCTTCTCCGAGCAACCTGAAATCAAATAATAATAATAATAATAATAGTGACTCACCATTGCAAGTTGTAACTTGTATATTAAGATGAATTAGTGTTCTTTTGAGTTGTGGATTGATTTTTTAATTTTTTGATTTTTTTATTATTTTAGTTTGAAGTTAAAAATTTTTATTTGAGATAGATTTTTTTTACTTTTATAAAAGAAAAATAAAATGATAATAGTTTGAATGTAATATTTTGTCATATTGATTTTTTAATTTATTTTATTTTTTTGTGACTATTTTAATCCAGACTTTTTATGCCAAACGAAACTTTAAAAAAATATTTATGACTTTTGCTTAATTGAAAAGTTCTTTAAGATTTTAAGAAGGGACAAATAATTTATCGAATCACAACTGACTTTTTCATTAATTTAGGATTATACTTTATTAGGTTTATATATTATATAGATATTTAAGTTTTAATCTAATGGATACGAATGAATTATTCAATATCTTATGATTACTAAATTTATATTATATTTGGATTACAAGCGAATTAATAGTGGGTCCATGTCAACCTATCGATATGAGTCAAACATGTCAATTTCGGATTTCGTGTGTTCAACCCAAACACTAATTTAATATTCATGTTTGCGAATTGTGCCATATTTGGATTCGAGTAAAAAAATGATTAATCCCAACCTTTTAATTACGTGTACAATTCGAGTCGTGTTAACGGGTTACATGCCAAATTTTCACCTCTAAGGTGCGTTTGGGAAGACGGTTTTGGGCTAAATTAGCCACTACCGTCCAAAAAAGACTAATTTAGCCACTACTTTCCAAATGAACTTCAGTTGGAAATGTTGAACCCATGACAAGTTGAAATTACCAAAATGCCCCCTCCCACTCTGATACACGTGTCTCACTGCCTCACCACACATACAAACACTCTAGGGCACAGCACAAGTCATGTCAACAATAAAAAAGGAAAAACGTTTTTGAATATTTTTAAATATTTTAATTTCAAAATATGACGATTTAAAATTTTTAAATTTTAAAATATTTTATAAAAATAAATTCAAACTCTATTTTATAAAAATATTTTTAAATATTTTAATTTTTTTTTTGTTATGTATTTGGTTATGATTTGAGTGTAGAGTTGTGAAAATAGTATGGAGTTTCGAGTTATAAGTTTTAAAAATAATTTTTTAATTGAGTTTTGTTTTATGTGTTTGGTTACGATTTGAGTGTAGAATTATTTTTAAATTTAAAATATTAACATTTTAAATTATTTAAATTTTTTGAATATTTAAATTTTTACGATTTAAATTTTTTGAATATTTATTTTAATTTTTTACTTATTAAATTTTTTAGATTATTTAAATATTTAAAATAAAATTAAAATTAAAATTAAAATTAAAATTAAATTAAATAAAATTAAATTGAATATTTAAAATAAAATTAAAATTATTTAAATATTTAAAATAAAATTAAATAAAATTAAAATTAAATTATTTAAAATACACAGGACAATAAAATAAAGCCTCACTTTTTATCATTTTACAGAAAATGAAAAAAAAATTAAAATTAAAATAAAAATAAAAAACACATGAAAAAACCATTTGCAAAAAAAAAAAGAAAATTTAAAATACACAGGACAATAAAATAAAACCTTACTTTTTATTTACAAATAAATAAAACACATGAAAACTCATTTTTGAAATATAAAAAGAAATTAATGTATACAAAGAAAAAAAATGAAAAAATGTAAATTAAAAAAAAAGAATTTAAAAAATACGGCTCATCCAAAAAAATTAAAAATAAAAACATCAACACATCAATTAGCATTTGCCACGTAATTTACAAATAAATAAAACACATGAAAATCCATTTCTGAAATATAAAAACAAATTGATGTATACCAATAAAAATAAATAAGACAAAAATGTAAATTAAAGAAAAAGAACACATTAATGTATACAGAAAGAAAAATGACAACAACATAAAAATTTTAAAAAAAAACCATAAAAACAAAAAAGACGCCAAATCAAAACGGAAAAAGAAAAAAAAAAATTCATTCCGGTCCAAGATGACACTGACGTGGAGGATGTTTGTGAATTAGTTGACATGAGTCACTTGAAGGGCAGTTTGGTCATTTAATATGGAGACACCTCACCAAAAAGCCAAAAAGCCCTTCCAAAACCTGGCTTTTTAGTCCCGGGCTAAAATAGTCAAAAAAACTAAAAAGCCAACCCACTTCCCAAACGGAGGCTAAATATCACATATATCATTCATGTATTATCACTTAGAACTAGAAGGTATAGGCTAAAATGGTATAGAAAAGATGAGGGAGTAGTGTCATACCATAGAGTGTGGTGAATGGGAGATCAGGAGTTCGAGTTGATGGAACAAATGCAAACCCTTCAGGTGTAATCTAACTTTACTAACTATATTAACACTATCTTTGACCCAAAAAAAAAAAAAACCCCTTTGCTCTCTCTCTATCTCCCTATGGCCAGCCCAAAAGTGTCAAAAAGAGAACATGGGAGGGTATTGTGCCTTTATAGTCATATCATCGTGTTGTTGTGAGTTTGTGGAGGCATTTTATAAATCTATTTCGATAATCTGAACCGTTCGTATTATAGGGTTCGTCAAATAGGTCATTTATGAAAAAAAATCAAATCAATTAGATATCTATAACCCATAACAAGACTACATTTATGTTTAAAAAAATAAACAATTAACAAAATTTTGATAATTTTTTTAAAAATAATTATGGTGTGATCATGGAACAATGCATATTTAATTAACTTTATTTTTTATATGAATAATATATTCGACAAATATTATAATATTAACAGTTCGAATCATTAAAATAAAATTGAAACAAATTTCAATCAAGACATTACAGTAGGATACTATGACAATAGCCTCCCTTCCTCCGTCAAAAAGAAGGGAATTGTGGTCCTACTTTTAGAAAAAGATTAGTATAATAAAAAGACCAAAATAGCCTTGTTTGATTTGCAATTGATTTGGTTAGCATTTGGTTGATATGGAATGGAGTGGAGGGTAGATTAGAGGCCTAATCAAGGTTAATTAATCACTTAGTTGGTTTAAGAGGTTATTTGGGGAAGAAAAAGACAAGAAACCCTAATTCAAGGAGTTGCCATAGCTAGACCATATCTTCATTTTTATTTTTATTTTCAAATAACTATACCAGGTTTGTTAATGGGATTCTGGTAGTAAAAGGTTTGAGTAAAAGTATCGATATAGTCCCAATAACTATACCAGGTTTCCTTGTTACGAATATCAAGTTGACGAGTAGTATACGGATGAATGCCACAAGTGGTGATGGGCATAATATTTCTGATAGTAATTTTACTATATTGGATAGGACTGGCGGTTTTGGAGGGATCATGCAAAGTATGCTTGATCCCAGCAACAACAGTCTCAATAAGTATTTGTTCATAAATATTTTTGTATTGATCAAATGAGGAGGAAATTGTTGCGTGGTAAGATACCGGCGCTTGATTTCCCATCGATTTGACATCCATTGATCGTCTGCGGGTTCAATATAGAGGACTGTTTCCTCAGTAATACTGTTTGTGGTATACTGGTCTTCAGGTTTAAGGAGAATATCATTAACCATTTGTCTGGATTCACCTTTACTATTAGAGGCTGAAAGCTTGGGAAATTCTATTTGATAGGGATTGGATCCCCGACCACGGCCTCTGCGGCCCCGGCCTCTATTGGTCATGAGTTGCCTAGGCCCTGTAAATATTCACGGGTTAGGAAATTAGGTAAAGAATTCTATTCTCCCTTAATATATTCAATATCAAAATCAAATACTGATAAAATACTTTGCCAAGTGGCAAATATCTGTTTAGATGCTAAATTGAGAACATCTTTTTTAAAAATCTATTTTGTTGCAGAACAATCTACCCTAATAAGAAAATGTTGATTGAGTAGATCATCCCGGAACTTTAAAACACATTTAACAATAGCTAAACATTCCTGTTTAATGGTTGGATAGTTTAAAGTAGGTCATTTCTAACTACCAGAGTGAAACCGTAAAAGTTTTTCTGATGAAGTGGTAGGATTAATTTGTTTCAAAATACCACCATAACCTTGGTTAGAAGCATCTGTTTCAACTATTTTTCTTCCATAAGGGATTAGGAAGATGAAGGCAAGGAAGTTGCTTAACGTTAGCCTTAATTTTGTGTACAACTTGGGTATGTTCTACCGACCATGGAGGTGGATTTTTTTGTAATCTGGTATAAAGGATAGATGCATCCTGGGATAACTGATGATAGTAGTCTCGAATATAATTTAAACTACCAAGAAATTGTTGTAATTGAGTTTTATCTTTAATTTCATCGGGAAATTTAGATGCAAATTCGATGCTTCTGTTAATAGGTATAATACTTCCATCATGAATATTATGACTTAAAAATCTTACAGTTGTTTGGAAAAGTTTCATTTTTGGTGCAGAAATAACTAAACCATTTCTGATAATAAAATGCTTGAAAATATTAAGATGCTTAATATGTTGATCAATAGAAGATGAAAAAATAAGAACATCATCTATATAATAGATAGCAAATTCTGTATAAGGAGTAAAAATATCATTCATGATATGCTGAAATTTGGAAGGAGCATTTTTCAAACCAAATGGCATAACATTCCATTCAAAATGCCCAAAAGGTACTGTAAAAGCAGTTTTATAATGATCCTGATCTGCAATTTGTACTTGCCAATATCTGAATTTAAGATCAAATTTAGAAAAATTCACAGCATCCTGTAAACGATCTAAAAGATTTTTTTTTTTTATTTAGAATTGGATATCTGATCCATTTCAAAACTTCATGAAGAGGTTTATAATTAATTACCAATCTTGACACACCTCTTTCTATTTTCGCATTTTTATTAACATAAAATATTGTACAACTCCAAGGGGAGTGGCTAGTTCTGATTAATTTTTTCTAAAGGAGAGAATTGATTTTTGTTTTGCAAAGTTCAAGGTAGTCTTTTTTCATTTGACTAGGGTGAGCTTCGGTTGGGATGAATCTTTTATCAAAATCAGGTTCATAGAGAAGAGAGACAATGTGTCTTTGTCTTCCCAAAAAGCATTTGGAAGATCGTTACAAATTTTAGTTTGAAATTCTTTTTCAATAAGTGTGATTTTATTCTGTAAAGAAGGTTACTGTAACCATTGTCCAGTTGTAAGAAAATGAATTTCTATTTGAAGAAAATTAATTTTTTTTTCTTTAAAAGTAACTAAATCACGAATCTAATCTAGCTCTTTTGTATAGAGTTCTGTTATAAATTCAAAAATAATTGGTTGATTACTGATAGTCGTATGAATGCCTATTGGATCTATCTTAGTAATAAGCATTAAGAGACATAAAAATGGAGTTTCCAAAATAATAGTTGGAACATATTTCTGACAAGGACAAAAGATGTAGATAAACAAATGCCCTGGTTACAGATAAGAGCTTCAGGTACCTTGTACTTGATCTGCATTGAATTACCACTAGCACTAGTCAGTGACTGAGTAGTTTTCTGAAAATATCTAGTGGGAATTAATCCTTCCTGTATACAGTTCATGTCAGCACCACTATCAACAAAGGCTATTGCATCTTTGATAATAAAATCAGGTTAAATAACAAAGTAATACATATATACCATTTCTAAAATGTAACCTGATTAACAAGCATTAAATATTGGTTGTCTTTCTATTTAGAAGTTTCTGGAGCATTAGTTGTACCTTGTTGTTAAACATTTTTAAGCTGATGTATATCGGCTTGGATAGTAAGATTAGCATTTTGAAGATGCTTGATTTTTTTTTTTAAAACATTAATTTCCATTTTTAAGTCCTAAATGGTGACTGGTTTTTCAATAATAGGTGAGGACTGTATTCTATTCAAAATAGCCCTCATGCTGTAAGATTGAAGAGGAATTAAAGGTGGTTCAGTAGTAGCTTTCTATTATTGATAACAAATATCTAAAAATTTTAACTTCATTTCTGGATCCTTAATTTGCTCAGCAAGATCGAGCATAGATTTCTAATCATCAGTTAAAACATGAATACTAGGACCCCTAAGGTCTAAACCATTCATTTCAACTATAGATTTCCAATAGTTGATTTCAGAAATCTGATTCAGATTAGTAGAGCAAGAACAATTAGGTTCTGGTGTCTCCACTTCATCACTAGAGGTAGAAGGAGAGTAAAGCTTAGCAAGTCCATCAGACTCAGAGCTGGTGTCAGTTTCTTCTTTAGATAAAGTCTGTAATAGCTGTTGAGCGATAATAGCTGTTTTAATTTCGATCTACATCGATTAGCACAATGTCCAATTGCACCACACTTATAGCATTTAATATCTTTTTTAGAAGTGGCTACCTTTTTAACGATGGTTTTCTTTTTAACGATGGTTTTCTTGGGTTGAGAAGAAAACTTTTTCTGGTAAGAGGCTGAAGGAATACTTTTGGATTTTTTATAGTATTTATGAAACTGTTTGGAAAACTTCTTGTGATAAGATTTTTTGTTTTGGTTGGATACTGAATTTTGGTGTCATAGGCAAATTGATCACAAAATTTACCTAATTCTTTTTTGCCGATAAGATTCTGTTGTTTCATTTGGTATTGGAGTTTAAGGTCATTGCATAAAGAAAGACCTTCTTCGAGGATTAGGTCGATAAGTTGGCCATAGGTGTATTGGTTATAAGGAATAGCAATGCGATCATACTGATCCCTAAGTTTTTTTCTAACCTTTTCGGCAAAAAGAGTAGGAAGGCCATCAATAAATTTGGCTTTCCAATGTTCACTATTAGCGTTAGGTCGTTGCATAACTTTCATTAAGAACACATCTTTATACCAACGAAAATGGGTTAAAGAAGGACATTTAAGATTCTCGAGAAGTTCACGACTACGGTCACTGCTAACGTTGCCTGTTCCAATAAAATAATAGATGATAGTTTGGATTAAAGTATAAACTGCATCTTCCTGGTGAACAACAGTATTAGTGGTCGGATCAGGTTCAATTTTGATTGCATTTAAAACCTCATTCTGTTGAAAAGGAGTGAGAATATTATCCCACCATCCTTTAAGGATGCCTGCAAATCTATTGACAATGAATTTAGCTATCAGATGGTCAGCATTATTATTCTGTTTACATATCGTGGCATACATAAGAATTTGATGTATTAAGTGATGTATTAAGTCATATATATGATATTCAGAATAACCATCTAAATTCCATTCATAAATGGTTTTTCCATGATAAGAATTCTGGGCATGAAAGTAATTTTCTTCGTAAGGAATATCCTGAAAGGTAGGTCTATAATAATAATACCTATTAGATCCTGTCGTAGCTATTCGCGCTGTTTGTTTGGGGAAAATAGTTCTGTTAACTATTGCATATCTTGAAAATTATTCTGGATTTCATAAATTAATGAAGGGGTAATTTCTTTATCTTCCGGTTGTAGTTCTGAAATTTGTTGAGTAGACAACATATTTATAGAGGTATTTTCTGGTGCAGATTTTTCTAAATTTAATTCAGTCATTTTTTTCAAAAGGATGTCCATGAATTGATTATCCTGTTTATCAGAACGTAACTTAAAATTAGTTACCTCTAAAGGTGGTTTAATATTGACTGGTTGAAGAGAAGAGATAGGTGTCGGGATTAATTGACAATCTTAAAAGGTTTCAATGGTTTCTTCAATTCTCGTCAATTGCTTTCTTACTGTTTGAAAACATAAATTAGTATAATTATTTTGTTTTATTAATGGCACAATATCTTTAATTTGTAAAGACTCTTTTTGAGCCATTCTGGAGGGAGTTTCCACATAAGCTGTGATGGCTAGAGGTTGTTGTGAGACATCACTAGGAGCTAACTCCAACGATTGTGGTGGTGGATGTACAGAGATGATGGTTTGACCACTTACTGTCGTCCACGTCCTTTGGATTTTCTCCAGGACATTAAGCTGGCTGGTTGAAAGGGTTTCCATAATTGTAATAAATTCAAAGTACCATTCAGGAAAAGATCTAAGAGTTTGATATGTCTCTAAGTGATAATAATACTGATTTTTTAATTGTTGAAGTTGTTGTTCAGTATGGTTATTAAAATACCATGATCTAAATTCTTGATATTTATCTTGTATAAAATCTTGGTTTAATTGTTTTCGAATTTCACTTCATGGTGTAAAATCCATTTAAATTTCAAAATTCATATTACTAGTAGTTGGGCTCGCAGGCCTTCTAGTTCCATAACTCCATGAGGAATTTGGTTTTTAGATATGTGAATATCCTGAATTAGAGTTTCAAGAAGAGGATTAGGAGAAAAGTAACTAGGAGGCCTAGAAGGCATTCCTTGGTTTACAGATTCTATGGGTTCAGACATAGAATGTCTAGAAGGTTCAGGTAAATCTACTCGACAAGGCAGATTGAAGGAGTGATGACTCATACTGGACAAACTCCTGCTGAGAGGTCGTTGGAATTTAAGATAAACATTACCTCCTTGTGTCTGAATTACATCATCTAAGGTTTGTCTGATGATTAGTTTGACTGGTACAGCATTCTGAATTTGCCATTTCTCAGGAAAAGTAATATTGTTCTAAGGAATCATTTTAGGAACAACTACCTAGCTATTGAAAAGTTAGTATCAATTAAGACAGTTTGTCTTAATTCACTATTCTTTCGGATATATGGATTTAAGGTACTTAAAACCTTAAGACGGATTCTGAAAATAGCTAATGAGGGCGGTGATCCTGGTAGATATTGGTAACCATTTGTTAGAATTCTGAGTTCCAGAGCTTTAGGCAGATTATAATCTATGAGTGCTATACTCAGACTAGGATATATGTTGAAATAAACTGGTCCATGAGATAAATTGGTTTCAATGGCTCCCATTAAAGAAGCTCTCCAATCAAGGCATTTGTCATCTCGGAGTGTACAAGTAAGACTGATATTTTGTCCTAACAGAGTTAAGGGTTTAAAGGCTATCTAGACAAGTCCTATATGGACATACTTATATTTTTCAAAAAAGGTGCTAAATCCTATATGTGTAATAATTGAATTACTTCATCTTCATTCTATAAAGGAACTTCATGTTCAAACATTTTAATGATTTTTCTACTGGTAAAATCAAAGGTTCCAATTTTATAAAATAGTTTCTGGTTTCACTTTTGGAATTGTTCACTTATCAAGGGCTTCCTTAACATCCTAGTAGGCTACTAATTCTGCTGCTTCTGATGTAGAAACTACTGTATTGGCTATGGTTATGATGGATGCTTCTTCTGCCATAGGTTGTATATGTCCGAATAATTAAAATTTGGGATGTGACATTACTTATAAGTTGAAACATAAACTTTTGCCAATCGTTTTAAGTGTATCGTGTTAAGGTTAACATGATTATAAATAGGTCAGTGTCAATGCCAAGATAATTGGCACGTTTAATTAAATGAGCATTATTAGTATTAGAGTATTTTAAACATGAATTCGATATAACTAATCATCTCTTTGTCTCCCCTCTGGTAGGGGTTTGGGTCTTGCCCACCGGTGCAAGTTTTTTTTCTCTCCGTCTAGGGTGAAGATTGGGGCAATAGTGTCAGCGCTATGGTCGACTCTATTGCCGATCTTGCCAGTCGGTTAGCTCTTACGGTGGATGAAGAGGATACTGTGGTAGTGGATGAGTTGCTCACCACGTCTTTTTCAGAGAGGGCTGGGTTAGGTTTAGTGGGTAAGGTGTTGACCACTCGCCCTTTCAATGTGGAGGCTATGAAGTCTACGCTCATGACGGTTTGGCGGCCAGCGAAAGGTATGGATTTTCATGTCATTGGGGTTAATTTGTTCTTATTTCACTTTCACCACGTTGCGGACAAACGAAGGGTGCTGCTAAATGGCCCATGGAGTTTTGATAAACACCTTCTTCTCTTGAATGAGGTGGATGCGCATCTTCAGCCTTCCGTGGTGCTACTCTCTGAGGCTACTTTTTGGATCCAGGTCCACAATCTGCCTCTTATCAGTATGACAAAGGAGGTGGGTTACCTGATTGGGAATAAGATCGGCTCCACCGTGGATGTTGAATATGGGGCTGATGGAATGGCTTTTGGCCGGTATATGCGAATCAGAGTTACACTTAATGTGGCTAAGCCTCTACGCTGGGGTATGAAGCTTGCGGTTCATAATCGGGAGTCCGTTTGGGTGGTTTTTAAATATGAAAGACTTCCCAACTTTTGTTATTTTTGTGGTGTTTTGGGGCATAGTGAGAAGGAGTGCAATACTTTGCTGTCCCAATCTGAGATTGGTACTGCGAGCGCAATGCAATATGGGCCATGGTTGCGTGCTGATGTTCAAAAGCCTCGACCTCGTCCTATGTCTCCTGTTGCGAGCCGCAGTCAAAGTAGGGGTAAGGTTGGTGCTACTGGGTTGTCGGGGCCGGAGCCGGAACTCCACCGAGCGGAGGGACCTGGTGTGGCTGTGTCCTCTTCTATTTTGGAAGGAGCCTCTCTATTTGGAAAGGCTGGTCAGTTTGCGTCAAAGCAGGAGCAGATTTTGGCAATGACAGGGGAAGGTAGGGATTACTTGCCTTCTCAAAAGGAGACTGAGCGGGATAAGTTGCTGCCTGCTGATTTTTTGAAATCTGGGCCTGCTGACTGTGGGCTAAAAACTGCAATGTTGGATTCTTTTTCTAAGAAGCCCATTCAGGATACTGGGCTAGTTCATGTTGCTCTCCATGAGAACTTTTCTATTGGACCCAACGTTGCTTTGCCTAAGGGGGACCATGTGAGTTTGGGCTCGTCGGAGTTGGCTACATGTGCTGGGCCATCCTTACCTTCTCATTCGATGGATATAGATAAAGGATTGGTGCTACAGTCTCCAGATTTGGTGATCGGAGAAGAACCTCTTGCTTCTTTAGCACACGCTGGTCGGGTGGGGCAAAAATGGAAGAAACTTGCTCGTAATCACAAAGGGGATTCTGGGTCTGGTGCACTACATGTGGGTGTGAAGCGGCATTTGATTGATAAGGAGATGCAGGCCAATGATGGTGACTCAAAGGAGAAGCGGGCTCGACTTGGTGCTCTCGTGGCCAGTCCTAATTCAACGGTGGAGGCTGGGACCCAGCCCCGCCGACAGCCATGAAAGTCATCTGTTGGAACTGTCGTGGGCTTGGGAACCCACGGACAGTTCGTTTTCTTCAACTTTTGTTGAAAAAGGAAGTGCCCACTCTGGTTTTCCTGGTGGAGACCAAACTTGATGCTAAAGCTATGGAGAGGATTCGCTGTAAACTTGGTATGCAGGGGTGCTTTACGGTTGATCGTGCGGGGCTCTCGGGGGGCTTAGCCTTATTATGGATTGGTGAGCTTCAGTTACAGATTAAAAGCTACTCAAAGGGACATATTGATTCGATAATCCTCACTGCGTCTGGGGCTGCATCATGGCGATTTACTGGGTTCTATGGCAACCCGATTGCTTCTTTGAGGGGTGATTCTTGGGAACTGTTGCGACGACTTCAGGATCAGATGAATCTGCCGTGGGTGTGTGCTGGAGATTTCAATGAGATTTTGTATGCTCATGAAAAATCTGGAATGGTGGCGCGAAGTCAACGGCAGATGGATGGCTTCCGACAGGTCCTTTCTGATTGTGACTTAGCTGATATGGGTTTTGAAGGGACGGCCTTTACATGGTGTAATGGCCGGACAGGTGGTGGTTTGATTCGTGAACGTTTGGATCGGTGTGTGGCTAATGGGAGGTGGCTTACTTCTTTTCCGTTGGCTAAGGTCTATCATTTTGGTGGTACCTCGTCTGACCATCTACCTATATTGTTAGACCTTGAAGGGGTTAAAGCTCAGATGGCTCAGCGGCCGAAACACCAGAAGTTGTATCGTTTTGAAGCAATGTGGTTGCGCGAGGATGCTTGTGAAGGAATCATTACAAGGGAATGGCATCAGGCAAGTAATCTCTCTGGTGTTGTGCTGGTGTCCCGTAAATTGCAGGCAGTGGCTTCTCAATTGCAAACTTGGAATTGGCGGGTTCTGGGTAATGTGCAACGTTGTTTGAATTTCAAATTGGCAGCTATCCAACGGTTACAAGCTTTGGACATTCCTAGTGATGCTGATTTGGCGGAGTTGCGTCGCGTCCAACTCGAGGTAGATGAGCTTCTTGAAAAAGAATCGGTGATGTGGGCTCAACGGGCTCGTGCAAACTGGCTGAGGAACGGGGATAGGAACACTGCTTTCTTCCATGCGAAAGCTTCCCAACGGCAGAAGAAGAAAGCAATTTCAGGTCTGGAAAATGAGAGGGGTGAGTGGTGCACGCAGCCAGCTGAATTGGAAGAGATTGTGATTGGCTATTTTCAAGATTTGTTTACCACTCATAATCCTCGGAATATGGTCGTGGTCGTTGACTGTATCACTCCCTCTATACCTGCAGGTATGGCCCAGCGTTTGACCAGGCCTTTTGTTGCTGACGAGGTTCGTCTAGCCTTGTTCCAGATGCACCCCACAAAGGCCCCTGGACCGGATGGTACTCCAGCTCTTTTTTTCCAAAAATTCTGGGATTTGGTGGGCGGCGATGTGTGTGGGGCTGTTTTGGGAATTCTAAATGAGGGTCGAGACGTTTCTGCGATTAATGATACCTATATTGTTCTCATACCTAAATTGAAACACCCACAACTGCCGAGTCAATTTCGTCCAATCAGCCTCTGCAATGTTGTGTACAAGCTAGTTTCGAAGGTCTTAGCTAATAGGCTTAAGGAGGTGTTGGATACGGTAGTGTCCGTTAATCAGAGTGCCTTTGTCCCAGGACGGGCGATTACCGACAATGTGCTGATGGCATTCGAAGTGTTCCACTACCTTAAGAATAAGAGATTGGGCAGAACCGGGTATTTTGCTTTAAAGCTTGATATGAGTAAGGCCTATGACCGGGTGGAGTGGGGATTTTTGGAGATGGTTATGATAAAGATGGGCTTCCCATTAAATTTTGTTCGTTTGGTGATGCACTGTGTATTGAGTGTCTCTTACTCCGTGCTGCTGAATGGCAAGCCCACACGTTCCTTTCGGTCTTCGCGGGGCCTCCGACAGGGTGATCCTATTTCACCATATCTTTTCTTGCTGTGTGCAGAGGCATTGTCGTCGCTGATACGACAGGCTGAAGTGGAGGGCCGCCTTTCAGGACTCTCCATTAGTCGAGGAGGACCCCAAATTTCCCATCTTTTTTTCGCCGATGATAGCTTGTTGTTTGCTAAGGTGACAGAACCATCGTTGAATACCATTCAAGCTTTGCTGCAGAAATATGAATTGGCCTCTGGGCAAAGAGTGAATTTTGACAAATCTGGGATATATTTCAGTCCGAATGTGAGGCTGGAGGAGCAGGTTCGTCTTTCAGCTGTAGTGGGTGTGGGCCAATTGGTGACTACAGGCAAATATTTGGGGATGCCGTCTGTTGTGGGTTGGTCAAAAAAGGCAGTGTTTGGTTATATCAAGGATCGAGTGTGGCAGCGTCTCAACGGGTGGAAGGAAAAATCTTTGTCAGCAGCGGGACGCGAAATTCTGATTAAGGCTGTTCAAGCTATACCAACCTATATCATGTCTTGTTTTGAATTACCGGATGGGTTGTGCCGTGAGATTAGTGGTTTGATTGCTCGCTTTTGGTGGGGACAACGTGAGGAACGACGCAAGATTCATTGGTGCAATTGGCCAACCCTTTGTAAGGTGAAGCTTGAGCATGGGATGGGTTTTCGATCTATAGTGGCTTTCAATAAAGCTTTACTGGCTAAGCAATCATGGAGACTCCTTCAATTTCTGAATAGTTTGGTGGCTCAGGTAATGAAAGCTAAATATTATCCACAAGGCTCGATTCTTGATGCACCTCTGGGGGTTACTCCGTCCTTCTCATGGCGGAGTATTTGGCATGCGCGTTCTCTCTTGCTGGAAGGTTTACGATGACGAGTGGGCAATGGGGCTCAAATTCGCATTTGGAAGGATAAGTGGGTTCCGCGACCGTTTTCTTTCCAAATCTGCTCCCCACCTTCTCACCTGGGTGTTGATGCTACGGTGAATGCCCTGATTGATCATGCGCGGGGGAACTGGGATGAGGGTGTGCTTGGCGCTTGTTTCCCCCCCTCTGAGATTGAGGTTATTAAATTGATCCCTGTCTGTCCATTCTTGGCGGAGGACGTATTAGTGTGGCATTATACCAAACAGGGACAATTTTCAGTTAAGTCGGCTTACCATCTTGAAATGGGTATCCGTAGCCGGTCTGCGCATGCGACATCGTCAAATGGTGGGCAGGATCGCATTGGGTTTTGGAAGAATTTTTGGAATATGCGGATTCCTGGTAAGATCAAAGTTTTCGGTTGGAAGCTGTGTTTGGAAATTTTGACTGTGCATTCCAAGTTACGGGTACGGCAGGTCTTAATTAATGCTGACTGCGCTCTCTGTCACAGCTCTATTGAGTCAATTCAACACTGTTTTTTTTATTGCTCTTTTGCAAAAAATGTGTGGGCCTGCAGCAGTCTTGCCCAGATTGCTCATCGTCCCCGGTTTGGGACTCTATTTGACTGGCTGTTAGAGTTCATTTTATCTGTTGATTCAGTCAAGGGGGAGCTGTTTTGGGTAATGTGCTGGTGTATCTGGACACATCGCAACCAAGTGGTGTTTAATAACAAGGCCCAATCTGAGGTGGAGCTTGCTTAGTTTGCCTATGAATATTATCAAGAAGTTTGTGCAGTTCAGGACCGTGTTCGAGTGCCGCAGCCTGTTCACATGCCTATTCGTTGGTTTCCTCCCGCGAACGGGTTGTTTAAAGCTAATTTTGATGGGGCTTGCTCTGTAGCCGAAGGTTTTATTGGTGTTGGGGTGGTGGTTCGGGATCATTCGGGTGCAGTCCTAGCTGCCATGTCCGCCAAACGGGTGTCAGCTATGGACGTGGATTGCATTGAGGCTTTCGCAGTGCTTGTTGCTATTCAGTTCGTGTTGGATCTGGGGCTCAACCACATCATTTTTGAAGGTGACTCGCTAATGATTGTTTGTGCATTTCATTCCGCTGCGCAGTCCTTGGCCTCCTTTGGGCATTTTGTGGAGCATGCAAAGTCTCTACTTCCCAGATTTCATTCATGGGCTGTTCAACATGTGAAGAGGGAAGGAAATTCAGTGGCCCATTGTCTCACTCGGATGGCGTTTGCTTTGGAGGATGTTTCCATATGGATGGAGGACGTTCCGCTTTCGTTACGTTCCCTCGTTAGGAGGGAAGCGTCTCTCTGATTGTGCTTTGTTCTTGTTTGTTCTTTACTTTGGCCATCTAAAAAAAAAAAAAAACATGAATTCGATATGACACGACACGACACGACACGATTCCCACTCGTAATTAAGATAGTCTACAGTAATATAAATTATGGCATAAAAGACAAGAAAAGATTTCAAGAAAGTATTAGAACAAATAAAATGACAAAAAAATTGTTTTTTAAAAATCTGTTTTTCTTTCAAAAAAATTAATTAAACATAAAAGCTAGTTTGCTGCTATTTTTTTTAAAAAAATACACATTATTTTATATTAATTTTTCTTGCTTGAGGTGAATAATTTTTTGCTTTATATTTTTATCAAACTAATTTATAATTAGTAAATAAATTTTAAAAATTAAATCAAACAGATTGAGTAATTCCTATAACACAAAAAATACAATCCCGCTGCAGACCCCCAGTGGGGGTCGCGCCCCCAGTGACGTGGCGCGCCCTCACTGGCTGAAACTTCAAAAAAAAAAAAAAAAAAAAAAACTATTTTTTTTGGCCCAATCATGGACTGCCACCTCACTGGGGGTCGACCCCCAGTGGGGGTCCGAAGCAATTTTCCAAAAATATTAATAGAATAGTGGAAACCGTAGCGCAACAAACAAGGAAAGTGATGTAAATGCCCTTGCAGATGTCAGATCTTCTCCGAGCAACCTAAACAAACTAAATCAAATAATAATAATATTAATAATAATAATAATAGTAGTAGTAGTGACTCGTCGTTGCAAGTGGTAACTTGTACATTAAGAAGAACAATCGCGCTACGTAGTTTAAATTGGAAGTCTTTTAAATCGCTCAAAATCTCAAAACGATATCGTTTTGGAATTATTTTTTAATTTTTTAATTTTTTAATTTTTTCCTTCTCGTTTGTAAAGAAGAAGAAGACGCAGAAGAGGAAGAAGAGGAGGAAGAAGAAGAAGGAGAGAAGAAGAAGAACATCATCATCATCAATAACATCTTCTTCATCACATCATCATCAACCAACATTTTTGTTTTCCCCCTTCATATCTGGATTCAGATCTTGATCTGCTAGAAAAAAAAAAAAAAAAAAAAAAAAAAAAAAAAAATCAACAACAATCAACAACAACATCTTTATCAGCATCACCATCATCAACACATCATCTTCATCTTCATCATCAACACATCAGAGCCAGAAATCGCAAGGGTGAGCATCCACCGTCGCAAGGGTGAGCATCCACCGTCGCACCCTCCATCACTATCGCTCGCACCGCCATCGCCGTCTCTCTCTCTCTTTGTTTCCCTTCCTCTCCTCCTCTCCCTCTCTCCTCTCCTCCTCTCTCTTTCTTCCTTTGTTTCTCCCTCTTTCTCCCTCTGTTTCAGACAAAAGGAGAAAAAAAATAAATAAATAAACTGCCCAAAACGACATCGTTTTGGGCAGTCGGGGGATTCGGGGGGAAAAATTTCGAGCTACAAAACATTTTCCTAAGAAGAATTAACCTTCTTTTGAGATGTAAATCGATTTTTTAATTTTTTGATTTTTTTTTTATTATTTTAGTTTAGAGTTAAAAAATTTTGTTTGGGATAAATTTTTTAAAATTTTATGAAAGAAAAATGAAATTGTTATAGTTTGGATGTAATGTTTTGTTATATTAATTTTTTAGTTTATTTTATCTTTTTATAACTATTTTAACCCAGACTTTTTATGCCAAACAAAACTTTAAAAAAATATTTATGACTTTTGCTTAATTGAAGAGTTCCTTAAGATTTTAAGAAGAGACAAATAATTTATCAAATCACAGCTGACTTTTTTATTAATTTAGGGTTACATTTTATTAAGTTTATATATTATATAGATATTTAAGTTTTAATCTAATGGATGCGAATGAATTATTCAATATCTTATGGTTACTAAATTTATATTATATTTGGGTTACATGCGAATTAATAGTGGGTCCATGTCAACCTATCGATATGAGTCAAACATGTCAATTTCGGATTTCGTGTGTTTAACCCAAACACGACTCATTTAATATTCGTGTTTGTGAATCGTGTCATATTTGGATTCAAGTCAAAAAATGATTAACCCTAACCTCCTAATTACGTGTACAATTTGAGTAGTGTTAACGGGTTACATGCCAAATTTTCACCCCTAAATATCACATATACCATTCATGTATTATCACTTAGAACTAGAAGGTATAGGTTAAAAATGGTATAGAAAAGATGAGGGACTAGTGTCTTACCTTAGAGTGTGGTGAATGGAAGGTCAAGAGTTCGAGTTGATGGAATAAATGCAAACCCTTCAGGTGTAATCTAACTCTACAAACTATACTAACACTATCTTTGACCCAAAAAAGAAACCCTTTTGCTCTCCCTCTCTCTCCCTTGGCCAGCCCAAAAAGTGTCAAAAAGAGAACATGGGAGGGTGTTGTGCCTTTATAGTCACATCATCGTGTTGTTGTGAGTTCTTGGAGGCATTTTATGAATTTATTTTAATAATTTGAACCGTTCATATTATAGGGTTCATCGAATAGGTCATTTATAAAAAAAAATCAAATCAATTAGATATCTATAACCCATAACAAGACTACATTTATGTTTAAAAAAATAAACAATTAACAAAATTTTGATAATTTTTTTAAAAACAATTATGGTGTGATCATGGTACAATGCATATTTAATTAACTTTATTTTTTATATAAATAATATATTCGACAAATATTATAATATGAACGGTTCGAATTATTAAAATAAAATTGAAACAAATTTCAATCAAGACATTACAACAGGGTACTGTGACAACAGCCTCCCTTCCTTAGTCAAAAAGAAGGGAATTGTGGTCCTACTTTTAGAAAAATATTAGTATAATAAAAAGACCGAAATAGCCTTGGTTGATTTGCAATTGATTTGGTTAGCATTTGGTTGATATGGGATGGAGTGGAGGGTAGATTAGAGGCCTAATCAAGGTTAATTAATCACTTAGTTGGTTTAGGAGGTTATTTCGGGGACAAGAAGACAAGAATCTCCAATTCAAGGAGTTGCCATACCTAGGCGATATCTTCATTTTTTTTTTTTTTTAAATAATTATTTTCATCAAATTTCCACCGAACTGCGTCAATCTCCATGAAGGTTATGCCTAGGGTACAAATATATATATATATATATATATATGATATTTAGTATAAATAATAATATAAAAATAAAAAGAAAGTACACTATTATATTATTTTATAGAACTTAGGATTGAAAATGCAATAAAAATAAAAGTAAGGGACTAGATCCTGAATTATGAAAAGTAATAAATTATAATCAATATATTTTAATAAGGAAATAATTAAAAAATCAACCAGGTTCCATTGGATCAAATCAAAAAAATAATAATAATGATAAATACATAAATACAAAAAGTCAATTTGATTAGATTTGATTTTAAAAGTGAAATACTATTTTTAAAGTAGTATTTATTGTTTATTTTTTTTAACATAAAATTAATAAATTATATTGCATGATTGTCAAATCAATATAATGTTCCTATGAGGTTGGATGTATTAACAAGGAATCACCTCCTCCTAAAAAAATCAACAATGGTAGAGGGTCATAATTTTTATAGCTTAAATGGCTCGAAATTATCAAAACGACGTCGTTTTGAGTACAAAATAACATCAAAATTGCCAAAACGACATCGTTTTAACAATTTTGAGTCATTTGAGCCACAAAAATTGTGACTCTCAAACATTTTTCTAAAAAAATATAAGGGTGTGAAATCAACACTCATATAATATAATTTTAATATTTAATGTTTTATGTATTCAATAAATCCCCACTCACCGAATTCGAACCCCAAATCCTAATTGGAGCATACACATCACACACACCTCACTCCATCTCATCAAATTTAATCATCTTCAAATCTTATATATTACAAGTTAACTCTAAAAGTTTGAAAATTTTCAAAAAAAACATATAAATATTAAGAAAAATTACAATTGTCTAGAATCGAATAAGTGACATTTATATGCATTTTATTACAGTACTAAGAGCTAAAATAAAATATAATTTAGACTATATTTCTAAATTAAAAAGTGAATTAAGTAGATTAAATTCTCTTTTAGCTATTATTTTCAAACAATCTATAATAAATTATAATTAAAGGATTTCTAGTATTAAAAATAAAATCTCCTTAAAAGAGACAAGTGTAGAATACTAACGAAAGTTTTATCAGAGCCTAGTGTCTTGGCCTTGCCAATAATATTTGTATGAGTATTAAATATAGTAAAAAAGTACAATCTGATAATTTAAATAATACTACTTCTCTACAAATAATAATAGAATAAAATAATAACTTAATTAGGCTATTAAAAGAAATTAGCGAAAAACTTATAACTAATCAATTAAAAATAATAAACAAAATTAGATATTTGATACAAGATCCTGAAAAACAAGTAGCAATTTTTGAAGAGAAACAAAAGGAATTAGATTTATATCCCTACCTATATAAAGGAAATAATTCAAAAGAATCATTTGAATTAGTTTCGCCTGAAAATCAAAAAGATAATGGAGTTAAGTAAATATAATATATAACAGTTAGAAGAAATGGCTGAAAAAGAAAATGATAGTAAAATAAAATATAAAATAATATTAGAAATAGCTGAACAATTAGATACAGTAGATGAAGAAATAATAAAAATAATAAATAATAATATAATAGAACTACAAGAAGATATATATAAACAATTAGGGTTAATTAGTTTGGGAGAAATGGAACACATTCCCCTTAAAGACTTAGAACAAAAATAATGAAAAATAGTGAGCAGAAAAAGAAAAAGGAAATAATGTTCTAGAAGATTTCGAAGAAACAAACAATGTTAATGATACTGAAATGGTAGTAGTAAAACTAGAAGGAAGTAGTTCTTCCGCCTCACCTAATCCAAATTATCCTGATTTTAGGAATTTTACCAGACAACAACTGGAAGATGATACTAGAAAGTATGACTATAGAAGAAGAATAGAAAACTTCAATTATCTAAATAGAGGATCATTCGTTAGGGGAATGTTTAATTATGCAAACTTTACCCCTATAAAAGAAGTATTTTTAAGAGAAGTACCATTAAAACGAATAAGTAATACAGGATACTTATTAGATATTGATTTTGCTACAAATACAAGTAAGGCAATAAAACTATTGAAAATAGGGATGCACTAAGTCTTAAATATCCACAGTAGCAACTAGAGCACCCAAAATTTTCTAAATTATATTAAGCATAGCTTCACGAGTATAGTAGCAAGTTGGTACAACAACTTGAGAGAAAGTGACAAAGAAAAATTAACAATAGAAATTATCCCAGAAGGTATGTTAAATTTATTTGTAAAATATATTGAAGATGAATTCGTTAGAAAAGAGTGGGAAAAAGATAAAAGAAAAAGAGAATAAGTCAGAAAACTAAGTAATATAGAAATATGTAATATGAAACATATAGAAAATTACATATGCGAATACTCCTATTACTACTATCAAATAGATAGAAATAAAATCCATTTAACTATGTTTTTTCATAAATTACCATACCCTATATATAATGCTCCAAAAAATTTGCAACTAAAAGTTATCCAACACAACGTATAATATTCAATTCAAATTCACCACAAATCCCAAAGTTTCTCTTTCTCATTGAACTATAATTTCAAGGTTACAAATACATATTCAAACATTCATAGTTTCAGAAGATAAAAAAAGTTTAACGAATGCCCCACGGTGTCTAATATTAAATACATGGTCTTCAATGAACAAAAGAGGCACGTGATATTCAAACATTCATAATTTCAAAAGATAAAAAAAAAAAAAGTTTAACAAATGCCCCACGGTGTCCAATATTAAACACATGATCTTCAATGAACAAACGAGGCATGTGATCTCAAAACTAATCAAAAGTTCAACAATTACTTTACAAATTCATTTTCAGACAATTTTACTTTTTCGTTTTTCATATATATATTTTTTTTTGTTTTCACTGAATTTTTTAATATTTTAAGCAGTTTTTTTTTTTAATTTTTAAACACACCTAACATAAATAAAGTTAAAAAGTATAATATTTATGACAAAAATCTTCAAAAATTCACTAAATACTAAAAATACAAAAAAAAAAAATCAGTACATTTTTCATATTTTTTTCTATTTATTAATTTTTTAAAATATTTTTTTACAAATATTTTACTATTTAGATACATCTAAGTAAGGTGTATCTAAAAAAATAAAAACAAATACAAAAAAATTGTTTAAATTTTAAAAATATTCAATTTAAAAAAACACAAAAAAATAAATAAATAAATAACTCAATTTTTAGAAAATCAAATTCAGAAAACTGAAACCAAATACACTAATTGACTTTTTAAACAAGAGAGTTGTGCAGCTTCTTCTTCATTTGGGTGGTTGCGGTTCACCAAGTCCTGAAATTTGATAGATAGGAATGAGTAATTGCCCAGTAGAAAATATATTTAACAACCGTATATAAACATTTGATTTAAATTATGCATAATCATATTCTTTTACTTATGGACATTAATTTTCCAACCTCATGACCCAATACACATCATTCCACTTACCTTCACATTTCTCCGTCCTCACACGAATGGCCAGTGGGTACCTCAAACCTTCCACATTTATCACCTTCACACGATTGGGCAAGTAGACATCTCAAACATTCCCATATTTGTCATCTTCACATAACCGGGAAAGTAAGCACTTCAATTTCCCCGCCCGGGGTAAACCATATCACACAACAAGCAACAATTCAAATAAAAATAAAAAAATCAAATTCCATCTTCACACAAGGGATCTCAACACATAATCAGTTTACCTATTAATTCCTCTCCTATTACCCACAAAGATTTATAAACAACAATTTAGATTTCCCAAGAAATTTAGGGCTTTTCTTTCCATTCCTTAGTTTTCCAAAACTATTGGTGTACACATTTGAGAGTGTAATTTATGTGGTTAAATTGGGCCGGGCTATAGGCCGTAGTAGTGGCATTGGGTAGCTTGGTCCTGGCCCATGCTGACCCCAAGCCAGTTAGGTGTGTCACTATGGCCTGGGATTAGATGTTTAAAGGAAGTCCTGTAGTAGACCGAGGTGATATCATTGAAGCGGCCGAGCTAAGTTTAGCTTGGCAGAACACCATCTTTATCATGATGTTGCTGCGAGGAAAGTAGAGCCAAGTTAGCTCAGTTTACCACATCATTGGCCGGGGTAAAGGTTTAAACCATCTTACTTGGTTGGCTGTGAGTGGGGTGTTATCAGGATAAGCATTATCTTTAGGAATGTGGTTCCTAGGAGGACTCTGCTAAAGAGAGTTAGAGTCCTACTAGGTTTGTGCCAGACAGAATCTATAAAAGCTCATGATAGACCTGTGTACAGGTATGACAATTCATACTCTTGAATTCATAGAGCTTTTTTTTGTCTATTGTCTATTTGCTGACTTAGGCATCGGAGGAGTTTCTAGTATACACCCGCCAGCTAGCTCACATGTGTTCTCAGGTAAAGCGACAATGTTTGGAGGAGTGCAAACTTGGTTAATAGGATTATACGAGAAGATTATTTTGTGCTCGTACAATTGGTGTTGTCTGTGGGAAACACGATAGAGAACAAATCTTTTGATTAAGTTTCCTTTCAATTGATTTCAATAGTGCACAACGAAGACTTGCCACATTCTGCTATTGATGGGCAAACCCTGGAAGGGGGCGGGAGGTGTGAAGGTTTGCCTTTTGTCCCGCCCATGACAGAATTAGATCCCCAGCGACGGAATCCATGGAGTGACGCACGAGAAAGACGGGGAACAAGCCCTCATCGCTCCAAAAGCCCTGACAGACAAAGACGGAGGATGGATCCTCAGGTTCTGGAAGATCGTGTGAAGGAGCAAGACGAATTGATAAAAAGAATGGCGGCTAACATGGAGACAATGAAGCACTAGATAAAGAGCAAAGGGGTGGCCGGATAACCGATTCGCAAAGGAAGAATGCATTCTCACTACTCAGGAGATCGTGACAGGCAAGTCACACCATCACAATGGGAAAGTAAAAGCCTTAAGACAGGCGATACACAATCAAGAACCTGCAGGACTGATTACTCCAAGTCTGAGAGATTGAGGACTGAAAGGTCATGCACGGAGGGAAACAATATCAACCCTCACATACGCATCAAATGACCTCTCAGTACACCGAATTGCCTAGGTCGGCGGACCTACTTACTGTGCTGGAAGAAAGGGCACGAAGGAGAGAAGACGCCTAAGCACGCGGCCCCTAAAGAATTTCTGCTCTACAGCAGCCGGCTCCTCGGACACATGGAAGTATCGAGGTCGGAATGCCAATGTCACGCCTTGCTTACGAACCAGCAAACAAAGCATTAGCAAAGTTGCAGAGCTTTCCGTTCGTTCCGGCGATTGAGAACACACCATTACCCTTAAGCTTTCACAAGCCTAAGTTCACAACTTATGAGGGGAAGTCGGACCCCTACATGCACTTGAGCCACTTTAGCCAAGTGATGGCCATATATCAACGGAAAGAGGCTCTAATGTGCATCTTGTTTCCCTCAAGCTTAGGCGATCTGGGCTTGACTTGGTTTGAGATGTTGCCATAAGACAACAAAGCTTTATGGGTGCAACTTGCAAAGGCGTTTGTTACCCGGTTTAAGACAAATACCAAGACGCCGGTGGAGATAGACCAGCTACTCTCCATCAACTTGGGCGAGAAAGACACACTAAAGTCTTACAACAACCGATATTGGGAGACTTTTAATCAGATTGAAGATTGCCCCACAAACCTAGTTATCGCATAGTGTAAACGAGCTTTATCGGCAGGCAATAAATTGAGGGATTCAATGACAATGATGCCACCCCTCACAATGAAAGCCCTGATGGAAAGAGTGCATCAGCATATCAAGATAGATGGAGATGGAGCGCGGGCTAAGGCAAAGTCTGGCACAACAGCAATGTCGGAGAAAAAACCCACTAAAAGTTGACACGGTCGGCTAGGAGGAACGACCAAACAAAAATGGTCGAGACAGATGTCTAAACGGCGAGGACTCCCAGACAAGGACATTGAGAGTCCGCACTGCTATAACCGTGGTGTTCAATAAGCCTATCTACCGAATTCTTAGCGAAACACGCGACAAACCCTTCGTTCAACAGCTAGCCAAGTTGGAAGAAGTGAAAAGGGGCTACGATGATAGATACCAATAGACCTTTCATGATGAAAAAAGGCACCGAACTAAAAATTGTATGCCATTGTAGCAACATCTGGAGGAGTTAGTAGTCGCAGGCCACTTGGACCAGTATAGTGAAGGGGGAGCTCTGCCAGCCTCCAGACCCGCAATGGGCCAAATGGGATGGCCTCTGACGGTTTGCCTCAAGGCATAATAAATGTGATACATGGGATCATTGAGCCTAAACGAGTATACAAGCTGAGATGGATGATAAAGAAGGCAGAGCACATGAGGGAAATACAAAGTGCACAACCTACTGTGAAAAGAGAGAAAGCCAAAAAGAAAAATGTCATCACCTTTTTTGATAGGAACTTAGCACAGTTGCAAAGCCCTCACAACGACGCACCAGTGGTTACTCTACGTACTAGTGATGCAATTCCCTAACAAAGCCGGAATGATTGAGGAGGTCTTAGGAGACCAAATCATGTCCAAGAAATGCTTCGTGACAGTGAACGACAGTCGAGCTGCGAAAAGGTTCGTACAAATGGTAGAGGAGTTAGAAAGCAACGAGTTGTTCGCAGACGTCAGAAAGGCAGCCAAACAAAAGGCAGTGGAAGATTTGGTGGAAGTAAAGATAAACGAGAAAAACCCAGAGAAGTTCTTTTTGCTTGGTTCGTCTCTATCCAGCACCAAGATAATAGAGATCATAGAGTTCTTGATCTCTAACATCAAAGTGTTTGCCTGGACGCCGTATGACATGTCTGGCATTGATCCAAACTTCATCTACCATGAACTCAATATCCACCCAACCGCCAGACCAATTATATAGTGAACTCGCCGATCGGCATTTCACCACACCGAGATAGTGGCGAAGGCAGTAGGAAACCTGCTGGAGGCAGGGGCAATCAGAGAGGTTTATTTGAAGTGGATCTCCAACACCGTGGTGGTGCCAAAGAAGAACGGCAACTGGCGCGTATGTGTGGACTACAAGACAGTTAATAAAGCATGCCCAAAGGATAATTTTCCTCTGCCGTGGATAGACCAACTTATGGACCTAACTGCAGGAGACAACTGACTAAGCTTTCTTGATGCGTATCGTGGATACCATTATATCGCTATGTTTGAACCGGACCAGGAAGTCACATCCTTTACAACACCTAGGAGATTGTATTGCTACAAGGTCATGCCTTTTGGCCTAAAGAATGCAAGGGCAATGTTCCAGAGAATGGTCACCAAGATGTTTGAGCCATTATTAGGCAGAACAATGGTAGCTTATATAGATGATATGGTGCTCAAAAGCAAGTACGAAGGAGACCATCTTAAGGACCTAGATGAAATGCTTTAAATTTTGAAAATCCACAAACTATGACTGAATGCATCCAAATGCGCGTTTGGCATGGGGTCAGGTAAAGTTTTTGGCTTTCCAATAATAAACTGAGGCAAAGAAGCTAACCCCTCTCAGATCAAAGCCATTCAAGATCTAGAGAGGCCCATCACAGTCAAGGAAGTATAGCATCTCAGGGGCCTAGCTGCAAGACTAAACCTATATATAAGTCGATCTTCAGATAGGTGTCGACCGTTCTTCCAGGCACTTAAGGCCAAGTTTGAATGGGATGACAAATGCAACCAAGCTCTGAAGAGCTTAAAAGAATTTATGACCTTTCCACCACTATTGGCAACCCTAGTGCCAGTAGAGGAACTTTTTCTTTACTTAATAGTTTCTTAGCATACAATTAGCACAGTATTGGTGCACGCTAAGAGAACACAACACTTGCCCAGCTTTTATGTAAGCAAAACCTTGTTGGGTGTTGAAACGAGATACTTGCCACTTGAGAAGTTAACTTTAACCTTGATGATGGCTTCAAGAAAATTTTCGCACTACTTCTATTCGCACACTGTGATCATACTAACAGCGTTCCCCTTAAAGGCCTTGTTTGAGAGGGTGGACTTTTCTGGGCAAATTTTGAAATGGGTCGTGGAGTTAGGGCAATTCGACATCAAGTTTCAGCTGAGAACCGCCATAAAGGCCCAAGCTTTGGTAGACTTCGTGGCCGAATTTGCCCCAGGAAGTTATTACATCTACCTGGTTAACTTGACCGAGACAACCGAGCAAAGGGAGGAAAGCGCCGCAGGAATTGCACAACCCCCGCAGCAAGTCATTCAACTGCGCAGTGAATCATTTAGCCTTATAGTAGGGAGGACAAGCCGCACTACTTCTAGCAGGGACGCGCCTGAAAATGAAGTGCAGGGACAGCCAAGCAATGAGGATCAAATCCTAACGACGGACGAAGGCCAAGAAGAGGGCGTCGTCAACGTCCCTGATCCTAAAGCATCCTCAGATCCCTCCACTTACTGGAAACTATTCGTCGGGGAGATGTGGAAGCTCTTTGTGGATGGAGTATCCAACAAGCACGAGGCTGGACTTGGGATAGTCCTCATCTCACCAGATGGCTTGACCATTGAACAAGTTATCAATCTCGGTTTTCTAGCATTCAATAAGGAGGCGGAGTACAAAGCATTGTTAGTCAGTTTGAAGGCAGCTTGCCGAATGAAGGCCACCGAACTGATGGTGTATAGCGACTCCCAACTAGTCGTCAACCAAATTTCAGGCGATTATGAAGCAAATGATGATAGAATGGCCAAGTACCAAGAGTTAGTCAGAAAGGAGATCGTAAAGTTTGACGTAGTAAGGATAGAGCAAATCGGCCAAGAAGAAAATAGCAAGGCAGATGAACTAGCTGGTTTTGCATCGATGACAATCACATCTATCCCACAACCATTGCTAGTGGACTTTCTACCAAGATCGAGCATTGAGGAACTTGAAGCAGCCGAAGTATGCTGCGCTGAACTAGGTTCCTCTTGGATGGACCCCATCGTGGTGTTTTTAAAAGATGGCATTCTACCAAAAGACAAGAAGGAGGCCAACAAAATTAGGGCAAAGTCGCAGCGATTTTGGCTCTCCCCATCGCTAGCACTATACAAAAAGTCCTTCACAGGACCTTACTTAAAATGTGTCTATCCTAGCAAAATCAAAGCATTTTTGTTCAAAATCCATGACGGCATTTGTGGAAGTCACCAAGAAATGAGGTCTCTGGCTTACTGAGCTATTTCACAATGGTATTGGTGGTCATACATGCAAGCGGACGCAGAGAAGTATGTCAAGAAATGCAAGAAATGCCAGAAGTTCGCGTATCAAATCCATCAACCTGCTAAAGAGCTTTTACCTTAAACCAGCCCTTGGCCTTTTGCAATGTGGGGCTTAGACATAGTGGGGCCACTCCCAACTGTGCCGAGCAACAAAAAGTTCTTTATTGCGGCAACAAATTACTTTACAAAATGGGTAGAGGCAGAGGCGCTTGCATCCATCAAAGAAAAAGACGTCAAGAAGTTTGTCTGGCAGAACGTCATAACCCAGTTTGGAATTCCTAAGGCCTTGATATCTGACAACGGCACTCAATTTGATAGACGAATCTTCAGGGGCTTTTGCGAAGAGCACAAGATCGACTTCTACAACTCTACGCCGGCATACCCTCAAGTTAATGGCCAAGCCAAAGCCTCCAACAAAGTAGTCTTAGATGGTTTGAAAAAGAGGCTAGAAAAAGTGAAAGGAAAATAGGTAGAGGAACTTTCCCACGTCTTATGGGCTTACCGAACTACACCTCAGCGGTCGACCAGCGAAATGCCTTTTCCCTTAGCCTATGGAATGGAGGTAGTAATCCCCCTGGAAGTTGGCCTTCCCACTGTTAGAATTGAAAATTTTGATCCGAGCCTGAATAGAGAAGCCATAGCCTTGGAACTAGACCTTGTTGAAGAAAGAAGAGAAAGGGTATTGGTCTACATCGCCTCGTATCAACAAGAACTGTCTCGAAAATACAACAAGGCGTGCACCCAAGGCAATTCAAGATTGGAGATTGGATGCTACGTAAAGTAATGGGAAATACTTTGGTACCTGGGGATGGCAAATTAAGACCCAACTGGGAAAGGCCATACAAAGTGATTGGTCTGACAGGAAAATGAGCATACCACCTCGAAGATGTGAACGGCCGAGCTATCCCAAGGGCCATTCAAAACTTGTAATTTTCTTTGACATTTAATAAAACAAGTAGACAATTTTTCCATATAATTTCTTTCAGTACTTATAGTTCTCTATTTGTAAACTTTTTTGTACTCTTTGCCTGACTGGGGGGCAAAGAAGGTTGGCAGGTTTGACCAACACAATTTTTTTACAATCTTTAGCCGAGATAAGGATCTAGGCTAAAAAAGGTTGACAGGTTTGACCAACATAATTTTTCACACTCTTTAGCCGAGATAAGGATCTACGCTAAAAAAGGTTGACAGGTTTGACCAACACAATTTTTCGCACTATTTAGCCGAGATAAGGATCTAGGCTAAAGAAGATTAGTAGGTTTGACCAACATAATTTTTCACACTCTTTAGTCGAGATAAGGATCTAGGCTAAAGAAGGTTGACAGGTTTGACCAACATAATTTTTTTGCACTCTTTAGTCGAAATAAAGATCTAGGCTAAAGAAGGTTGGAAGGTTTGACCAACACAATTTTTTGCACTCTTTAGTCGAGATAAGGATCAAGGTTAAAGAATGTTGGCAGGCTTGACCGACACATTTTTGAAAACTTTAGCCGAAATGAGGATCTAGGCTAAAGAAGGTTGGCAGGTTTAAATAGAACACAACTTTTCACACCCTTTGACTGAGATGTTTATCTCGGCCAAAGGTGGTTAGCAGGATTGACCAACACAACCTTTTGGCACTTAGGACTGAGATATTGATCTCGGCTAAAGAAGGTTGGCAGGGGCTGTAAGGTTGAGCTAGTTAGTTCGGCTAGATAGGCAGCCAAAGATGATGACTTCAAACAATGAAGAAGAAACAGAGTAACCGAGCAAAAAGACCAAACTTTTTTCATTAACTGGAAAATGATTACAAAATGTGGGTCATACAGCCCGGTTACATAGCAAAGAGAAAAGCAAAACCAGAAATTAAAAACGAGTCATATTCTAGTCAAGCCAGCAGATCTTCAAGCTCGGCGTCAACACCATCACCGACTTCACTGCCCGCCAGGTCATTTCTAGCACTACCCTTTAGAGTTAGGTCGGTAATGCCTTCTTCGACCACCAGGCTTGGTTCAGTCCAATCAGGCCCGTCCGATCGAACAAGAAGATCAATTTGAGCATTGTTGGTGGTTGGGCTATCCTCTTTTACCACTAAGAATTTCTGTTGAACGGCATTTACGTAGTTTCGTCATATAGCTCGGTATGTAATGGATAGAGGGATTGAGGAACACAACAGAATCTTACCCCTGATCGAACTCAATCGCCACCGCATTCCAGCTGCACTTGAAAAAATATCCTTGGCCAGCTCGCATTGTTGGATGTAGGTGTCCTCACCTTCTTTGAAACCCCGGTCCTTGGTGTCCTTCATCTTTTTTTGCAGCTCCTGGATCTTGGCGTTCTTTTTCTTCTCAATCTTGGCAAGTTCACACAAGTAGCGATCTTTTTTCTCGGCCAAGGCTTTCTATTTGTCAGCCTCTGTTGTACTAACCAGCTCGACCAACCTTTCTTTTTCAGCAACTAGCTCAGCTAGCTGTGCTTTTGTCACGACCCAAACCTACCCTTATAGGTATAGCGTCGTAGCTGGCCAGTAATCCTCGGATTACCAAAGGCCTCTGACTTGAATAACATAAAATGTAAGGGGCTGCAGAAAAAAATATAGAAAATATATAGTCCACTGAGTTGTGTTGACATCCATGAGACAGTAGTTCCAAAAGCTTTATAAACATATGTGTGACGCCATACATACAGTAGTCCATGCCACATTCATTACAGATATACACATAAACATAAAACGTGTTTAACATCCAAAAGAAAACAAAGTCTCAAACGCGAGTGAGCTACAAAAGGGAACCTCCCCGGGCAGCATAACAGCTGGCTGACACGACTGAGACTCCAGGTCCTCAACTCAAAGCTTGGTCACGCGCCTGGTCACCTATATACATATATAATATAGTGAGCTGGAGCCCAGTGAATAATAACATAGTAAAAGGGTTTAATAAATGATGTCTGTCACAGATATAACTTTCAAATCTCTTATTGAACAGTAGCATAAGCATATTCGTATCAGAAACAAAGTCATAAGCATATTCATATCATGCGTGGTGTATCTGTTAGCATTAAACATATCTCTTTGGTTAAGCATAGTAAGTTCCATATTGGAACCTCCGGTACTAACATATCTCATACGTGGGCCACGGTATTGTTTCCCCGGGGCAAGGGCCTGTGCCGCAGTATTGTTTCCCTCGATCGAGGGCTTCATGAGTATAAGCCACAGTCTTATTTCCCCTAGGCGAGGGCCTCTGCTATGAATACCACATAAGCATTTCAAAGAAGTGAATCATTATTCATGTAATCACAACACATTCTTTTCTATCATTCAAAAATAGTTCATATCATATCATAATGTTCCGAAAAGTATTTCATATCTAACATAGCTTTACTAAGTTATTACTCATAGATAGCTTCACAGATAGCTTGATAGCAAACCAATGGATCAACTGCTCACGGCGCATGACCTACATAAACATAACAAATACATATACTGAAATGCACGTTTGGATCATACAACTCATTTCATTTCGTTCTTAGTGTGTTTCTAGCCTTTATCCTAATTATTATGTCTTAATCTTGGCCTAAGAATGCCTAGGATGCAATGAGGATGCCAAAACATGTTGTTCAACACTTAGTCAAATTGCTGAAAACAGAGGCCTCGCTCGAGCGAAACTTCGATGACTCGAGCAATCTGCAAACTTTGCAAAAGTATTGATTGCTTGATTTTTCCGCTTGACAGTTGCTCGAGCGTGAGACTGAGGTATTCGCTCAAGTGCAACTCTTGTCACTCGAGCGGTTTATAAAAATTGTAAACTTCTGGAAGCATGCAATTTACTCTTGAGCAAACTTTTGGGCGCTCAAGCGAGAGTGCAAAATACAGAATGGTCGCTCGAGTGCAGGTTCTGTCGTTCGAGCGAAGAGACAGAATCTGGAATTTCCAAATTACTCTTCCAAGCTCAAAACTCAAATTCAAGCCCAATAACTGAAGGAAACTTGTACAAACTTGATAAACTTCATGAATTCAAAATCATTTCGCAAAATCAAGCCCGAAAGTGTTGACAATTGTGCAAAATTAAACTCAATATTTGAAAGTATAACATATATGCAATGGATTGAATTTAAAGCTTCCAAACCATAATCAAAATGAGGTCAATTGATGGAAAACATGGTAAACTCTCCAAACTAAGGTAGAATTAGGACATGCATGTAAGAATTCTTAACAATTAAGCTCAAAATGGAAGACAAGGTGCATGCTTGCATGGTATGTTCTTTCTTCCCACCTCATTAACTTAATTCTTTGAATTCATGAGCTAGACATCATAATTGTACCATCTAAGGGTTAAACTCTTACCTAGGCTTCCCATGGTGTGAGCTAGAGGCTTAATTCTTGAGTCTCTAAGTCCAATGCCTTCAATTCCTAGCAATTCCCTTAGCTTGAACTTAATTCCTCTCCAAAATGGCTTGAAGCTCACTCTTCTCACTCGTTCTCACATTTGGAGTTCAAGGAGGATGAAATGAAGGTGCAAAAACAAATGATCTCGATGAGTTAAATTAGCCTTATATAGGCTTGATTAGGGAGTTTAATCAATTAAGCTTACCCCTAATCAAATGGGTATTATTTTATTCTAATTAATTCATTCTGAATCGAACTTCAATTGAACTTACCATAAATTCCTAAAAATTCCAAAGAACTCATATATCAAGTCAATTTCGTGATCGGATGCCGATGAGGCCTTCAATTCACAGAATAAAACAGAAACACAAACAGATCTTCCTACGATAGACAGATAAAAACACAAATAATGCAACACACATGCAATTAATTCATAATTTCATCTTAATTACTTATTAAGCATACTTAATCATGGTTTAACAGTTAATCATAGGTCAGGGTTATTACAGTCTTCCCCCCTTAAAGAGTTTGGTCCTACAAACTCAAATTACCTTTATTCTGGAAGAATATCGGGTCTAGAGGAAACAAATCTGGGTATCTCTTCATCATATCTTCCTCAGTCTCCCAAGTCACATAAGTCCCTCCATGGTTTTGCCAATCAACCTTCATCAATGGAATCTATTTGTTCTTCAGTCTTTTGATTCGGTAGTTAACAATCTATATTGGCCTCTCTTTGTACGTATAGTCATCTTTTAGAAGGACATGGATCGGCTCAATCACATGGAACGGATCTCGTAAATATTCCTGAAGCATCAAAACATAAAAAACATTATGCATATTGTAGACACCCCATTTTTGACCGACCTTAAGACTCAGAAGTCACCAATTGAGCGCTTGGTGATGTTGCATATTGTGCTCGCTCTGAGGTTTCAGAGTCTCGGCTGCGAGCCTTGCCTCCAGACTTCCGGACTCTTTTGTGCTTTACCTCGGTTTGTGAACCAGGCCCTGTTTTCTTCGTTTTCTCTTTCCGAAGGGAGGGAGAGGTCTTGTAGATCATCTCTCAGTGGCCGTAGGCTACGTTTCGTGGTCGTAGGCCATTTTTCTCGTTTGGAGCCCGGTTCCCAGTTTTCAGAGCCGTCGGCCGTGTGTCTCGGTTCGGGACCGCTTAACCACCTCCGTTTGCTCCGGTCTTTGGCACACACCTTGTTTCCTCCCTTTTGAGGGACACTGTGGCCTGAGAGACCAACTTCGTGGTCGAACACCGCCTCTGGTGCTTAATAGTCAGTTTTCGGGGCCCCGGGCCGCGCGTTTCGGCCCCCGAACCTTCGTTTGCCATCCGTCTTGGTCCATTTTTGGCGAGGACCTTATTTTCATTGTTAGAAAGGTTGTAGGAGGGTGGGAGACCAGCAATTGTTCTGAAAAACCAGTTTTATTTCTTCATCGCTCTTCATCGCCCGTTTTCTTCACTAGAAAGCTGGTTTTTCCCACTCCCGGACCACTTTTTCTGACTTTCCACCACATCATTGTGTTGTACACACCTGGGAGGCCACCAATATGGGTAGGCCGGCCAGCAATTATCCTTGACCCTTTTGAACCCCTCTAAAAAGCTAGTTTTTCTCTCTCCTGGTTCACATTTTCTGGGTTTTGACCATACAACTGTGTTGCACTCATCTAGGAGGCCACCTTTTTGGGGTGGCCGGCCAGCAATTCTTGTTGACCTCTTTGACCCCTGGTCGGCCGGCCAGGGGAAGTGGTCAGCCGGCCACCTGACCCTTTTGCACCTGACCGGCCATTTTTGTCCCTCCTGGTGCATTCCAGCTGTACCAGCTGTTTTGCACCAGACCCTCTATGCGAGGGTCTATCCTTTTAGGGGAGATTTGAATTAGTTTTTTCCCCCCTTTCTTTGGCTCCTCTCCCTCTATATAACCAGCACCCTACCTCATTTCTAAGGGTTAGACATATTTGCTAAGGCATACATCCATCTTCCTCTATAGCTCTCTCTTCCAAGCTCTAAAGTTCATTATCCTTGGCCATTTATACTACAACTCATAGCCTACCACCTCCATACTCCATTCCAACACCTTGGAGGTCATTTGTAGAGGTAGAGAGCTCACATTCTTGGTCCAAAAGCTGTTGGAGGTCGGCTCTACAAGGGTAAGTCCACATTTCCTCTTTTCTAGCCTTATTTTGCTTCATATCTTAGCCCCTTTTGCTTGCATTTTTGGGCTCCGAGCTAAACTGGAAAAGATCTTATTTTGAGCTCCTCTTCAACTTTGTTTAGAAAACTTTGCTGTTTGGAGTCATCTACTCACCCTTTGTGCTTTATCTCTCTTTGAGGGCTTATTTTGCATAATATATTATCCCTGTTTTTGAGCATTTCTGGGCTTCGAGACAAACTATAAAGTATCTTATTTTGAGCCCCTCTTCAACTTTGTTGCAGGGCTCTTTTCTGTTTGAGACCATCTGCTGCCCCTTGTCCTTTATCTCTCTTTTAGGGCTATTTTTGCATCATATTTTAGCCTTACTTGTGAACATTTTCGAGATTTGGTATAAACTAAAAAAAATCTTGTTTTGACATCCTCTTCAAGTTTGGTTAAGGCCTCATTTCTGTTTGGGGTCATCTTCCCCCTATGCATGCTTCATCTCTTCATGATTAGGGCTATGCATTAGAACACTTGCATTGGCCATGGTTTGACCTCTTAGCCACTGAAATCTAGTGGATTTTCAGTGGCTTAGGTGCATTTTTGAGGGCCAAAATTAGAGGGGGGTGACCCCCTCTCTCCTTGTCTTGTTTGGTGGTCTTTTAGGCCTTCCAAAGGGACCCTTTTTTGCATGCATTGAAGTCTTATTTTAGGCTTTATTCTGAGGGTTTTGAGGTCTGACTAAGCTCTGTTTGAGGCCCTTTTGGTCATATTTTATGTCTATGATGCATGTGTGGAGCAATCCCATTCAAGGCCTTTCAAAGGGGCTTTTCTTTACATGTTTTCTAGACCCATTTCAGGGCTAATTTGGTGAGTTTTAGGGCTGTCATAGTCCATTTCCAGAGGTGGTTTTGCTATGCTTCATGTCTATCTTATAGGTGCTTAATAACCCCTTGTATGGCCCTTTAAAGAAACCCATTATTTTTGCATGCATTGGCTGCATTTCAGAGGTTATTTGGGCATATTTTGACATGTTTTGTTCACTGATTTTTGCTGGTTTGATGAGTTCTCATACACTTCATATACATGCCATGTAAACCATGTTTGCTAGTCAAAGTTGCATGCTATTTTAGGCCATCATGCTAGCATCTTTTGTCATGTTTTGAACTAGAAATGTTCATGTTTTGGGACTGCCTTGACTCTGTCTTTGTGCTTCATAGTCAAATAATGCATGCTTTGTATAGCTATAAGTCAATACATGTGTCTAGTTTTGAGTTTCGGGACCATTCCATGCATTGTATGACATATATCCATGATCCGCGATCATTTTGCATCATGTTTCAGTGCTGGAATTTGCATGCCTGTATGCCATATTTCATGCTTTGCCATGCCTTGTTAGAGTTGCATACTATGCCTTAGGTTCGGTCCTCGGTTTGCGTGCTTACGTGCATGCGTGCACTCATTCCGATAGTCTCATTTTCATCTTATGGCTACTGATGTGAGTGTGGCTGAGGTCCACTCATGTTGGCGTAAGTCCATTATGCGTTGTGTATGCCATTTCAATTCATAGCATTACGTATGCTAGGTTGTATGTTAGAGCATTATGTATGCCTTGCTACATCGTGCATTGTGTATGCCATCTCATAGCATTGTGTATGCTAGGTTGCATGTTAGGATTGCATTCATGCATGTCATGCATATTGCATTGTGTTTGGGATAGGAATTAGCCTAAGCACGGGAAACGAGGGACGTTTCGTACTCCGAGTGACGGAACGTGTCTCAATTCCCAGTCGCCGAAACTCTGGATTAGCCATGATGGAGTCTCGGTCTTGTTGTATTTATATGTGCATTCATTTCACATTGAGTTGTGCAATTCGACTCCTCGGCCATCATGTATTGAGATGCATGATTGGTGGCACGAGGATCGAGATACGCATACATATGTGAAAATACTTTGCCATGCCCCTTTCTTGCTCTCTGTTCCAACAAATCAGAAACCGGAAGTCTTTTGGAGCTTCGTGCAATATTCCGGGATTAATTGTAAACAGAGGCTAATCGGGGCATCGCAATGGATTTCCGCGCAAGGCAACTCAAGCATGCATCATTCATCATTTGGAACAGAGCTGAGGCGGTCCATAGATTTGCGTGCTAGTTTACTGCTTTCCTTGTTAAATTTGTTAATTAATTAGGGTTTTGTACTTATTTGGACTGTATTATTCATTTGGTACTGTATTATTTATTTGGACCCTCTGCGCGAGGGCAATGTTGTAATAAGTGTGCGTGCGTGTGATGTATGTCTTCCAACCCCACGTCTTTCTCCCTTTTATTTACCAGTTTATGATGGTTAGATTAGGGCATGTTTCAATTAGCATACAGTATGATAGCATGTTTGCATTCATTCATCTGTTTTGCATGCACCGGGCTCGGCGCATTATACTCACTGCATTGTATTTCAATTCCGAGTTGAATGCATGTTAGCTGTAGCATTTCATATGCTATGTTTAGAATAGTGTAGACACCCCATTTTTGACCGTCCTCAAGACTTGGACGTCACCGTTGGAATGCTCGGTGATTATCCATGATTGTGTGCGTTTTGAGTTCCCGGAGGTCCCGGCTGCGCGTCGTGCCTCAGGACCTCTCAACCGGCTTGTCCTGTGCTTGGTTTTACACCAAGACTTGTGTGTTTTTGCATTTGAGGGTAGGGGGAGGCTTGTTAGCCATCCCTGAAGCCCACCGGCTGCCCCCACACCACACCGGCACTCCCTTTTGGCCATCGGCACTCTTTTCTCAAACACTTTGGCCGGTCGGCACTGTATGTTGCCGACCGGCACTTTTTTGTGCCGGTGACTGTTTTGGCCGGCCGGCGTGCACCCTTTGCACCCCTGAGGCATGGTGCATGCCAGCTGTGCCAGCTGGAATGCACCATCACTCATCCCCGTGCACAGGTGTGACCACTTTGCACCTTTGCACCCTTTAAGCTTCTAGAAGCTTGCACCTTTGGCCAAGCTTCTTGGAGAAGCTTGGCCAGCTGTCTTAGCTTCTCCAAGAAGCCAAGACTCCTTTACACCTCTTGCCCCTTTTCCTTTGCTTAGCCATTAAGTCTTGTGGCTTAGTCTTGGCCTATATAAGCACCATTCCTCTCCATTGGTTGGAGGTTAGCCATTTCCAACACAAAAACCAGAGCTTATATCTATATATCTCTGATATATATCTATCTATATCTATATCTTCCCTTCCCTCATCCATTGTGTGTGTTTCTTGGCCTAAATAGTGTGTTTTACCTCACTTTTGCACCATTACACATACTATTACACCTAGCTCCGAGATTGAGGGACTTGGAGGGTTGTTTGTTATGATTTTGGACTGGTTTTGATCATTAGAGGAGGGCTGCACCACTTGTTCTTCAAGTGTTCTTCAAGGGTGAGCATGTTACTTTAGATTCCCCATTTTTGCAACAAGTTTTTACCTATCTTGCTTTGTGTTTTGAGCTTTGTATATAACTGAAAAAAGTCTTAGATTTTCTTGTTTTTGAACTTTCATTAAGGTCACTTTGTGGTTTGAGTGCAAACTCACCCTCTTAGGCCTTATTTTGGCCCTTTTTGTGCCTTTTCTTGAGGCTTAGTTTACTTGGGTGTTTTGGTCTTCTCACCACTGAAAATCAGTGGGTTTTTAGTGGTGAGGAAGGTGGTTTATAGTCTTGTGTAGGGGAGGGACACCCCTCTCCCCTTTGTCCCTCTTTTGCCTTTGTTTTTGGCCTAAAGGTTAGCATGTGTGAGTACTTGCATTTGGCTTCATTTCAGAGTTTATTTGGGTGTTTTGGAACATGTTTTACCTCTGTCTAATGGTGGTTTGTTGGCCTCTTTCACGCATATTATACTTGCTTAGCATTCCTCTATTTGGCATAGAAATGCACCTTGTGATTAGGCCATGATTCTTGCATGTATTAGCTTAGCTCCATGAAGATATTAGCCTCATTTTGTCATGTGTAAGGGCTGTGAGCCACTGATTTTGCCATGTTTGGCATGCTTGATGTGGTTGTTGTGCATTTTGGGCTTGCAAGCTTTGAGTGTTTTGGCCTCTAGCATGCTCACCTTAGTCCATCCTCATGATTTGGCATCATTTTGGATCATATTTTAGTCTATAAATCATGTTTGTATGTTTGCATATGTGACCTATTTCATGCTTTGAGGATGTGTCCTTTTATGCCTAGGAATAGGCCTTATGCATACTTGTATGTTCTAGGCATTTGGGTTGCCATATCAAGGGGTTTTGGGGGGTATTTTTGCATGCTAGAAATCTGTTTTGGGTTGCTTGATTCATGCCATGAATGGTCATATTGGTGGTAGTGCAATCCCCCTTGTTTATGCCTTGGTTTTAGGCCCATTTGTTTGCATATTTGCATGAATGTTGGTCCATCTTTTTGGGCATTTTTCGCCACTGTTTTGGGGAGGTTTGAGGTCTGTCCCATTATGGTTTAAGTCTACTATTGCATGCTTGAATCATGTTTGTTGCATGTTTGATTAATATGGTCTTGCCACTTGCTAGTTCCATTGCATGATCATCCATGTTTGTATTGTATTTGCACCTTGCATGTTACATTACATTTGGCATGTTCATACCTTACCATTAGGTTGCATTGTTGAGCCATGTTTGCATAACATGCATTGCATTACTTGGTTTGGGGTGTCAAACCAAGTGTAAGGATTGAGAGGAGTTCACACTACAAGTGGTGCAACTTGTCTCAACCCTTGGTCACTAAGGCCCTTGATCTATACATGATAGGGTCTTGGTCTCATTTGCGTATTGCATTGCATATTGACATTGAAATGCAATCTTGGTTCCTTAGGCTATCATGCACCAAGATGCATAATTGATGGTCCAAGAACCAAGGGTCATACTTCCTTGAGTCCCATGCATGATAGGGAGCATTGACCATGCTTACATTTGCTCTAAAATCCATATCATGCACTGTCTGCCTGCTGTTGCTGTCAAACTGTCCTCTGCAGGAATTTTGTGCCGACCGGCAGTATAGAGTGCCGACCGGCACTTTATGGGTAGCCGATAGCCTCTCAGGCAGCCGGTGGTCATTTTACATGGCCGGTGGCCATTCCATCCGGCCGGTGGTGCACAGCAGCATGCAAGGAAGGGGTTCTGGAACTTTGGCAATTTTTGGAGGGACAGGGCAGTAAGAACAGAGGCAGCAGTGTCATGATGCGGGTTTCCGGGCTAGTCAGATTCGAGCATGCATCATTCGCGCATCCCGAGGCAGGGCTGAGGCCCCTCTTTTTTTTTATATACTGAATTTAATTTGATAATAATAAATTTCTGTAATAATTTATTTATTTTGTATTTGGACTGTACTATTTGGGACTGTATATTCTTTTGGTCCCTCCGTGTGAGGGCATAATTGTAATAAGTGTGGGTGAGTGTGTGTATGTCTTCCAACCCCCCATTTCTTTCTTCCCTTTTATTTACCTGCTTATGATGGTAGATTAGGGCATATTTAAATTAGCATACAGTACGATAGCATGCGTGCATCCATACATTTGTTTACATGCACCGGGCTCGGTACATCATACAAACTGCATTGTATTTCAAATCTAACTTGAATACGTGTTACTCGTGCATTTCACATGCCATGTTTAGGATAGCCGAGCCTGTCTAATTGCACTCTGTATGCGTTGCATTAGTCATCTTAACATGAGCTAAGTCATGCATATTTCGCTAACTAGTTTATTGTTTTGGCACGGAGTACGATGTAAGTATTTATGCTTTAGCATCTCGCATGCGTGTGAATGTTAACATGACAGCATGATCACCATGAGGCTAAATGCTTATGTGAGATAAACTGTTTGAATGCCTGTGGGTGGAGGTTGGATTGCTTGAGTTGGAATAACTTATTGAAATCCGTATTTTAGCCTACTTGCGAGTAGCAAACCTGAAACGCTTTTCAAAACAAACGGATATGCAATGCTTGTTTCCAAATTAGGCAATCTAGTCTATACTTGTTTCTGCGCGCATAACATAGTAATTCTAGGTTAATATTTGGAATAAGAACACGTAATGTTTTCAAAATCGGATATCACGGTTAGTAGAGGCCGATCTTCGGACCGGGCGAAAGGGGGTGCTCATAGCTGACCTTCCCCGATCGTACCCAAGCTCCCGAGCCGAGACATTTGGTGATGACGGACACGTGGCCTTCGGCACCGAGTCAGGGTTTCCTAAATTTCCCATTTTAAAAAAAATATATTTAGGTGGCGACTCTGTATCTGGCAAAGCAGTCCATGTTTGGCACTTCTTTTCAAAATCTGTTTTTTCTCAAAACGATTTGCCAGAGTTGGACTCTTTGGTTCAGATTAAGAACCGCAACAAAACAAAAGGGAGTCCGAACTGTAACCCGTGAGTCCCCTCGCGGGCATGTTACAAATAGCCGAGCCTATCTTAGTTGCATTTTGCATGTGTTGCATTAGGCATTTCTGTATAGTTAGGATCATGCATGGATTTCTAACATAGCTTCTGTTTTGGCTTGGAGTACTCGGTAAGTTTTATGCTTTAGCATCTTTGCATGAGTGTGAGTGACTGCCATGATAGCATGCTTACCATGAGGCTATATGCTTATGTGATATATCTACCTGAATGCCTGTGGGTGAAGGTTGGGTTATTTGGATTGGAACAATTCATCGACTGCGAGTTTTAAGCCCACTAGATAGTGGCAAAACCATCTTTTCTAAGCCCACCCGAGGGTGGCAAAATCTGCATTTGAAGCCTACTTGCGAGTAGCAAACCACTTTCAAAACAAACATGAGATGTTCCGTTCCAATTCAAGCAACCCAGTCTATACTTGTATGCTGTGTGCATCACATAGTAATTCTGGGCTAATAACCGGAATAAGAACGCATAATGTTTTCAAAACTAGATATCATGGTTAGTAGAGGCCGATCTTCGATCGGGCGAGCGGGGGTGCTCACGAAGTGACCTTCCCCAATCGTACCCAAGTTCCCAAGCCGAGGCAACTTTGGTGATGACGGACACGTGACCTTAGGCAAACGAGTCAGGGTTTCCTAAATTCCCCAAAATAAAATATTTATGTGGCGACTCTGTATTTGGCAAAGCAATCCATGTTTGACATTTCTTTCAAAAAATCTGTTTTCAAAAACGATTTGTCGGATTTAGACTCTTTGATGATTTCATTGGTCTTGCATTGCACTCTGTGAGATTAGATACAGGACCGTGACATTGAGTCCTAAACTGTAGTGAGCCCAAATGAACGGAACGGGACTCATCCTCCCGGGGCGTTCGGGGACGTCTACACATATGTTCCATAACCTGAGGTAAAGCTACCCGATATGTCACTGGATTGATTTTCTTCAACATATCTCGGTGCCAGTTTCCATTTCACACCAAACCGAGTTTTCCCTTTCATTGGAGTCACTTTTATGAACACATGATCCCCGACTTTGTATTCTCTATCTCGCCTTTGGACATCTACATAACTCTTTTGGCAGCTTTGTGCAGTTTTCAATCTTTGTTGAATCAACTTCACATTTTCAGTTGTTTCTTGCACAAGTTCCAGTCCCAACAATGGTCTGTCACCTACCTCGGCCCAACAAATCAGAGAACGACACTTTCTACTATACAAAGCTTCATAAGGAGCCATGTCGATACTCGAATGGTAGCTATTGTTATACACAAACTCGGCCCATGGTAAGTAGGTCTCCCAACTGCCTTGGAAATCTAGGGCACACATCTGCAAACAAGTCTTCCAGTGTTTGAATGGTCTGTTCAGATTGGCCATCTGTCTGTGGGTGATAAGCACTGCTTAGTCTTAATTCAGTTCCCAAAGCTTGGTGCAAACTCTACCAGAATCTGGAAGTGAACTTAGGGTCTCTGTTCGATACAATAGACACTGGCACACTGTGTAATCTCACAATCTCATTTATATATAGATTAGCTATCTTATCTGCATTATAAAAAGCTTTCACAAGTAAGAAATGAACGGATTTAGTCAAACGATCAACGATGACCCAAATAGAATCCATACCTCGATAAGAGTGAGGCAATCCCACGATGAAGTCCATAGTAATGTGCTCCCATTTCTATTTCAGTATTGGAAGCGGTTGTAGTAATCCAGCTGGTCGTTGATGTTCGGCTTTAACTTGTTGACAATGCAAACATCTAGCCACAAAATTAGCAATGCTCTTTTTCATTCCTGGCCACCAAATTTTTTTTTCAAGTCATGGTACATCTTCGTATTCCTCGGATGAATAGCAAATTTAGAATTGTGAGCTTCAGTCATAACACATTTCCTCAAATCTAAACAATCTGGTACACAAAGTCTATTCTAGAACTTCAACACATTGTTCTCAAATACAAACTCAGGCCTCGGTCTTGAATCTATTTCATTGGCAATCTTTCGCAAAAACTCATCTTCTAGTTGTTTCTCTTTCACCTCTTCAATTATTGTAGGCTAGCGGCTAGAATCCCACCTTGTTAATGCAGAACTATCTCAATTTCCTTCCTCTCCAGGTCACATAACAATTCTTTCTGGCCAGTGAGCAAACATGATAAATTTTCAATAGATTTTCGTCTCAAGGCATTTGCAACAGTATTGGCTTTCCCCGGATGGTACAAGATTTGCTAATTATAATCCTTGATCAATTCAGGCCATCTCCTTTGTCTCATGTTCAATTCTTTTTATGTGAAGAAATACTTTAGGCTTTATGATCCGTATACACGTCACAAGTCACACCGTATAGATAGTGTCGCCAAATTTTCAAGGCAAACACGACAGCTGCTAATTCAAAGTCATGTGTTGGATATCTCTTTTCATGCAACCGGAGTTACCGAGAAGCATATGCAATTACCTTCCCATTCTGCATTAACACACACCCCAAGCCATTATAAAAAGCATCACTAGAAATCTAAAACCCATCGGTTCCGTTAGGTAATGTCAGGATATATGCAGTTACCAATCTAGTCTTCAATTCCTGAAAGGCTGACTTCCACTTATCAGTCTAATCAAATGGCATGCTTTTCTGTGTCAACTATGTTAATGGCATGGTGAGTTTTGAAAGGTCTTTCACAAATCTGCGATAGTAACCTGCAAGCCCCAGGAAACTTCTAATTTCTGACACATTGGTTGGTCTTGGCCAATCTACAATGGCCTCAATTTTCTGTGGGTTCACTGATATGCCATCTTTGTTGATTACATGTCCCAGAAATGCCATACTGTCGAGCCAAAACTCACATTTGGAAAGTTTTGCATACAACTTATTTTCTCTTAGAATCTATAAGGTAGTTCTTAGATGACTTTCATGTTCTTCTCTGCTTTTGGAGTAAATCAGTATATCATCAATAAATACAATGATAAATTCATCAAAAAATTGTTTGAAAACAACATTCATTAGATCCATAAAAGCTGCAGATGCATTTGTTACCCCAAATGGCATTACCAAAAACTCGTAGTGCCTATATTTCGTTTTGAATGCGGTTTTCTCTATGTCTTCTGCCTCAACTTTTAATCGGTGATATCCAGATCTAAGGTCTATCTTAGAGAACACTTGTGCTCCCTAGAGTTGGTCAAAGAGATCATCTATTCGGGGTAGTTAGTGTTTGTTCTTGATGGCCATTTTGTTCAACTCCCAATAATCTATACACAGTTTCAAAGATCCATCTTTCTTTTTGACAAATAAAACTGGAGCACCCCATGGTGACGTACTCGGACGAATAAACTTCTTGTCTAACAGTTCCTAAAGTTGAGTTTTCAACTCTTTCAATTCAGAAGTCGACATTCTATATGGAGTTTTGGAAATCGGTTATGTTCCGGGTACAACATCAATAGTAAACTTAATTTCCCTATCAATTAAATTTCTGGGCAATTCATTTGGAAATACATTAGGAAATTTATTTACTACAGAGATGTTCTCTACAGTAGGACTGTTAGACGTCACAGTCAAAACACAACATAGGTACCCGCTACATCCCTTCCTAAGCAGTTTAACAATTTTCATGGCAGAAATCAAGTATGGGGGAGGAACTACCCCATTCCCAAAAAACACAAACTCAAGTAAACCAGGTAGATGAAATACAACAAATTTATTCACACAGTCAATAGTCGCACAACACTTTGTTAACCAGTCCATACCCAATATGCAGTCAAAATGATCAATTCCCAAAGACAATAAGTCAACATACACCGTCACATCACCAATCACAATATCACATGCCGGATACACATATACATATACCATAGAACCCCTAGATGGCGTAGATACAGACAATGAATAATTCATGGATTCTAAGGGTCTAGTTAATTTTTGAGAAAAGGCATACGACACAAATGAGTGTGTAGAACCAGAATCTATCAAGACATATGCATTTTGGGCACAAATGGACATTATACCTAACACTAACCAGCCTCTACTGCACTAACCAGCTTGGCCAGCCTTTCTTTTTCAGCAGCTAGCTCGGCTAACTGTGCTTTTGTTACGACCCAAACATGCCTCTATTGGTTTAGCGTCGTAACCGGCCAGTAATCCTCAGATTACCAAAAACCTCTAGCTTGAATAACATAAAATGTAAGGGGTTGCAAAAGCAAATATAGAAAATGTATAGTCCACTGAGCTGTGCTGACATACATGAGATAATAGTTCCAAAAACTTTATAAACATATGCGTGACACCATACATATAGTAGTCCATGCCACATTCATTACAGATATATACATAAACATAAAACGTGTTTAACTTCCAAAAGAAAACAAAGTCTCAAACACGAGGGAGCTACAAAAGGAAACCTCCTCGGGAGGCATAACAGCTGGCTGATATGACTGAGACTCTATGTCCTCAACTCAAAGCCTGGTCATGCGCCTGGTCACCTACATACATATATAATACAGTCAGCTGGAGCCCAGTGAATAATAACAGAGTAAAGGGGTTTAATGAATGATATCCGTCACAGATATAACTTTCAAATCTCTTATTGAACAGTAGCATAAGCATATTCGTATAAAAAATAAAGTCATAAGCATATTCATATCATGTGTGGTGTATCCGTTAGCATTAAACATATCTCTTTGGTCAAGCATAGTAAGTTTCATATTGGAACCTCTGGTACCGGGTAACATATCTCATACGTGGGCCACAGTATTGTTTCCTCTGAGCGAGGGTCTGTGCCTTGATATTGTTTCTCCTGGGCGAGGGCCTGGGCCACGGTATTGTTTTCCCCGGGCAAGGGCCTCATGACCATAAGCCACAGTATTATTTCCCCTTGGCAAGGGCCTCTGCTATAGATACCACATAAACATTTTAAAGAAGTGGATCATCATTCATGTAATCACAACACATTCTTTTCTATCATTAAAAAATAGTTCATATCATATCATAATGTTCCGAAAGTATTTCATATCGAACATAGCTTTACTAAGTCATTACTCACAAATAACTTCACAGATGGCTTGATAGCAAACCAATAGATCAACTGCTCACGACACGTGACCTACACAAACATAACAGATACATATACTGAAACACATGCTTGGATCATACAACTCATTTCATTTCGTTCTTAACGTGTTTCTAGCCTTTATCCTCATTATTATGTCTTAATCTTGGTCTAGGAATGCCTACGATGCAATGAGGATGTCAAAACATGCTGTTCAACACTTAGTCAATTTGCTGAAAACAGGGGCCTCGCTTGAGCGCAACTTCCTTCGCTCGAGCGGAGGCTTAAAAATGTGATTGGTCGCTCGAGTGCAACTTCGGTCGCTCAAGCAGTCTGCAAACTTTGCAAAAGTACTGGTTGCTTGATTTTTTCACTCGACGGTAGCTCGAGCGTGAGACTGAAGTCTTCACTCGAGTACAACTCTTGTCACTCGAGCGGTCTGCAAAAATTGTAAACTTTTGGGAGCATGCAATTTACTCTCGAGCCAACTTTTGGTCACTCGAGCGAGAGTGCAAAATGTAGAATGGTCGCTTGAGCATAGGTTCTGTCGCTCGAGCGTAGAAATAGAGTCTGGAATTTCTAAATTGCTCTTCCAAGCTCAAAACTCAAATTCAAAGCTGAAATTCATGATCCTTTGGCCCAAAAACTGAAGGAAACTTGTACAAACTTGATAAACTTCATGAATTCAAAATCATTTCGCAAAATCAAGCCCAAAAGTGTTGCCAATTGTGCAAAATTAAACTCAATCTTTGAAAGTATAACATATATGCAATGGATTGAATTTAAAGCTTCCAAACCATAATCAAAATGAGGTCAATTAATGGAAAACATGGTAAACTCTCCAAACTAAGGTAGAATTAGGACATGCATGTAAGAATTCTTACAATTAAGCTCAAAATGGAAGACAATCTACATGTATGCATGGTATGTTCTTTTTTTTTCTAGCTCATTAACTTAATTCTCTTGAATTCATGAGCTAGACATCATAATTGTTCCATCTAAAGGTTAAACTCTTACTTAGGCTTCCCAAGGTGTGAGCTAGAGGCTTAATTCTTGAGTCTATAAGTCCAATGCCTTTAATTTCTAGCAATTCCCTTAGCTTGAACTTAATTCCTCTCCAAAATGGCTCTAAGCTTACTCTTCTCACTCTTCCTCACGTTTGGAGCTCAAGGAGGATGAAATGAAGGTGCAAAAACAAATGATCTCAAGGAGTTAAATTAGCCTTCTTTTCATTTATTTATTTTATTATGGGAAAAATGTGATGTGATTGAAGTTTGTTCAATGGCTCTTTTTTTTAATATGATTGTTGTACTTAGTTCAATGGTTTTTTTTTAATGTTATTTAATCTTTTTATTTACTATTTTAATTTTATTTTTGATTTTTTAATATGATTGAAGTTAGATAAATATAAACCTTCACAAAGAGAAAAATGTGATTATAATTAGTTGAATGATTCTATTTTTTTTTTTTTAATGTGATTGTAGTTAGTTTAATAGTTCTTTTTTTCATTTATTTATTTTATTATGGAAAAAATATGATGTGATTATAGTTTGTTCAATGACTCTTTTTTTTTTTTAATATGATTGTTGTAGTTAGTTCAACAGAGTTTTTTTTTTTAACGTTATTTAATCTTTTTATTTACTATTTTAATTTTATTTTTAATATGATTGAAGTTAGATAAACATAAACACTCACAAAGAAAAGAATGTGATTGTAGTTAGTTCAATAATTCTTTTTTTTTAATGTGATTGTAGTTAGTCAATGGTTCTTTTTTTCATGATTATAATTAGTTGAATGATTCTTTTTTTTTAATGTGATTGTAGTTAGTTTATTAGTTCTTTTTTTTCATTTATTTATTTTATTATGGAAAAATGTGATGTGATTGTAGTTTGTTCAATGGCTCATTTTTTTAATATGATTGTTGTAGTTAGTTCAATGATTTTTTTTAATGTTATTTAATCTTTTTATTTACTATTTTAATTTTATTTTTGATTTTTTAATATGATTGAAGTTAGATAAATACAAACACTCACGAAGAGAAAAATATGATTATAATTAGTTGAATGATTCTTTTTTTTTAATGTGATTGTAGTTAGTTTAATAGTTCTTTTTTTTCATTCATTTATTTTATTATAGGAAAAATGTGATATGATTGTAGTTTGTTTAATGGCTCTTTTTTTTATATGATTGTTGTAGTTAGTTCAATAATTTTTTTTTAAATGTTATTTAATCTTTTTATTTACTATTTTAATTTTATTTTTAATATGATTGAAATTAGATAAACATAAACACTCACAAAGAAAAAAAATGTGATTGTAGTTAGTTCAATAGTTTTTTTTTTAATGTGATTGTAGTTAGTCAATGGTTCTTTTATTTATTTATTTATTTATTTATTTATTTTATTATGGGAAAAATGTTATGTGATTGTAATTTGTTTAATGGTTTCTTTTTTTAATATGATTTAATCTTTTATTTACTGTTTTAATGATTTTTCTTTACAATTATTTATGAAAAAATATGATTGTAGTTAGATAGTATAAAAATATTTGTGATTTGATTTGATTTTTTTTTGTGACTTGATTTTTAAAATACCAATTATTGATAATGATTAGATTGTATTTTGAAAAAAAAATTGTAATTGATTTTTTTAACTCAGTGTGTTTTTTGAAAAAGAATTATTGTGTTTTTTTTAACTATTAATTCACTTAATTTGTGATTTGATTTTTAATTCACTGTGTTTTTTGAAAAATAAAATGGATTGTACTCATTAAGGTCACATAATGTACCAATTATTGATGATGATTAGATTGTATTTTGACCAAAAAAAAATCGTAATTGATCTTTTTAATTCACAAGTTTTGTGGAAGCTCCAATATCCCAATATTAATTTTCTAAATTTTTTATTTTTCAGTATTTATTAATTTTTTTCAATCCACATACTTTTTGAGAGATTTGGTCAAAATTCCCTTATCAGCATTTATTAACTTTTGCCAATCCACATGCCTTTTGATTTAAAATAATAAATAACCTCAACATTTATTGACTTCTCCCAATCCACTAACATTTTTGACTTCTCTCATTTTTACTTCAGCACCAATTTTAATTTTTTCCATATACTATGATTAGTGATGGGATTATTAAATTATTTTTATAAAAAATCTTTAAAATATAATTTGTATGTTAAAAAAGTATCTAAAACAAATATAAATATCTATATTTATCTATATCTATATCTATCTATCTATATCTATCTATACTATATATTAAGCAAAAGGGGTTTTTAACCCCCAAAACCTGTGGGAGTTTCAATATCCCAATCTGAATTTTCTAAATTTTTTATTTAAAAAAAAAATCAGCATTTATTGATTTGGTCAAAATTCTCTGATCAGCATTTATTAACTTTTTTCAATTCACATGTCTTTCCACATGCCTGCATTTATTGATTTGGTCAAAATTTCCTGATCAGCATTTAAAATCCCATCATACAAATAATTATAGATACAATCTGTGTATAGTTACTGCAATATCCTTTTCAACTTCTCCTATATACTATGGTTAGTGATAAGATTGTTATATTATTTTTATAAAAAATCTTTAAAAACATAATTTATATATTAAACAAAATCTAAAACAAATATAAATATCTATAATTATCCCGTGCATAGCACGAGCGATAGGCTAGTCTATACTATATATTAAGCAAAAGGGGGTTTTTAACCCCAAGGACTGTGGGAATTTCAATATCCCAATCTGAATTTTCTAAATTTCTTTTTTAAAAAAAAAAAAAAACTCAACATTTATTGATTTGGTCAAAATCCCCTGATCAGCATTTATTAACTTTTTTCAATGCACATGTCTTTCCACATGCCTGCATTTATTGATTTGGTCAAAATCCCCTGATCAGCATTTAAAATCCCCTCATACAAATAATTATAGATACAATCCGTGTATAGTTACTGCAGTACCCTTTTCAACTTCTCCCATACACTATAGTTAGTGATAAGATTGTTAAATTATTTTTATAAAAAATCTTAAAAAACATAATTTATATATTAAAAAAAATCTAAAACAAATATAAATATCTATAATTATCCCGTGCATAGCACGGGTGATAGGCTAGTTATATATTAAGCAAAAGGGGGTTTTTAATCTCAAGGCCTGTAGGAGTTTCAATATGGCAATCCTAATTTTCTAATTTTTTGTTTTTAAAAAAAAAAAATTAACCTCAGCATTTATTAACTTCTCTCAATCCACAAGACTTTTTGACTTCTCTCATAATTACTGCAATATCTTTTCCAAAACAAATAATTTGTATATTAAAAAAAAATTAAAACAAATATAAATATCTATATCTATCTATTTATTTATATCTATCTCTAACCCACAAGTTTTGTAGGAATTCCAATATCTGAACCTTAATTTCTTAATTTTTTTGATTTTTTTTTTAAAAAAAAAAACTTAGCACTTATTAAATTCTTCCAAATCTTTTTAACTTCTCCAATACACAAAGTCTTTTTAACTTTTCACATTCCTATTGTAAACAGCGAGTCTTCTTTTTATTTTCTCCTTCTTGACTTCTCACTTCTACACTTTCAATTTCAGTGACCACGTATGCAAACAGTAAGTCTTCTTTTTGTTTTCTCCTTCTTGACTTTTTCTTTTGTTTATTGTTTTAATATTGTAGTTAGATAGCGCATAAAAATATTTGTGATTTGTCTAGAGAATAAAAAATTATAATTTGATTTTTTAATATGATTGAAGTTAGATAAATATAAACCCTCACAAAGAAAAAATGTTATTATAATTAGTTGAATGATTCTTTTTTTTTTAATGTGATTGTAGTTAGTTTAATAGTTCTTTTTTTTCATTTATTTATTTTATTATGGGAAAAATGTGATGTGATTGTAGTTTGTTCAATGGCTCTTTTTTTTAATATGACTGTTGTAGTTAGTTCAATGAGTTTTTTTTTAATGTTATTTAATCTTTTTATTTACTAGTTTAATTTTATTTTTGATTTTTTAATATGATCGAAATTAGATAAATATAAACCCTCACAAAGAGAAAAATGCGATTATAATTAGTTGAATGATTCTTTTTTTTAATGTGATTGTAGTTACTTTAATAGTTCTTTTTTTCATTTATTTATTTTATTATGGGAAAAATGTGATGTGATTGTAATTTGTTCAATGGCTCTTTTTTTTAATATGATTGTTGCAGTTAATTCAATAGTTTTTTCTTAATGTTATTTAATCTTTTTATTTACTATTTTAATTTTATTTTTGATTTTTTAATATGATTGAAATTAGATAAATATAAACCCTCACAAAGAGAAAAATGCGATTATAATTAGTTGAATGATTCTTTTTTTTAATGTGATTGTAGTTACTTTAATAGTTCTTTTTTTTCATTTATTTATTTTATTATGGGAAAAATGTGATGTGATTGTAATTTGTTCAATGGCTCTTTTTTTTAATATGATTGTTGCAGTTAATTCAATAGTTTTTTCTTAATGTTATTTAATCTTTTTATTTACTATTTTAATTTTATTTTTAATATGATTGAAATTAGATAAACATAAACACTCACAAAGAAAAAAATGTAATTGTAGTTAGTTCAATGGTTCTTTTTTTTTAATGTGATTGTAGTTAGTCAATGGTTCTTTTTTTCATTTATTTATTTTTTTTATTGTGGAAAAAAGGTGATGTGATTATAGTTTGTTCAATGGTTATTTTTTTTAATGTTATTTAATTTTTTATTTACTGTTTTAATGGTTTTTCTTTACAATTATTTATGAAAAAAATATGATTGTAGTTAGATAGCATAAAAATATTTGTGATTTGATTTGATTTTTTTTCTAATTTGATTTTTAAAGTACCAATTATTGATAATGATTAGATTGTATTTTGAAAAAAAAATTGTAATTGATTTTTTTAACTCACTGTGTTTTTTGAAAAAAAAATTATTGTGTTTTTTCAACTATCAATTCACTTAATTTGTGATTTGATTTTTAACTCACTATGTTTTTTGAAAAACAAAATGGATTGTATTCATTAGGGTCACATAATGTACCAATTATTGATGATGATTAGATTGTATTTTGACAAAAAAAATTGTAATTGATCTTTTTAACTCACTATGTTTTTTGAAAAATAAATTATTGTGTTTTTTTAATTATCAATTGACTTAATTTGTGATTATTTTTTTAATTATTGATGATGATTAGATAGTATTAAAAAAATTGTGATTTGTATGATTGAAGTTATCTCCTTTTGTTTATAATTTTATTTTTTAATATGATTGAAACTAGATAAACATAAACACTCACAAAAAAAAATGTGATTGTAATTTGTTCAATAGTTCTAAATAATCTTTTTTATTTACTATTTTAATAGTTATTTTTTTCAATTATTTTTTTTATTATGAGAAAAATGTCATTGTAGTTAAATAGCATTAAAAAAATTGTAATTTGTATGATTGAAGTTATCTCCTTTTGTTTATAATTTGATTTTTAATATGATTGAAGTTAACTCACAAAAAGAAAAATGTGATTGTAGTTTGTTTAACGGCTCTAAATAATATTTTTATTTACTATTTTAATGGTTCTTTTTTTCAATTATTCTTTTTATTATGAGAAAAATATGATTGTAGTTAGATAGCATTAAAAAAAATGTGATTTGTATGATTGAAGTTATCTCATTTTATTTATAATTTGATTTTTTAATATGATTGAAGTTAGATAAACATAAACACTCACAAAAAGAAAGATATGAGTGTAGTTTGTTCAATACTTCTAAATAATCTTTTTATTTACTATTTTAATGGTTCTTTTTTTTAATTATTTTTTTATTATGAGAAAAATATGATTGTAGTTAGATAGCATTAAAAAAAATTGTGATTTGTATGATTGAAATTATCCCTTTTTGTTTATAATTTGATTTTTTTTTAATATGATTGAAATAAGATAAACATAGACACTCACAAAAAGAAAAATGTGATTGTAGTTTGTTCAATGGTTCTAAATAATCTTTTTATTTACTATTTTAACGATTCTTTTTTAAAAGTTATTTTTTTTATTATGAGAAAAATATGATTGTAGTTAGATAGTATTAAAAAATTTGTGATTTGTATAATTGAAGTTATCTCCTTTTGTTTATAATTTGATTTTTTTAATATGATTGAAATTAGATAACATAAACACTCACAAAAAAAAATGTGATTGTAGTTTGTTCAATACTTTTAAATAATCTTTTTATTTATTATTTTAATGTTTCTTTTTTTCAATTATTTTTTTTTTAATATGAGAAAAATGTGATTGTAGTTAGATAGCATTAAAAAAAAAATGTGATTTGTATGATTGAAGTTATCTCCTTTTGTTTATAATTTGATTTTTTAATATGATTGAAATTAAATAAAGATAAATACTCACAAAAAGAAAAATGTGATTGTAGTTTATTCAATGGTTCTAAATAATCTTTTTATTTATTATTTTAATGGTTCTTTTTTTCAATTATTATTTTTATTATGAGAAAAATATGATTGTAGTTAGATAGTATTAAAAAAATTGTGATTTGTATGATTAAAGTTATCTCTTTTTTATAAAATCTTAAAAAACATAATTTATATATTAAAAAAATCTAAAATAAATATAAATATCTATAATTATCCCGAGTATAGCACGAGTGATAGGCTAGTAGCTAAAAATGCACAAGTGCTCGTGAATGTATGGGCCATTGGAAGAGATCCTGATTGTTGGGACGATCCTTTGTCTTTCAAGTCCGAGAGGTTTATTGGTTCAAGTATCGAGTACAAGGGACAACATTATGAGTTGATTCCATTTGGAACAGGTAGGAGGATTTGTGTGGGCTTTACCTTGGCTCATAGGGTGGTTCACTTTGGTTTGGCCACTTTGTTACAGGCTTTTGATTGGGAGCTTCCTAGCAATTTCACTACAGAGAAGATGGACATGTCTGAGAGAATGGGATTGAATTTAAGAAAGTTGGTGCCCTTGAAAGAAATTCCTAAAAGGAGAAAAGTGTGTGGATGAAGTCATTACCCACAATCCAAATCTACTTGGTTTTCTACTACTTTATGTAAAGGAATAAGATGTATATTTGATGGATATCTTCATCTAGAATTTCAATTTGTCTAAGATGTCATTGTGATTCAACTTTTTCTTCTTCTATCACTAAACTAATTTAGATGCATAAAGATTAAATACAAAATGAGATGTATATGTCTTATATCAGGGTTTGTTCTGAGCTAAGGCGAGTAAGGTTAGTTCTTAAGATTTCAAAAATTAGACTCAGAAAAAGGTTTCAAATTTTATGGGCCATTATATTTGAACTCAAAACTCAAAATTTTAATTTTTAATTCGTATTTTACCCTATTGTGAATTTACTAATTAATAAGGATAACAAATATTAAATATTAAAATAATATATATATTTTCATGGTACACCCTAATCAATTATGCATATTCTTTCTATTCAAATCTCTTCTTCTTTGACAAGTTTCAATTATTTTCTCTTTTTCTTTTTCTTCTTCACTTCAAAACTCCAATACATCCTACCTAAACTCACAATTATTATCAACATCATTGTTTTTTATTATATTATTATTTGCAAATAGAATAAATTTTGAACAAAATCAAATAATGAATTGGAGTAATAATCAAAACAATTTTTTGAAGTAACCCATCAAAAAGGAGGTAACTATTCACAAAAAATATCAAAGTACAATTATTAATTTTTTTTTTTTTTTTTTTACATAAAAGTGAATATTCAGCGTATTTTTCGTCATTATTGTTTGGAATTTTATAACCAAACAAAGTGAATTTGTTCGATTTTGAAAGTCTAAACAAATTCACTTCCTTCTATTTTGGAAGTTCGAACACAAAGTTTATCATCTCCTTCTCCTTCGCCATTCTTCGTGCTCTTTCGCTAGTTCCGCCTTCGTCGATGTTGCCTTCACTAGTTGTCAAGTCGCATCTTAATCGAAAGGAGATTATGAATCCCTTCTCCATCTCTCAAAACAAATCCAATATTAGTGAGTCTCACCTCAATCCTAATCTTAATCCTTCATCTATCTCCCAAAACAAACGAAACCTTAAAGCATTACTCAACACCATTCATTAAAAGACAAATATCTCATTATCTCCTAAAAAGAGACAAATATATAATAGATTTTACTTATTCAACCAATAACAATCAAGTTAGCTCAACTTACCCCCTGAACAGACAGTAATTTTCCGGCTTAATAAACTTTCGGTGGACCTATCAAGGTCCTTTATGTATCTAGTCATGTTAAATCAACACTCACATTATTTTTATGTACCCACTTATATAACATTAAAATATTTTAATATGATTTTTAATATTTAATATTATATGAAATCAACACTCATAAAATATTTAACAGAAATGAAAGAGATTCTTTTTTTTCTTGACTCTCACAATTTCTATAGACATATATGTCAATGAGTGATAGGAGAAACAGGGGTCACCGAGCTTTATTGACGCTTTCTTTTGAGAGTTGATTTTTTAAAACTTTTTTAAATTGACTTATTTTTGTTTTTTGGTATATTTTTTTTCTAAAAAAATTTACTCAAACTTCTTTACGTTAGAGGATCTTAAAAAATAAAAAAATAAAAATAATTTCTTCTATTAAAAAAATTTAGAATAGGAAAAAATATGTACATTTTTTGAAGTTTTTTTGATAAAATGATTTATTTTCATTTTTAGTGAATTTTTTAAAAATATTAACTTAATTTTATTTTTTTTAAAAAAAATTTAGAATCATCTAGTCAAGATGGATCTTAAAAAAAAAAAATTGACTCCAAATTGAAAAAGTAATACAAAAATAAAAATAAATCAAATAGAGTTTTGATAATGACAATCTTAAGGCTTATTTTTAAGAATCATAAAACACCAAAATATTTATAATTTTGATACACTTTTCACATATCTCAAAATATTTATAATTTTTATTTTACATATTTTTAAACATTAATAACGATCCTAAGCAGTGGCGGAGTCAAAAAAATTAAATTAGAGGGGGCACTTATTAATTACAATATCGAAAATTTTTACAAAAATATTTCACGCAAGTTTTTACAATTGATTTCGAGAAACATAAAAAAAATAATATTATTTATAACTAGTGTATCATGGACAATATTAGAAAATATGGATATAAGTCTTAAAATAAATTATATAATGATAAATTATTTTTTTATACAAAATTTAATTAAAAATTCAACATAATGGTAATACCACGTCATCATTACTATGTGATATCACCAATTAATAATAAATGAACATATAGAGAGTGAACCTATCATGTCAAATATAACTAACAATCTAATAAATTTCGTATCTTTATAGTGAGATTACTTATACTTGCATGTCAATAATAATGACATCACCATTACATTCAAAAATTTTCATAGATAATATGGTTTATAATAATTTCTTCATTTCAATCAAAACAACTATTATTATTCTTATAATTTTTAAAATGTCATTGACATTTCACTTTAATAATATTTTTGTAATTTTTTTATTTAAAATATTTTCTTTATATTTGAAAAAAAAAATCCAAAATGCTGGGCACGTGACCCCCCTCCCTTACTCCATCCGCCACTGATCCTAAGGATTATTTAATATTTTTCATAAAAAAATAAATTTACTTTTTAATATTTGCCAGGAAGCCTAGTAGTCCGGTCTCGGTTCTATATCTTTTGGTGAGATGTCAACTTCAGTTGTTAATTGAATAATGCTTGGGACCTTCTTTTGGGGTCACCCCTCACCCCTTTGTCACGTGACGGGTGGTGATTGGAGGAGCAGGAAAAAAAAAGAAAAAGAAAAAGAAAATGTAACCAATGAGAGAGAGAGGGTGTGGGGAGAAAAAGGGGGGATGAATCATTGTTGTTGTTAATTATAGGGTTATACAGGGATTTTGAGGGGTTCAAAGGGGGATAGGGGGTCTGGATCATTTTTCTTTGTTGTATGATGTGTACTTCGGTTGAAATTTGGGATTTTTTATTTACTGATATAAAATATTTTAATAAATAAATTCATTTTAAGTATAAATTTGTATAAAAATTAAAATAATGACAGAGTTATAGATTTAAAAGACACAAAATTGTTAAGAAAAAGAGAAAATTATTGATAAATCCCATTTAGAAGTGTTTTAACCTAAGAAATCCATGAAAGAATTTTTTAACCCATTTAGTCCCATATATGCATAGATTTATTCCATAAAGTCATTTTTCTTGATTTACACTATTTCTTGGACACTTATGCCCTTATATTTAATTTTGATACCCTTATAAATATTTTTTGAACGGTTAGCAATTTAATGATGTGAACATTCATATTTTAAAATTCACATTGGTAGGAATGTAAAATTGGCCCGTGGGCGGTCCGAAACCCGCCCGCGAGCCGGGGCGGGCCCGGGCCATTGACAATGTGAATATTCACATTGACATGTTAACATTCACATTAATAAGAGTGTAAAATTGGCCCGCGTCCCGTGGCGGCACGAAACCAGCCCGCGGCCCATGGGTGGCCCGCGGCGGGCCCGGTCCGGCCCGTTGACAATGTGAATATTCACATTGACATGTTAACATTCACATTGATAAGAGTATAAAATTGGCCTGCGGCCCATGGGCGGCCAAAAGCCCGCCCGCGGCCCAGGGCAGTCCCGGCCCGGTCCGTTGACAATGTGAATATTCACATTGACATGTTAACATTCACATTGAAATGAGTATAAAATTAGCCCGCGCCCCTTGACTGCCTGAAACCCGCCCACGGCCTGTTAACAATGTGAATATTCACATTGACATGTTAACATTCACATTGATAGGAGTGTAAAATTAACCCGCACCTCGTGGCTGTCCGAAACCCGCCCACGACCCGTGGGCGGCCCGGGGCGGGCCCGGCCTGTTGACAATGTGAATATTCACATTGACATGTTAACATTCACATTGATAAGAGTATAAAATTGGCCAGTGGCCCAGGGCGGGCCCGACCTGGCCCGTTGACAATGTGAATATTCACATTGACATGTTAACATTCACATTGATAAGAGTGTAAAATTGGCCCGCAACCCGTGGGCGGTCCGAAGCCCGACCGTAGCCCGAGGCGGGCTTGGCCCGACCGGTGACAATGTGAATATTCACATGGACATGTTAACATTAACATTGATAGGAGTGTAAAATTTGCCCGCTGCCCGAAGCTTGCCCGCGGCCCGGGGTAGTAAGGCTGAGCAAGGAATCCGTGAAATCCGTAGTCCGATCCAGTCCAATCCAATCCGATAGGTTTGGATTGATTTTTTGAATCCGCGGTTCAGTTCCGGATTGAAGAATTAAAAATCCGTAGTCCACGGATTGGTTCCGGATTGAATCCCACGATTTCGGATTGGAACCGATCCTAACCGTATACAAATAATCTATATTTTTATTATACATCCTCCCCAATAGTATCTTTTCTTATTCTATATAAAATCTAAACTCAAACCTAAAACCGTATAATATCTTCTTTTATTACTTTTGTTTGTTAGTTTTTAATTTTAATTTGTAATGGTCTAAATACTTATGATAAAATCAGTTTTCTTATGGTTTTTTAAATTCTAGAACTGTATGTCATTATTATAGAAAAACATGTTGTTATTGTGGAACTGATATAGCGCTATGTTTATATTTTTATGAAATTAAAGTGTTATATATATATATATATATTTGTTATTTAATTATGTGAATCCGTGATCCTAAATCGATCCAATCCGTATTTAAATATATTGGTTCGGATTGGTTCCATGATTTAAACGGATTGGATTGGTTCCAATTTTTTAGGAACCGTAGATAACGAATTGGTCCTGGTTTTACCCCAATCCGGTCCATGCTCACCCCTACGGGGTAGGCCCGTCCCGGCCCGTTGATAATGTGAATATTCACATTGACATGCTAAAATGCACATTGATAGGAATGTAGAATTGGCCCGCAGCCCGTGGGCTGCCCGAAGCACGCCCACGACCCGGGGCAGGCTCGTTTGGGTCCGGACCCAAGCATGTCCGAGACCCTAGGTTAGGGCCTAGGTCATCACTTTGAAGCCCGGCCCGGCCCATCGGCCCGCTTAAGGCCCATTCAAGGCTCGATCCGAGGCCCAGCCCGCCCAAGGCGCAATGTATTTTTTTGTGGAAAATAATAAAATTTTGGTAGAAAAAATTAAAAAGAATTAAAAAAAAATGGTCAGGCTTGCCTAAGCCCGACCTAAGATCGAGGCTAGACCCAGGCCCACCAGCCCGACCAAAGGCTCGATCCATCGGCCCATCCAAAGTCCGAATACCCTTGTGCCAGGGCTAGGGCCTGGGTCTAATTTTTTGGCCCGTGGGCCGGCCCGAGAAAGGCTCATTTGGGCCGAGGCTCGAGCCTAGTCCGAGACCCTAGGCTAGGGCCTGGGCCAACACTTTGAAGCCCCGTCCGGCCCATTGGCCCGGTTAAGGCCCATTCAAGGCTCGGCCCGCGCCGAGGCCTCGTGTCTTTTTTTGTGAAAAATAATAAAATTTTGGTAGAAAAAATTAAAAGAATTAAAAAAAAATGGCCAGGCTCACCCCGGGCCGCCCACGGGCCGTGGGCAGGTTTCGGGTAGCTACGAGGCACGGGCTAATTTTACACTCCTATCAATGTGAATGTTAACATGTCAATGTGAATATTCACATTGTCAACGGGCCGGGCTGGGCCAGCCCTGGGCCGCTGGCCAATTTTATACTCTTATCAATGTGAATGTTATCATGTCAATGTGAATATTCACATTGTCAACAGGCCGGCCCGGGCCAGCCCCGGGCCGCTCACGGGCCGTGGGCGGGTTTCGGACAACCATGAGGCGCTGACTAATTTTACACTCCTATCAATGTGAATGTTAATATGTCAATGTAAATATTCACATTGTCAACGGGCGGGTTTCGCCCCGCCATGGGACGCGTGCCAATTTTACATTCCTATTAATGTGAATGTTAACATGTCAATGTAAATATTCACATTGTCAATGGGCTGGGCCCGCCCTGGCCCGACTCGAATTTTTCCCGGCACCCACGAGGATCGACATGGGCCGAGCCCCTACACATTGACAATATGAACATTCACATTAACGGTGTGAACATTCACATTAGGGGTATTTTGGTAATTATGTCACCCATAGGACTTATTGAAACATAAGAAAATAATGTAAACTAAATGGAACATAAGTAGATGAAAAGGGTATTTTGGTCTTCTTATCTCAAATAGGACCTCATGGAATAGTCAAAAAGAATATGGGTTGGATGGAATAAAACTCTTAGAAAGTGGATTTATCAAAAAAGCTCCCTAAGAAAAATTTGAGTAACCATTTAAATCATATTTTGAAATTTAGCTGAAAAATAAAAAGAATGGAAAAAGAGAGAGATATTAAGAGAGGGACTAAAACTCAATTTAATATAAGTTTGAGTTAATAAGTAAAGAGATTTTTGAGTAATTTTTTTATTTAAAATTGTACAAATACCATTTTTGTCTTGATTTTATGTATTAAAATTACTTAAATTATTTTCAACTCCACACACACAAAAAAAAAAGGGATTTTTATTGATAAATCCCATTTAGAAGTGTTTTAACCCAAGAAGTCCATGAATGAATTTTTTAACCCATTTAGTCCCATGTATGTATAGTTTTATTCCATAAAATCTTTTTTTCTTGATTTACACTATTTTTTTGGACACTTATGCCCTTATATTTAATTTTGATACCCTTATAAATATTTTTTGAACGGTTAGCAATTTTATGATGTGAACATTCATATTTTAAAATTCACATTGGTAGGAATGTAAAATTGGCATGTGGGGGGGCCCGAAACCCGCCCGCGAGCCGGGGCGGGCTCGGCCCGTTGACAATGTGAATATTCACATTGACATGTTAACATTCACATTAATAGGAGTGTAAAATTGGCCCGCGTCCAGTGGCGGCGCGAAACCCGTCCGCGACCCATGGGCAGCCCGGGGCGGACCCGGTCCGGCCCGTTGACAATGTGAATATTCACATTGACATGTTAACATTCACATTGATAGGAGTGTAAAATTAGCCCGCGCCCTGTGGCTGCCCGAAACCCGCCCACGGCGGGCCCGGGGCGCCCTGTTGATAATGTGAATATTCACATTGACATCTTAATATTCACATTGATAAGAGTATAAAATTGGCCAGCGGCCTAGGGCGGGCCCGACCGGCCCGTTGACAATGTGAATATTCACATTGACATTTAACATTCACATTGAGAAGAGTGTAAAATTGGCCCGCAGCCTGTGGGCGGCTCGAAGCACGACCGCAGCCCGAGACGGGCTTGGCCCGACCCCGTGACAATGTGAATGTTCACATTGACATGTTAACATTCACATTAATAGGAGTGTAAAATTGGCTCGCGTCCCGTGGCGGCGCGAAACCCGCCCGCGGCCCATGGGCGGCCCGGGTCGGGCCCGGTTCGGCTCGTTGACAATGTGAATATTCACATTGACATGTTAACATTCACATTGATAAAAGTATAAAATTAACCCGCGGCCCATGGGCGGCCAAAAGCTCGCCTACGGCCCGGGGCGGGCCCGGTCCGGCCTGTTGACAATGTGAATATTCACATTGACATATTAACATTCACATTGATAGGAGTGCAAAATTAGCCCGCGCCCCGTGGCTGTCCGAAACCCGCCCACGGCGGGCCCGACCTGGCCTGTTGACAATGTGAATATTCACATTGACATTTTAACATTCACATTGATAAGAGTATAAAATTGGCAAACGGCCCAGGGCGGGCTCGACCCGGCCCGTTGATAATATGAATATTCACATTGACATGTTAACATTCACATTGATAAGAGTGTAAAATTGGCCCGCAGCCCGTGGACGGCCCGAAGCCCGATCGCAACCCGAGGCAGGCTTGGCCCGACCCGTGACAATGTGAATATTCACATTGACATGTTAACATTAACATTGATAGGAGTGTGAAATTTGCCCGCTGTCCGAAGCTTGCCCGCGGCCCGGGGTAGGCCCAACCCGGCCTGGCCCGTTGACAATGTGAATATTCACATTGACATGTTAACATACACATTGATAGGAATGTAGAATTGGCCCGTGGCCCGTGGGCTGCCCGAAGCCCACCCACGGCTTGGGGCAGGCTCGTTTGGGTCAGGTCCCGAGCATGTCCAAGACCTTAGGCTAGGGCCTAGGCCATCACTTTGAAGCCCGGCCCCACTCATCGGCCCGCTTAAGGCCCATTCAAGGTTCGGTCCGAGGCCCAGCCGGCCCGAGGCGCAATGTCTTTTTTTGTGAAAAATAATAAAATTTTGGTAGAAAAAATTAAAAAGAATTAAAAAAAATAGCCAGGCCTGCCCAAGCCCGACCTAAGCTCGAGGCTAGGGTAGGTCCACCGACCTGACCCGAGGCTCGATCCATCGGCCCGTCCAAAGCCGAATACCCTTGTGCCAGGGCTAGGGCCTGGGCCTAATTTTTTGGCCCGTGGGTCGGCTTGGCCCGGTCCGGATTTTTTCGGACACCCACGAGGCTCGATATGGGCCGGCCCGGGACTCTACGCATTGATGATATGAACATTCACGTTAACGATGTGAACATTCACATTATGGGTATTTTGGTAATTATGTCTCCCATAGGACTTATTGAAACATAATAAAATAATAGAGACTAAATAGAACATAAGTAGATAAAAATGGTATTTTGGTCTTCTTACCTCAAATAAGATTTAATGGAATAGTCAAAAAGAACGTAGGCTGCCTGAAGCCCGCTCGCGGCCTGGGAAAGGCTCGTTTGAGCCCGGGCTCGAGCCTAGTCCGAGACCCTAGGCTAGGGCCTGGGCCATCACTTTGAAGCCCCGCCTGGCCCATCGGCCCGGTTAAGGCCCATTCAAGGCTCGGTCCGAGGCCTGGCCTGCGCTGAGGCCTAATGTCTTTTTTTGTGAAAAATAATAAAATTTTGGTAGAAAAAATTAAAAAGAATTAAAAAAAAATGGCCAGGCCCGCCCAAGCCCGACCCAAGCCTGAGGCTAGGCCCATCGGCCCGACCCGAGGCTCGACCCACCGGCTCGGGCTCGGACCCAAACGAACTTGCCCCGGGCCGTGGGCGGGCTTCGGGCAGCCCACGGGCCGCGGGCCAATTCTACATTCTTATTAATGTGCATGTTAACATGTCAATGTGAATATTCACATTGTCAACGGGCCGAGCCGGGCCGGGCCTACCCCGGGCCGTGGGCAAATTTTACACTCCTATCAATGTTAATGTTAACATGTCAATGTGAATATTTACAATGTCACGGGTCGGGCCAAGCCTGCCTCGAGCTGCGGTCGGGTTTCGGGCCACCCACGGGCTGCGGGCCAATTTTACACTCTTATCAATGTGAATGTTAACATGTCAATGTGAATATTTACATTGTCAACGGGCCGGCTCAGGCCCGCTGGCCAATTTTATACTCTTATCAATGTGAATGTTAACATGTCAATGTGAATATTCATATTGTCAATAGGCTGGGCCGGGCCGGTCCCGCCCCGGGCCGCCCACGGGCCGTGGGCGGGTTTCGGGCAGCCACGGGACGCGGGCTAATTTTACACTCCTATCAATGTGAATATTAACATGTCAATGTGAATATTCACATTGTCAACAGGCCGGGTCGGGCCCGCCCCGGGCCGCGGGCGAGCTTTTGGCCACCTATGGGCCGCGGGCCAATTTTATACTCTGATCAATGTGAATGTTAATATGTCAATGTGAATATTCACATTATCAATGGGCCGGACCGGGCCCGCCCCGGTCCGCCCATGGGCCGCGGCGGGTTTCGCGTCGCCACGGGACGCGGGTCAATTTTACACTCCTATTAATGTGAATGTTAACATGTCAATGTGAATCTTCACATTGTCAACGGGCCGGACCCGCCCCGGCCCGACTCGAATTTTTCCGGGCACCCATGAGGATCGACATGGGCCGAGCCCTTACACATTGACGATATGAACATTCACATTGACGGTATGAACATTCACATTAGGGGTAATTTGGTAATTATGTCATCTTTAGGACTTATTGAAATATAAGAAAATAATATGAACTAAATGGAACAGAAGTAGATGAAAAGGGTATTTTAGTCTTCTTATCTCAAATAGGACCTAATGGAATAGTCAAAAAGAATATGGGTTGAATGGAATAAAACTCTTAGAAAGTAGATTTATCAAAAAAGCTCCAAAAAAAAAAAAAAAAAGAAAAGAAAAAAAAAGAGAATAAATTATACTTTTACTCATTTATATTTGGCAATTTTTTTATTCTAGTTTTTTCTTCCACTTTTATACTTTATATATATATATATATATATATATTTGAGTTTTCTCCAATATAAATTAGACAAAAAATTATATATTGTCAATCACATGATATGAAAATATTTGATTATATGTATAACTCATATCTTTGACATAAACTCAAACTCTAATATTAATATATATATTTTTATTTTATATGATAACTAACATGACATTTTATATTTAATTTTGAATAGATATTAATTTTAAAAATAAGTTGAGAAAATTTTAAAACATAAATGTCCAAAGAATAAAAAATTGAAAAAAAAAAACTTAAAAGACCCCCCCCCCCCAAAAAAAAGGCAAAATATAATTTTAAAACAAAAAAATGGTGCTAAACAAAATGCTAGATTTTTTTTTTTTTTTTGGTTCTTTTTTTTTTAACTGAGCAAAATGTAAGATTGTTGTCAATCAACTAGTAATTCAGGGCTTGTTCAACCAAAAAAAATAAATAAATAAATAAAATAAACTACAAATACACTTCTAGATATTTGTTTAAAATATAAATTTCCTCTGTGATTCAAAAAATTACAAATAACTCTCTGTCAGAATTTTTTATTTAACATAATTAATTGAAATTTTTTTAATATTATTAAAAACTGTTAATTAACTTGATGATTTATTAATAAAAGACTATTTTTTTATAAAATTAGAAACTCTAGGGGGCGTAATGTAAGTTTTAAAATGACAATATGTAATTTATAATTTAAGGAACCTCAGGGATGTGTTTGTAATTTATTTAAAAAAAAATAAAAAAAAATAAAATAGTAATTCAGGGCTCAATAAAGCAAAGCAGAGAGGCAGAAAGCCTCAAAAACACAACAATGGAGTGGGTGAGTTCACCACCTTGGTTCACTCCATTAACTCTTCTTCTTCTACCTCTTCTTTTCATCTTCTTCAAATATGTCCGACCCGGCCCTAACAAACACAGACCACCCGGCCCACCGGGTTGGCCCGTGTTCGGCAACATGTTCGATCTCGGACCTATGCCCCACCAGACCCTACACAAGCTCCGACCCAAATACGGACCCGTTCTGTGGCTCCAACTCGGGTCCATGAACACCATCGCTGTCCAGTCAGCCATCGCCGCCGCAGAGCTCTTCAAGAACCACGACGTTCCTTTCTCTGACCGCAAAGTTCCCCACGCACTAACCGCCTTTGATTTCAGCGACGGAACCATCGCTCTCGGAAACTACGGCGGTTACTGGCGGACGATGCGGCGGCTCTGCTCCATGGAGTTCCTTGTTACTCGGCGGATCAACGAGACCGCCGCCGTACGACGGCGGTGCGTCGACAACATGGTGCGGTGGATCGACGAGGCGGCGGCGGTTGCCGTGGAGGTGCTGTTGTAAGTTTAAGTAAAAAATATGAAAAATGCTACCCATGTCAAAATTTTACTAAATATCTTACAGAATTGGGAGAATCACACCATATGAATCTCATATTCATATCCATATGATATTTGACAAAAATTATAGTATAGAATTACTCAAAAAAATATTTCAAAGTGCAAAATTCATTTAATTTTGTACTTGATGTGAGAAAAAAATAAATAATTTTAAAATGCTAGACACTTTAAAATTTCTGATCATAAAACCACGAATATGTCTTTGAACTGAAAATTTATTGTTTGTTATTGAGATAAGAGTTATGTTATGAATTTTAAATAAGTTATTAATCTTTTTATATAAATATAAAATTCACACAAATCATATATATATATCCCATACTCAGATAAAAAATTTAATAATTTATTCAAAATTCATAATTTTTTCCTTGGGATAAACTGGGATGATATTGTTATTGATTGAATATTTTTGTTTTGATTTGTTTTATTTTTTTTTTTTTGACGAGATGATGGGACACTTGCCATTTATTTTTGTTTTGTTTTGTTTTGTTTTGTTTTTTTACGAAATAATGGGACACGTGTCTTTTACTTAATGGTGTAGATAAACTGGGATGATATTGTATTGTCTTTTACTTAATGGTGTAGATAAACTGGGAAGATATTGTTATTGAGTGTGTGACGTTTGTTTTCCATCCTGTGTTTACACTCCCATCAATCTGATATTGGATTGTTAGATTAATTGTAATTATTTTTATGAATAAAACTCTTTTCTCTTCAGAATTTTTTTTTTTTTTTTACCTTGAACAGAAATGTATGATTCAAATTGAATTTATATAGTATAAAATTTATGTATAAAATGAGTTTAAATGACATGATAATTTTAAATAATTTTTATGTAATTAAGTATAAATTTAAAATTTTTATCAAGCAGTTGTATGACTTTTATCAACCATTCATGCGAGGGAAACTGATAGAAATCCTAATATTTTTATCAACCATTCACATGATATATATTGAGGTCAAGTTTGGTTAAATTAAAAAAGTACATTTATTTTATTTTTTTATTTTTTTTGGGTCACATCAATCAACATCTCCTCTCTACTTTTTCTACACATAATATAAGAAAAGTCAAAAAATATACTTATTTAGTCTTCCCAAACTTGGCCCGAATAACCATTAGTATATTATTTTTATTGGAGTGTGGTGTGGGACGGTTTCATAATATTTTATCTTTTACAATTACTATAAGCAAGTGTATTACATCTATATAATGCAGAAAGCCTCACACGCTCACTGGGGGTGACCCCAGGGCCTCAAGCGGGTGTGATTGATTCATTTTTATTTTATTTTTTTTAGATCTAATGGCCAACCCCTGCATGGGGTGGTGGGGTGCTTGGAGACTGGGGGTCTCATCTATAATTAACAATTAATATATCATTTTTATTGGAGTGTGGTGTGGGATGGTTTCATAATATTTTATCCTTTACAATTACTATAAATACGGGTTGTATCATTATTTGTATAAAGAGATTTTGACTAAAACTCTTAAAAGACATGTAAGAAGATATGTGGATTGGAAAAGTTAATAAATATTGATCATGAAATTTTGACTAAATCAATAAATGCATGTATGTAGGAACGCAGGTAGATTGGAAAAAGTTAATAAATGCTGATCAAGGGATTTTGACCAAATTAATAAATGTGGAATTTTTTCTTTTTTTAAATTAAAAAAACTAAAAGATTAAGATTGACATATTAGAACTCCCACAAGACTTGTTAGTTAGAAACTCTTTTTTTCTTTATATAATATATAGATATATAGATAGATATAGATAGATAGATTTTCATCTATGTTTTATTTTATTTTATTTATTTATTTATTTATTTTTTAAACATTTTGATTTAAACAAATATTTTTTACCGCTTCAATTTTGAACAGGTGCAGCTGAGTCGCTTCCTCTTCCTCATGTCGTTCAACCTGGTGGGAAATCTCATGTTGTCGAGGGATGTTCTGGACCCAGAATCGGAGGAAGGATTTGAATTCTCGGATTCTATGAGCAAAGTTATGTATTTGGCAGCAATGCCTAACTTGGCAGACTCATTTCCGATCTTGAAATGGGTCGATCCACAAGGAATCAAGAGGAGTATGAAGAGGGAATTGGAGAAACCCATGAAGATTGCGGCGAGGTTCGTGGAGGAGAGAGTGTTGGAGAGAGAGTCGGGGAGGAAAGAGAAATCGAAGAAAGATTTTCTGGATGTGTTGCTTGATTATGAAGGTGATGGGAGAGAAGATCATCATAAGATTTCGGAGAAGAATGTCAAAATTATCATACTTGTAAGTATAATTAAGCCACAAAACTTTTATGTGCGTAGCTACAAATGCTCTCCAAATGTTTCTATAAGGTGTCCTAAAATTCTACATTATCTAATGGTTATAAAGTTGTGTTTTGATCAAAATTTTGAAATAGATTTATAAAAAAATAAATTTATGATCCAAACATTACTTAAATAATACTTTGGATTGAAAAAAAAAAAAAAAAAAAAAAAAACAAGGATGAATTTAGGGGGTGGAGGGAGGTGACCACACCTCAAAAAATTTTAAAAATATCATATATTATATTAAAATTTTTTAAATAATTTAAAATTATAAATATCTACATCTCAAACATATTTTCGTACCCCTATAATTATAATTCTGAATCTATCCCTCCATCAAATTGGATTGTTTTTAAAAAACTGAAAATAGTTTTTGAAAACAAGTTTTATGTGTTGCTCGAAAAATGAAAAAAATATATATATATATATATATATTATCTGTATAATGAAGCTCGTCACTTATTGAGGGATTTTTCAAAATTTCAATTTATAGGAAGAAAAAGATTCAAATGACTTCTCAAAATTTCACTTATCCTTTTGATATTTAAGGTTGTTTTGGAAAATAATTGTTTTAATTATTTTTTTAATATTTATAAAAAGAAGTAAAAAAAACAACTGATTTTTTTATTGTAACTTTTTGACTAAAAAAGTTAGTTTCCAAATTTACCCTTAAAATAATTTTATTTTTTTAATTTTTTTAATTTTTATCAAATGTTTATTAATAGAGAAATGTTAGGGATCATAGAAATTTTTTTATGAAAATGATCATGAAAAATTTGTGACTCTTAGATTACCTTGATTAGTATGTGGTGTTTTATTGTAAGTGTAATCCAAAGGTCACAAATCTTTCATGACTATTTTCATGAAAGACTTTTCATGATACCTAGCATTGCTGTTGTTAATATTATGAGTGCACTACTATATAGGAAATGTTTATTGCCGGATCAGAAACTACAAGTATCACCATGGAATGGGCTATGACAGAGCTTCTACGCAATCCTAACTCAATGAGAAAAGCGAAAGAAGAGCTTGACCAAGTTGTCGGACTAAATAGAAAAGTCGTAGAGAGCGACATGGATGAATTGCCATATTTGCAAGCAGTGGTGAAGGAAACACTTCGACTACATCCTCCACTTCCCTTTCTCCTTCCTCGGAGTGCGTCAGAAGATACCAACTACATGGGGTATCACATACCTAAAAATACACAAGTGCTCGTGAATGTATGGGCCATTGGAAGAGATCCTGATTGTTGGGACGATCCTTTGTCTTTCAAGCCCGAGAGGTTTATTGGTTCAAGTATCGAGTACAAGGGACAACATTACGAGTTGATTCCATTTGGAACAGGTAGGAGGATTTGTGTGGGCTTTACCTTGGCTCATAGGGTGGTTCACTTTGGTTTGGCCACTTTGTTACAGTCTTTTGATTGGGAGCTTCCTAGCAATTTCACTACAGAGAACATGGACATGTCTGAGAGAATGGGATTGAATTTAAGAAAGTTGGTGCCCCTGAAAGCAATTCCTAAAAGGAGAAAAGTGTGTGGATGAAGTCATTACCCACAATCCAAATCTACTTGGTGTTCTACTACTTTATGTAAAGGAATAAGATGTATATTTGATGGATATCTTTATCTAGAATTTCAATTTGTCTAAGATGTCATTGTGTTTCAACTTTTTCTTCTTCTATCACTAAACCAAAAACAATAAATTTAGATGCATAAAGATTAATACAAAATGAGATGTATATGTCTCATATCAGGATTTGTTCAGAGCTAAAGCGAGTAAGGCCACTACAAGAATTTACACATTTGGCGATCACTTTTGCCGACCAAAAAAATTTTGGTCGCAAAAACATGACATTTGGCTACCAAATATTAATTAGTCGCGAATGATTATTATTTTTGGCGATTATGATTTCAAAAATTAGACTCAGAAAAAGGTTTCAAAATTCATGGCCATTATATTTGAACTCAAAATTTTAATTTTTAATTCGTATTTTACCATATTATGAATTTACTAATTAATAAGGACAACAAATATTAAATCTTAAAATAATATATATATATATATATCCTAATCAATTATGCTGGGGTGTTTTGGGAAGTTGGTAAAAAGTTGGTTTTTGACTTTTTACCAAACTTTTTAGCTTTTTGGAAAGTGATTTGGGAAGTTGGTAAAAAGTTGGCTTTTGGCTTTTTAGTTTAATATTTGTTTATGGTGTCAAATCAAAATAAAATGACCAAAATACCGTTACCCAACATAAGAAATTTATTTTTTTAATTTTTTGTCATAGGCCCCAATTTGTAATTTCACACTTGCGTTTTTATAACTTCCCAAACCAATTTTGTTGCGTTTTCGCCACCTGCGTTTTTGGACCTTTTGACAAAAACGTGACTTTTTATTTTGGTTCCCAAAACGGCACATATTCTTCCTATTCAAATCTTTTCATCTTCTTTGACAAGTTTCAATTATTTTCTCTTTCTCTTTTTCTTTTTTTTCCCTCACTTTACCTAAACTCACAATTATTATCAACATCATTGTTTTTTATTATATTGTTACTTGCAAATAGAATAAATTTTTAACAAAATCAAATAATGAATGGGAGTAATAATCAAAATAACTTTTTGAAGTAACCCATCAAAGAGGAGGTAACTATTCACAAAAAATATCAAAGTACAATTATTGATTTCTGTTGGTTTTTTTTTTTTATACATAAAAGTGAATATTCAACATATTTTTCGTTATTATTTTTTGGAGTTTTATAACCGAACAAAGTGAATTTGTTCGATTTTGGAAGTCTGAACAAATTCACTTTGTTCTGTTTTGGAAGTCCGAACACAAAATTCACCATCTCTTTCTCCTTCACTGTTCTCTTTCGCCAGTGCCACCTTCGTCGATGTTGCCTTCACTAGTCGTGCTCTCTGTATGTATGTAAACGAAAGAAAGATTTTTCAAAATTAATTTAAAATTTAAAATTTGTTTTATTTGGGTGTACCTCAAAAAGGTAATGTGGGGGAAAAATAGGGTGTACTGAGAATAAATTATAACCTTAAATAATTTGATAGGGTCTACTGTAAAATTGAGTTCACTTAAACATTTTTTTGGGTGTAAATAGAAATTTTCAAAATTAGTTAGTCTTGTACTATATTAAAAATGCAAAATGACCCGATTATGTTTTATTAATTTAGGCCAATTTAAAGGCTCCAAAATTTTGTTTGGCCCAATTGATAAAAGGCCTAATTAAAAAATATTTATAAGTGTTTATTGTTAGTTCAATTGAAAAAATAAAATATAAATATATGAATATGAATTAGTCGTTAGCCTAATTTGTCTTACCTATTTTTTAAATTTTCTCTTTATGGCCCAATTATATGTTTCTTAGGGAATTTTTTAAAATATTTTATGCAAATATATATATATATATATATATTGTAGATACACTTGATCTACCCAAAGTATAATATTTGTGAATTTTTAAAAAAAAAAATTTATCAAATACAAAATATATATATATATATATATAAAATACAATTGCAAACTCAAAAATTTGTTTTCCAAAATTTTAAACCAAATAGGGTGTTTTTTATTTTTATTTTTATTTTTTTTATAAATATCTTGAAGGCCAAAATTATTTTACCTTAGGTTTTCAAAAACTTAGGGCTGACCATGTCTCATATATATCACTTTTGGTGCCGTTTGGTAACACTTACGTTTTCAGTTTTCTGTTTATATTTATAAAAATTTAAAAAACTCAAATAAAAACTTGTTTGGTAAATTTTTAATTTATAAATTAGTGGTCTCAGTTTATAAATTTGGCCAAAAAATGTAAACTCAAAAAATGTGTTTCCGTTTTGAGTTTTGAGTTTTTTTTTTTTACCACCCAACACTAGCCACCACCCGCCACCATTTTCAACCACCGTCTTCCGCCACCACCACCCACCCCCCACCACTCACCACCCACCTGCCACCACCACCCACCACTCGCCACCACCACCCGCCTGCCACCCACCAACCACCACCCACCTGCCATCCACTCGCCGCCGTCGCCACCACTACCACCACCCACTACCCACCTGCCATCCACCCGCCACAACCCACCACAGGTCACTACCATCCACCGCCCGTTACCACCACCCGCCACCTACCCGCCACCACCATCCACCACCAGCCACCGCCCGCCACCACCACCCACCACCCACCACCACCACTACCACCCACACCCACATGCCACCACCACCCACCACCACCACCACCCACTCGCTACCACCCACCACCCGCCACTGTCACCCACCCACCCACCACCACCACCCGTCATCCGCCACCCACCTGCCACCACCACCCACCACCCGCTACCACTACCACCACCCACTTGCTACCACCCACCACTCGCCACTGTCAGTCACCCACCCACCACCCACCCACCATCACTACCCCCCCACCACCCGCCATCCGCCACCCACCTGCCACCACCACCCATCACCCGCCGCCACCGCCACCACTACCACCTACTCGCTACCACCCGCCACCGCCACCCACCCACCCACCCACCCACCATCTACCCGCCACCACTATCCACCCGCCATCCGCCACCCACCACCCACCACCCACTTGCTACCACCCACCCACCACCACCACCAACCACCCGCCACCACCCACCACCACCCGCTACCCACCACCCACCGTCACCACTTTCCACCACCGTCTTCCGCCGCCACTTGCCATTTCTTACTCTTTTTTATATTTTAAATTTTTTTAAACATTTTGTCAATTACCAAACGCGTTTGTAGTTTATGTTTTTCTAAAAATAAACAAAAACCAGTTTATAAAATTTTTGTAAATATAAACTGAAAACGTAAACGTTACCAAACAGACCCTTTGTATTTGGTTTATGTATTCCTAACATTAAGGTGTATATTATATACATGTTATGTCATTTACGAGTTTGATTATGGGGAGGGCTTCTCTCCAGTCTACTTTATGGACTAGAATGTACTATTGGGCTTGTGGGGCCCCACCACGGGTCCCATTTTAATAATCCGAACCGTTAAATGTGTAAAACTCGTCAAGTGCTTCATATCTGCAAAAAATCACATTGATTGGATATTGATAGCCCCTTAATCAGAACACATTTTTGTTATAAAATTTATTTTTAAAATCATATTTACCATTGATAAATATATGATTGGATCAAGTGGCTATCGATATCTGATAAAAATGATTTTTTATAGGGAGGAATTACTCATTGAACGGTTCAGATTATTGAAATGAGACTTATGATGGGCCCCCAGGCCCAATAGTATGATCCAGTCCATTGTGGACTAAAGAAATCCTCTCTCTTTGATTATCATAAATAACATAACTCAATATTATAAGAGTCACGACAAAAAAAAATAAATAAATAAAAAAAATATTGTGTTATAACCAAACATCACATTAAATATAACAAAAAAACTCTTGAACCATAATCAAAATAATGTCATAACCAATATCTCAATAAATTATAACTAACAACACCATAAATTATAATTAAAGATACAAATATCATAACTAACTATTGTGTTTCACTTTTTTAAAACTCTGATTGGGTACTCTTTAAATGGTTTTATGTAAATAATAAAAGTATCAGAATTGTGGCTTGGTTCGAGTTTGTTCTTACAATTATTTCCTCCTAGTTTCTTTACCCAAAGAAAAAAATATTTTACCCATAATAAATAAAAATGTTTAATTTTTTTTACCTCCATAAATTTTATGTAAATAATAAAAGTACCATAATGTGGCTTGTTTCGAGTTTGTCCTTACAATTATTTCTCCCTAGTTTCTTTACCCAAAGAAAAAAAATGTTTTACCCAAAGAACTCTTGGAAGAGAACACTTGGAAGAGAACTCTTTTTCCTATAAAAAAAAAAAAAAAAGAAATTATAAAAAAAAATAAGTTCAGAATTAGATCTTTGTACAAATCAAACTTTGAAGTTCTAATTTCTTCAATTTAAAGGTTTTAATTTTTTCAAACAAAAAATTTAAAATCTTTTACCTCAGTTTCCTAGTTCACCATTATTTATTTATTTATTTTTATTTTTTTTTAAGTTTAGCTTTTATTTCAAGGTGAATAGTTTTCAGTTTTACGAATCCTAAATGTTTGGTTATTCCCACTTTTCACAAAAGTGAGTTTTTTTATTTTCTGTGTTTTGTTATTTTTAGTAGATTTTTTTAATATTTTAAAATTTTTTAAATAAATTTTAAATACACTTAATATAGATACACTTAAAAAATATAATATTTATGAAAAAAGTATTTAAAAAATTCATTAAATATAAAAAAATATAAAAATTTAATACATTTTCATATACTTATATATTTATTGTGTTTGTAAATCATATTCATATTATTCCAATCTGAAAGACAGACATTTTAAATGTTAAGAACTTGTAAATCCTTTTGGCTTCGTTTGGGAAGCCAAAGGTTGGGCTTTTTTGGTTAAAATAGCCACAAAAAATAAAACAAACTTTTTAGTCACAAAAAATAAAACATCACATTAAACTCATAATCATTACATTCTTTCTCTCACAAAAAAGCTAAAAAAGTCAAAAGTCCTTTCCAAATGAAATTTTTAACCCCAAACTAAAATAATTAAAAAAACTAAAAAGTCACAAAGTTAACGCACTTCCCAAACCAACCTTTGTGTTGTGGCACAACCCCTATTTATTTACCACACCAATTAATGACTGTACATAGATTTTGTAACCTCATTCAAATTTTTTGGTCAGTCACTCAGAGAAGTATCACAAGCCTTTGCAAATATTCTACATGTAATACGGAGCCTCCATTTGCACATCATATTTCATTTTAAAGTAAATTATTAATTAATTTATTTTTTATTACAATATTAACCTTATGTAAAATGACCACAAAGGACCAATGACTATAATACACACCTTTTGTAGTTAGGTTCGACACTAAAATGTCGAACAAATGGTTAATGTTCGAAAGAAACACTTCGGATAAGTGGCTAAGGTTCAATAGAAATAGTCCGAACAAATTGTTAAGGTTCGAAAGTCCAGAGTTGAACGGTTCGCAAACTGAAATATTCAAATACAAATCTCATGGCAATGGAAAAAAGTACATAAAACCCTAAAATCTAAGCCAAATGAGAATTCTCACCTACTGTATCTCCAATGTGATTTCCAACTGTGATGACAACGAGCTCCACTGGCGTCTTGAGGAGTCTTCACCACTGGTCTTGTCCACCGGCGTCTTGAGGAGTCTTCACCACTGGTTTTGTTCACTGGTGTATGGGGTGACAATCAAACAGAGAAAGGATGGCACTACAAGAAAATACACTTTTGGCGACTAAATTTTTAGTCGCCAAAAGTCATTTTTTAGTCGCCAAATGTCGATTTTCCACTTTTCCCGACTAAAAATTTTAGTCGCCGCTGTAGTCGCCAATATCTGGTCGCGAATAGCTTTGGCGACTAACAGGTTTTTAGTCGCCAATAGACAGGTATTCAGTGACTAAAAAATTTGTCGCCGTAAGTCAATTTCATTTTTGGAAAGTATACCTTTGGCGACTAAACTGTTAGTCGCCAATAGTTAATTTTTTTTTATTATTAATACATTTCCCGACTAAACCTGTTCGTCGCCAATAGCAGTTTTTTATTATTTAAATTTTGGGAGTTATACCTTTGGCGACTAATAACTTTAGTCGCTGAAAGCCTTTTCAGAAAAAAAATTTTTTGGCCTCCGCTGCTACCAAGTTTTGAACCCATGACCACTTACTTCCCACCATTCACAACTTTTACCAACACTCTTTGCCCACTACGCCACTATACCCTCACGCGAATATTAATGCAACATATATTATTTATATACTATATTCGCCGGTATTAATACAAAACTATATATGTATAAATAATTAATTTTTATTTAATATATGTTATGCAAAAAATAAATTATTTAATAAAAAAAAATGGATAGCATTTTTGGCGACTAAATTTCAATTTTAGTCGCCAATTATACATTTTTTGGCTACTACTTTCTTTTCTGTCGCTAAAACAATGAAATTCGGCCTAAGGACAGCACATTTGGTGACTAAACTGAATTTTAGTCGCCAAAACTTCTCCTTTGGGTGACTAGAGTACATTTTAGTCGGCAATGCTTGACCTTTAGCTACTAATTTTGTTTTTGTAGCCAAAAACCTTCATCTTTCAGCGACTAAATTGGGTTTTGTCGGCAAAACAGCTATAATCGGCGACTAAACCTGTTTTTGGTCGCCAAAAGCATCACTTTTGGCTACTAAATCATATTTAGTCGCCAAAAACAGTGAATTTTGGCTACTAAACAACATTTAGTCGGTAAAAGGCCTACATTCGGCGACCAAAGTTCCTTTTAGTCGCTAAAACCCACATCTTTGGCGACTACACTGTTTTAGTCGGCAATTCTGACCTGTTTTGGCGACTAATTCGATTTTAGTCGCCAAAAGCCCTACTTTCAGCGATGAAAAATTTAATTTTAGTCGCCAAAAGTGCTTTTTTTTGTAGTGTGGGGAGATGGATCGTGGGTAGGGGTGGAGGCTGTGAGTGAGTGAGTGAGGGTAAAGATGGAAGATTGTGGATGGGGTGTGTAAGCAAGAGTAAAGATGGAAAGTTGTGATGTGTATTGAGCAAATTACTTATTTATCAATTTATTAAAGGTGTGCCTTGAGTAGTGGTGTGCATTGAAATGAAAGATGATGTTCAAATAGAGGTACCCATGTAATACTTATAATTTACCCTCTGTGATTTGAGTTATGTGCAATTTACTCTTCTAATATTTAGAAATGATCACATAACTCCCACGGGGTTTGTGGATTGAAATGCACCATTAGTCCCATTAATGATTTCATAAAAAAGATTAAAATAATTCCGTATATAAGTAACTTAAGTGTATGAATTACAAATATTTTCATCATTTGTTTGGAAGACAAAGTGCATTTAACCCCTGTACTTTATTTCATATGCGATTAGCCCCCTTTAAATTTGCAAAATGAGCATATAACCCCCTTATATTTGCCATATATTTCACACTTACTATTAAGTTTGACAAAAATGTTTAACGATGCACTTAAGTTTACAAACCACATGGGAGTTACGTGATCATTTTCAAACGTTAGAGAGGTAAATCGCACATAACCTAACTCACATGGGTAAAGTAAAATTTGCCATACTTATAAAAGTTTATAGATTAGCCAACAGAGGTCTCACTGAGATTAAAAACATGTCAACAAAACATAAATTAGACCATAGAAATCTTAATGGTACAAGTATATTTTACAAAGAAGCGGCTGTGAAATCTCCATTTATTCATTATACAAACAAAATTTGTGGAACTCAACTAAACAAGTCAAGCCAAGTCAACAGAAGATTACCCCAAAAGAAGAAATAGTATCTGTTTGAGTGCTTAAAATAGTACCTTAACAGTATGTTTAGTTCAGGGATTTGGATAGAGATTAGGAAAGGAAAAGGAAAGTAAAAAAGTAAGAAAAATGTAAATAAAATATACATATCTTTCACCTAATTTCACACATATTTTTTTTTTTTTTTTTTTTTTCAAATTTCTCCCCAAATCCACCAACGAAACACGGCGCAACTAATGGAAGAATGACTTCTCACTGACCAAGAATTCGAAGAGCGAAAAGTATGCTGCCCTATTGATCAAGCAGTGACAGAGCTCTTCACGAAGTCAGTCAGTTGTCCGGTAGTGTCAAATCTCTTTTGATAGGGTAACACGCTGTAAACTTTGCTAGCTAGTTAGAGCAAATATTCATCCCAAGCTCTTCTACCGGCAGGCTCTTTGAAAGTCTTTTTGTCAATTTATTTTCCAAATCTCGACACGTAACTCAGACTCATAAGCAGTTCTATGATTGCATCCTCTGTCTTTACTTGATTTGCAAAGTGTAGGGTCTGGACCAGAAGCACATTTGTTCCGGGAACTATATGCTGCTGCTCAAAATTCCGCTCAGAATTCCATCTTATCATGTTATGAGCAAGCGGAGCCAGCCATTCTAATATGCTTGCTAACGTCGAACTCATCTCTGCTGCAAGAGCAGCATCGTAGACAGATGAAGCTAAAGTTTTGGCAAACAACTTTAGCTTTGCCCTCAGAGAGATTCTGATATTTGTGGGTAACATATCATACAGGTCGTCTCTTGCATCAAGAAAAACTGAGTGATGCGATGAAGCTATCTTCTCAATCAAAATGACAACATTTGCGTAGTGGAGAGCTAAGGCAGCGGCACCAAGGGTGGATGGAGGGGCATTCAGTAAATTGCGATTGGAAATGAAAAGTGATAATTTAGTATGAATTAGGCTGCTGCGAGATAATGGGACTGCGTAGCGATCTTTAGTTTTGTCAATGCTGTTTGAGAAAGCATAAGTTGACCTCTGAGATCCACACCTCATCTGCATACAGCTCTGCGGAAGAGGAGACTCGTTTCCAGCCATCAAACATCCTTTAAAAGGTACTCTGGTTTTCGATAATGGGGGCTTGTTCTTTGATCTAATCTCATTACCACTCAGCTCCCAATTTGAAATTGAGCTCCCTAAAGGTCTGGAATGGAACCTAGGCGGCATATTTTCAAATGGATGAACTATAGTATGCATACGAGCAGAAACAGAATAGCTGCGAAGTAGACATTCAGAATTGATATGTGCGGAATTACTGTATGCTTCGACAGATGCCAATCGTTTAACCCCAAACGCATGATTGATCCTCCCGACTATAGTGAAAACAGATCTTAATAAAAGCCGGACAGTGTAATCATATGTCCTAACCCACGGAGACATCTCACGCAATCTTTTCACTTCCTTTCGCTGCCTCGTAATCTTCTGCTGAAAGTCAAACAATTTCACCCCACTTGAATCAACGCTGCTTTGTACTTGCATTCTCCTGAGACTCTTTTCAAGCTCAGCCAACAATTCCACCTCTTGATACAACTGTGCCGTAATTGAAACAAATCTTCCCATTTTCTTAACTTTCCTCTCAAACTTCTTCAGATTGTATTCCCACTGACACCATTTAAGATTATTGGTGATTGGGACATCAAAAATATGTCCAAGACGGTGATATACAGGGGCTTTGCACCTCTTCCCAAGCCTTGCAACCGCTTTTGCCACATATCCCAAATTCTGAATTATCTCTGCAAGGGCAAGATCCATTAGATAATTGGCATCATTTGATACAAGCTTTTTAATGCCAAGCGAGTTAACTATCTCTTTCTTCAACCTAACAATCTGCTTATCACTTAGAAACTGCCACAAATTAACCAGCTTCGACATCAAACTTGCAACCTCAAATGCCAAAATTCCAATCATAGAGTTTTCAGTTTCTGAAACTATGCTCTTAGGCAAAGTTCTCCACAAGTTACTAAACCATGATTCTGTCACTGTATTGCCCTCCATTGTGTGGAAATTACTAGCTAACAAAATTCAAAATCTCTTAACAGATATTCCAGTTCCTGAATCAGAAATAATATAACAACAATTAGACAAACCCAAATCACAATTAGACTTTCATGAAGTTATTAATTTTAGAATGATTTTAAGCCCCCCCCCCCTTTTCTCTTTAACTCTAGCCCACATGGAGGAGTAGTTGGAGGTTTGCTGGTTGGCTCTCCAAGTCAAGAAGTAGGATGGGAGATGGCAGGTGGCAGCCCTCCCAATTACTCCTTCTCCTTAACTTTGTTCCCTCTCGTTTGTGTATAAAATGGGAATGAGGTGAGCTGAGTTAGATCATCAGAAAGAGAAAGACAGAGCAGAGAGTGTAATCTGTGAGTGAGAGTGCTATGAGAGAGAGTGAGGTGTGAGTGTTGTAAACTCTCTCCGTGAAAATTCTATAGTGGATATCTCTCCCGTGGATGTTGGTTATTGCCGAACCACATAAATATCTTATTTCTTTTCTGTGTATGATTGATTTCTGAGTGTGTCTAATACTAACAAGTGGTATGAAAGCCTCATTGGTTGATTTTTTTCGGAAAAACAGGATGTGTTTTTTCAGAATTGCCCAGAAATCAAGTTGCTCAAAATTCACTTTCGAGCATATCAGGAGGAAACTCTCGACGAGAGGAGTCCGGACCCAGAAAGCAGAGGCAAAATGGAGGTCGGGGTGGCCCACATGCGCCAGTCAAAGTGAGGCGCGTAAAGACAACTTTGAACCAAAAACCCACGCACAGCCAGAGGTTGAAGATAACCAATTTGTAGCCAATCCAGATACTTTAAATATTTTTCCGGGGACATAACATCACAAGGGTTCACTTGGTTCAGTGGTTAAAGGTTAAGGCCCTAAGCCCCTTGGTCTAGAGTTTGAGTCCCACACATAGCATTTAGAGAAATTTATTTTTTTGGGTATAGCAGTGCCAGGTCATTAGACACGTCATCGCCACGTCAACGACATCTAGCAGCCACGTTATCAGAATCTGGTAGCCACGTCACTACTACGTCATCGACAACTGGCAGCCACGTCATCGACACGTCAGATCCACGTAAAGCGTCACGTGTTTGCCATGTCATCACGCAGCTTGACTTAGTTGACCCGACCCAGAGGTAGAGGGCTATCTGGTGCTATGCGGCCAAGGTATATCTACAAGTCTGAACCATCGAACTTATTTTTGCTAGATCTGAGCCATTTGAAGTCTGTTTTTGACGATCCAATAGCTGTTTCCAACTATTTGGAGTATTTCGGAGCGATCCGTATGGTTAGATTTTTGAATCAGAGTTTCTGTAAAAAGTAAGAAGACCATGGAGGAATTTATATCAATTTTAGGATCCATGATCAAGTTGAATCCTTCTAATTATACAATCTGGAAGTCGCGAATGGAAGACATCCTATATTATAAAGACTTGTTTTACCCTATTGCTTTAAAAGGGGTTAAACCGGAAGAAGTGAAGGATGAAGACTGGATAAAGATGAACCGGAAGACTGTCAGTTGTATCAGACAATGGATAGACCATAGTGTGTTCCACCATGTTGCCCAGGAGACAGATGCATATGTCCTCTGGACAATATTAGAAGGAATGTACTAGTCAAAGACCACCCGGAACAAAGCCTTGGTGATGAGAAGGCTCGTAAATCTAAAGTTGAAGAATGGTGTGTTTGTCGCAGAGCACACTAGTGAATTCAAGAATCTGGTGAATCAATTTCCAACCGTCAAGATGCCCTTGGATGATGAAATGCAAGTCGTACTACTACTCAGTTCTTTACCGGATAGCTGGGAGACGTTGGTGGTTTCTCTCAGCAACTCTGCACCAAAGAGGAAGCTGACCATGAGCATGGTCACAGACACCATGTACAATGAAGAGACAAGGAGGAAAGACATGGGAGGTAATCAGTCACATGCTCTTGTCACAAAAGATAGAGGCAGAGACAGAAGTAGAAGAAGAGGCAGAGGCGGAGGAAGAAACAAGAATAGAGGCAGATGAAACAACAAGAGTAAATCCAGAGATAGTAAAAGTCAAGGTAACTCTAGCTTCACTTGCTTTTACTGTGGCCAGGAGGGTCACATAAAGAGGAACTGCCCAAGCCAGAAAGATAAAGGCCAAAGCAGCTAGTCAAAGGGAGATGAGAACACGACAGCCACAATAACTGATGAAATACTTCTTGCAGTTGGTGAAGAGGAGGATTGCCTTCACGTGGCTGACCATAGCTGTATAGAGTGGGTGATAGACACTGCTGCATCCTATCACGCCACTTTCCACAGAGAACTCTTCAGCTTATACAACATTACAGATTTTGGCACTGTTCGAATGAGAAATTCTAGCTATTCAAATATTGTGGGCATTGGAGACATTAGTATTCAGACTAATGTCGGGCACAAGTTGGTTCTCAAAGATGTGAGATATGTTCCAGATTTACGCCTCAATCTTATCTCCGGAAGCGCCCTAGACTGACAGGGCTATACAAGTACATTCAGAAATAGCCTTTGGAAGCTGACAGGAAGAGCTTTGACAATCGCCAGAGGAGAGATGTCTTCAACATTGTACAAGACTCAAACAAAGATCTGTTTGGAAAGTCTTAATGCAGTAGAAGATAATGAGTCACCAGACTTATGGCACAAAAGGCTGGCTCATATGAGCGAGAAGGGATTGCATCTATTGGCAAAGCAATCCAAGATAATCTTATCCAAAGGGAGTGCCCTAAAGCCATGTGATCATTATGTTTATAACAAGCAACATCGAGTATCATTTAGTTCAACGAGCAAGAGGAAAACAAAAGTGCTCATTATGGTATACTCAAATGTTTGTGGCCCAATCGAAGTGGAATCACTTGGCGGCCGCAAGTATTTTCTAACTTTCATTGATGATGCATCAAGGAAGTTGTGGGTGTATTTCCTAAAGACGAATGATGAGGTATTCCAGCACTTTCAGGAGTTCCATGTAATGATGGAAAGAGAGACCGAGAAGAAGTTGAAGTGTCTTCGTACAGACAATGGTGACAAGTACACTTCCAATGCTTTTGAAGCATATTATGCTAACAGAGGTATCCGGCACGAGACAACAGTTCACGGTACCCCACAACACAATGGTGTGGCAGAAAGGATGAACTGCACTATTGTTGAAAGAGTCAGATGCATGCTTAGAATGGCAAAGTTGCCAAAGTCATTCTGGGTTGAAGCCGCCCGTACAGCCTGTTATCTGATCAATAGGTAGCCTTTAATCTCGTTGAATTTTGCGATACCTGAGGCAGTCTGGTCTAAAAGAAAGATATCATATTCTCACTTGAGAGTTTACGGGTGTAAGGCATTCGCACACATCTCCAAGGAAAATAGACAGAAGCTTGATGACAAGTCCACTCTATGCATACCTGTGGGCTATTCAGATGCAACATTTGGGTACAAGTTGTGGGACCTAGTGAACAAGTAGATGTTCAAGAGTAGAGATGTTGTGTTCCAGGAAGACTAGACAGTAGTAGATTTTGAGAAGTCTGCAAAGTCTAGAGATGTTATCACTCCAGACTTGTTCCCATCTCCCGAGCTATTACAAAATGCTAGATGTGATGATGTGCAACAAGAAATGCCAAAGTTGTAGGATCCTATGCCAGAAATTGAGGATCAGGAAGAAAGAGATGAAGACCTAGATGAAAAGGGTGTTGAACAGGGGGAGCAACCCCATCAACCAGAGGCAACTGGGCCTCAGTTGCGGAGATCTAGAAGAGTTGTAGTACCATTAACCAAATATCTCACTTCTCAATATATTCTGATTACTGATGAGGGGGAGCTCGAGAGTTTTTCGGAAGCAAAGAGTCATACAGAGAAAGACTGTTGGATACCAGCTATGAAGGAGGAGATGAGTTCTTTGTAGAAGAACCACATTTATGAGCTTGTTCCACTTCCAAGAGGCATGAGAGCCTTGAAGAACAAATGGGTGTATAAGTTGAAGAAAGATGGCAACGGTAAACTATTGCAGTATAAAGCTTGCTTGGTGGTCAAAGGTTTTGAGGAGAATAAGGGAATTGACTTTGATGAGATTTTCTCCCTAGTTATGAAGATGACTCCCATTCGAGTAGCTTTAGGATTAGCAGCTCGCTTGAATCTGGCGGTAGAACAGATGGATGTCAAGACTGCCTTTCTCTATGGTGATTTGGATGAAAAGATCTATACGGAGCAACCAGAAGGATTTGAAGTCAAAAGGAAACATAATCTATTCTACAAACTGAAGAAGAGTCTCTACGGCCTAAAGCAAGCGCCGAGACAATGGTATAAGAAGTTTGATTCATCCATGGTGGATCACGAGCACAAAAGAACAATAGCGGGCCAGTGTGTATACTTTCGACAGTTTTTAGATGGAAACTTCATTATCCTACTGTTGTAAGTCGATGATATGCTGATCATCGGACAAGATATTGCTATGATCAACAAGTTGAAAAAGGACTTGTCGTAGTATTTTGACATGAAGAATTTAGGCCCAACACAACAGATTTTGGGCATGAAGATTGTTCGTAACAGGAAAGCCAAGAAGATATGGCTGTCATAGGAGAAATATATTGAACGGGTGATTGACAGGTTCAACAGGAAAGATGCCAAGCCAGTCAGCATACCACTAGCCAACCATTTCAAAGTGACGAAGCGTTCGTGTCCCATGACCAGCTCTAAAAGAAAAGAAATGGAGGCAATACCTTATTTTTCCATAGTAGGAAGTTTGATGTATACAATGGTGTATACCCGGCCAGATATAGCTCACGTAATTGGCGTTGTGAGTAGATTCCTCGCCAATCTTGGAAATGAGCATTGGGAGGCAGTCAAATGGATTATTCGGTACTTGAAGGGAACTCCAAAGATGTGTCTACTGTAATGAGTCGAATCAAATTGAATTTTTTCCCTTATTATTATTGTTGTGGTATCGTGGATCATTCTATTTAAATTGATGAAAACAAATTATATAACTTGTTGATTTCGACTTCGTAAGGCCTATTTGGCATTTTTTTTTTTTTTTGAGTTTTTATTCTTGGGTCTTGAGTATTAAATGAGATATAAATTTAATTTTTGAGACTTATTTGATTAACCCATACGTAATCATTTTGGTTCATATTTAATTATGTGAATGGTGGGGATCACCTTGAGTCTATTTAAATTATTTTATTCTTTAATCTCAGTTGGAGATTTATTCTAAATTGTTAAATTGAAGTCATTTTGGACTCATTTGATTCAATCACGACTTGTTCGTAACCATCTATTGTTATTATTTATTTTATTATCATGAGAGTTACAAATATTTATGGTGTGCACTATTAAACGAAATATATTTTATGGTGTGAAAAGATTATATCATTTTTGTTGTTTATGTTACTAAATTTATAATGATATTGAAACATACTTTTAATTGATATATATATATATATATATATATATATAAATTTATATGTAGAGATAGATATTTGTATTGATTTGAAAAAACAAATTGAAAAAAAAAAGGACAAACCCCCACGTGGGGTTGTCCACCCCTTCGCCATTCTTTTCTTTGCATTTTCTAGAGAGCTACCTAGCTCTCTCTTCCACTTTCGGTCCTCTCTCTCTCTTAGCTCAGTTCTCTCTCCCTCAAATTTTTTTTTTCTTTGACATTCATCATGTAAAACTTTTGATCCACCAAAATCTATTAGGTTTTAGACCCTAGTTCTTGAAGCCAAAGTGAAGAGCTTGGTGAGAGCAACGTTTTGACCGGTAGAGATTGTAATCCGACAACATCGAATTTTTGGATTTTCATTGATTTTCTCTCTTAAGTTTTGAGGTAGGGATTTTCTAAACATTGTGTATGTGTTTTAGCTTTATTATGTGTTATTTTAATAAGCGATTAGGATTTTTATTAAAAATATATTTAATGTACAAAAAGGGGAAGATTCTCAAATATATTTTTTTAAAGTTTTCAACTTGTTAAATGTGGTTAAGAATTTGAGAAATTTATTTTTAAAATCAGAAATCCCCAAATTTTGATAAAACCCTAGGAACTTGAAATGTTAAAAATTTAGATGTTTGGCTAAACTTATGAGAAATTTATAAGTGTTGAAAGTATGTGTTTATTGAACAAATGAAAATGTGAAAGTGGATGCTCAAAGGAAATGAGATTGATGAGAATGTTGTTGAGAATATTGGAAACTATTGAGATTCTTTTTAGAAATTGTTTAATTTAAAATATTGAACTCTTGAGAAAGATGAAAAATATTTATCGTGTTGTGGAATTGAGAAACGTTGAAAGAAACTTATGTTATTTTTTTTGCGTTATGAAAATTCTTGGTGAATTCTTGAGTTTGAATAAAAGGGAAAATTGATGAAATTGTTAGAAGAATATTATAATTTTTGATTGAGTTGGAAAAGAGGAGATTGAACATGTGATTGTTACTCTTATATTGAAATGATTGAAAATATAAGATTATGAGTCACATTTGTCTCTCGAAATTTATATTTAGTATAGAGATAATTGTTTGGGCAACCGTGGAGGGTTGTATTGATTATTATAGAAATTGCATTTGAAATAGGTAAGTTGAAATATTTGCAAATTCATCCATGGCATTGAACATTGCATAATTTCATGATTCAATTCTCGTATTGGATTTGAGAAATTTATTTTCAAATTGATTCATTAAGAATATTTGAAATGTGTTGAGTAATGGGATAAATACGTTTGGTAAGTCCAGATAGGGGGTGTAAATTGGTATTGTTTAAGTTAGCTTGAGTGTCCAGGGTGAAAGACCGAATACACGCGCGGAGTAGGTACCACGTGCCTTCTGGTTAGGAGCTAGTAAAGTAGAGATTGGAAGTGGTAATTATGCCTACTTGCAAACACTGGCCTAGGGATTACCAGTGTTGTATTTACCGCCTCTTGTTCTATTAAACAAATGATTGAATTGGTTATGTTTTTGAACAAGTGCATGGCATGAGAATTTCAAAAAGAGAAAACCTATGATTTTGGCATTGGCATCTCATATGCATTGCACTTCATGATATTGTTAAACTGCGTACACTTTATTTAGATTATCTCTATTGGGCTTTATGCTCATCCCTTAGTGGAAATCATTTTTCAGGTGATTGTGGTGTGCCATCGCCAAAGTGAAGGTGTGGAGGATCTTTTTTAGCACGAGGCTCAGTTATTTACTTGTTTTGTTTTGTTTTGTTTTGTAAGCTAAGGGCTATCTATGTATGGGTTTGAAAACCACTTTGTTGTAACCAGGCAAAGCCTTGGAACTTGTAGCTATTAATGCATTAATTTGTATTTTGTTGCTTTGACTTGTTATTATCACATGCTATAGATTTATATCTTAGGAATGATGGATATTAATGCATGTGGTCTCTCTTTTGTGAAATCTCATATTGGATATTTTTAATGAAAAAATGGAGATTTAGTATGAATATTAACTATTGAAAGGTCTATATTATTCAATGTTCTTGTATGTAATAATGAGAAGTAATGGGATTTAGATTATGTCTTTAAGTTAATTTGGTTATATTAGATGCTAATTTTTGGGGGTGTTAGAACTTGGTATCAGAACTATCAAGTTTGAATACTTGGGGCTTATGACAAGTGGTTTTTGCCACAGTGGGTTCATTTCGCTTGTCAGAAATGTTGTACATCTTATGTGCTATGTGATAACATGTTTATGTGACTATATGTGTATAGGGTTAAACTTCTGAGATGTGATTTGCATCCATGAAATTCTTAGAAGTACTTTTAGAAAAGCACCTGATCAATACTATTTCTATTTGGAAGTCTTTGAATGTTTGTGGGACGAACCAATATCTTGGAGTGGTAACTCGTATGTGCTCTATGTGACTATGCGCTTATGTGGTTTACTTTATGTGATGTAGATACATATGTAGGTTTATGTTTAATCCATATGCGGCGTGTGAGAACTAGTGTTGAGTATATATTTCTGAGCTAAATTCTATCTCTTATATAAGATGTCATAAAGCGGGAGAGGCCGTTGGGGTGCCCGGGGTGTTTCCATTCAGGAGGATGCCTTTTTCCATGAAGAAGGGGTAAGTTAGACTAATATGGCTCAGATGATGGATCAAGATGTTGTGGAATCAGTATTCAAACGTGGGTTAACCGATTGGTATGATTGTAGGCGTGAGTGTAAACTCAAAATGGTAGAGATTGTGTTGCATAGTGAATGGTTTGTTGTTATGAGGAGTTAATTATTTTTTGACTTTATATCAAGTTTGTGGAAGCAGGCTAGATGAAAAATCTTGAAAGTAGAGTGAGTTAGAGATTAAACTTGTTGTAATAGTACGGTTTGGTTGCAACTTCAACGATAATTAAAGTAACCTAAGATAAAATATTTTAGAGTGTACATTGAAATACGTAAAGCTAGTTCTAAAATTCCTTGGGAATAAACGTGTTCTTAGCATGATACAAATTATAGAATGTAGTAAGAGATGTAATTCTTAAAGTTTGTTTATTCATAATTTTGTTACGAAGCCTAAGAGGGCAAACGAGATAAATAATTTTGAGATAGATTAGAATGAGTTTAAATTTGATTGGGGTTGCGCTTTTTGATTGAATTTTTAATAGTAAAATATATTTATAGTGACTTGTGAGCTGACATTTTGGGATATGTAGCCAAGTTTTGAATGCTTTTGAATTTGGTGGGGTTAATTGTCTTAGAGTTGATTGTTGATGTACCCAAGTGCAATAAGTGTTTAGAGATATGATATAATTGATGTCTCGGGAGTTGTGTTAGCAAACCAATGTCTTTAAAGAAATTTTTGAAATGATCATGCGAGGATGTTGTGATTCTATGGAGATTATGATTAGGTGCCTTGAGATGATTGATGTGACTATGATTTGAGTATTTTCATGAAAATTAGTGCTTGATCCATTGCGAGTGATTGATGTTAATTTTTATAGTTACTCTTACTTATGGATTAGAAATCGTGAATATGAGAAGTATATGTGAGCATTTTGAGTTAAGTTTGGCGTGTATAGTGACGGTGATTTTCATGCAATTGAAATGGAGGTTATTTTGTATTTCTTGTCCTTTAGCTATAAGATTATTTTGTATCCTCGGTGTAAGAGTTGTGAACCTCTTATATTGATCCTTCATTTTGCTATAAGTGTGGTGAGAATTTGTGCTATTGGTATGTTGATCTAATATTATTATTGGGTTTAATTTGGGTATATTTGACTTTGAGTGGTAAGTGGTTTTCCTAAATTAAAAGATATTTAGTTTTGCCTAATAGAGGGCGATTCCTTATTTTAATTTTATTCCATTATGTTTTGTGATTGTATTATTTTATAAGATGTTATTTGGCGGACCCTTGTTGGACAATAAATTGGTATGAATTACTTTTGCTATTTTGGTTAGTCTTGCAAATTGTTATGGAATGATTATTGTTGACTTAAAAAATTCCTAGAGTGAACATGTGGCATTGTAGCAAGTGGTAGTACATTTTTAGAGTTGTGCAATGGTAAGTTTGATTAGAGGTATTGGATGAGATTTTGAAGTAACCACAAGACTAAATATTTTTTGGTGTAATCTTTCATCTTGAGTTGTGTAGGCTTTCGTGGTGGGTTTGATATGGTAATTGGTGTTATTATTTGTGACATGAGTAGTTATGAGTATTCAATTTCATTTTCTTTGTACTTTAGTAAGCTGTGGTGGATTACTTCTTGAGTTAATTTTTTATTTTTTAGGTGTGGAGTAGATTTCGTAGTGATTGGATTGAAGTACTAAAAAGATTATTTCAGTTAGAATTCTGAATCAAAAGTGTAGAATTATTTCTTTTGGCGAGGGATGTATATTGAATTTCACTTGGAGAGATTTTATTGTAATGTGAGGTTAATCAATTTATTAACGATTTGGGAATTTTAGAGTCGTTTCAATGTTAATCTTTGCAAGTGTCTCATTGTGATTGGTTTTGTATACTTCTAGGGTGAGAGGTAGACTATTCAATTAACTGGCCTCAAGAGCAGTATTAATACTTGTCAATAAGTGAGTTAGTATAGTAAGAGTTCTTCAATTTGGGTTTGATCTCGTGGGTTATCGTAATATTAGTGTGATGTAGAATCGTGTTGTAACTTTGGAGTTAGTGTCATGGCTTGGGTTTTAAAGAATGAGAGTGGCTTTGAGTTAACTTTTGTTGGGAGTACCTTAGCATTGTTGTTAGAATGTGTATCTAATCTTGATGAATTCTATGTGGACTCGAAGTGCATTGTGTGAGCGTTCGGATAAATTCTATGTTGGAATGAAATTGTGTGGGTGGGATATAGACAAGTTTGCATAAAATGTTAGTCGGTTCGTCGAGTGAAAAAAAATAGAGTGGATAGGTAAACGAAAATAATGCAGAAGTTGCTTGGTTGGGTAATTAAAATTGTGGCTTAGAATTTTCGAGTAGTGTGTTCGGCTTGATTGTTTTATGTTTCATGAAGGTCGGTTTTTCTTGTCGTTCTAGGCGAAACAATTGGGGCTAAGATGATTTGTGAATTTCTCTCTGTGTGGAATAATTCAGGGAAGAATATGATTGTACTAGGAGATGAATGGAGATTCCAATGCGATGAAATATTTTAAGTCATTGTTTGTGTTAGTTTTGTTCAAATTGGGCAACCTAATGCGCATTCGTTTTAATATTGGGATGCGTTAGTTGTTGTGTGACGGTTGCGATTACAAAATATATTATTGAACTGTATCTTTAAAGAGAGGGTGTTCTCATTGGTTAAGAGTCCTGAGATAATCACTTTGGATTGGTTTCAAATAAATTGTTGCACTAGATTATGGAAAAGATTGTTTGTGGTGAGTCATCTTTAATGGTGTGTAATGTCTGAATACTTTTCTGAGTGCTCTTTAAAATAGTTGGATTCTTCTGTTGTTGTGATCTATCAAGTTAGTTGGTTGCAGTGAGCAAATTTTGTGGGTGTGTTTGAACGTGTTCAAGTGAGATTGTGAGCACGGTTGTATTTAAATTGCGAGTTTGCCATATTTTAATCAACCCTTTATATGTTGCAAAGGTCGCCTATATTTTTTTTACGTCCTATTATGAATTGTTGGTTGAAATTCTAGTACAAGTTATTCTAAGTTGAGGGGTGGTTTCTATAGAACTATGTATCTTAATATTATGGATAGCCTTGGATTGTAGGAATTTAATTTTGAGTCTTATGAAAAAAAAAGAAAAATAAAAAATTGTTAGTTCATATTGGTAAAATAATTTTACGAATGTAAATAGAACCAGATATTAGCTCGATTGTAGAGCCTACTTGATTAGACTGTTTGCCATTCTTATTTGATTTAAGTTATAAGTAGTAGTACCATCCGTGAGAAATTATTGTTGTATCTACACTTACACGTTTAAAGTGTTTTCGATTTTGGTTGTAGTGTCTTTTACAATAGGAGGCAAGACAATGTTGAATTCTTAAGAGTGAGCTTGGCAAGTGTTTGGGGTATTGAAGGAACGTCTCAATGAGAAAACTGTTATTGAGAGTTTAAGACTCAAGTGGTTATGTTAAGAGCAAATCTCATTATTCTTTTATCCAGGCAAATTTTGAGGACGAAATTCCTTAAGGAGGGAAGATTGTAACGAGTTGAATCAAATTGAATTTTTTTTCCTTATTATTATTGTTGTGGTATCGTGGATTATTTTATTTAAATTGATGAAAACAAATTATATTACTTGTTGATTTCGACTTCGTAAGGCTTATTTGGCATTTTTTTTTTTTTTTGAGTTTTTATTCTTGGGTCTTGAGTATTAAATGAGATATAAATTTAATTTTTGAGACTTATTTGATTAACCCATACTTAATCATTTTGGTTCATATTTAATTATGTGAATGGTGGGGGATCACCTTGAGTCTATTTAAATTATTTTATTCTTCAATCTTAGTTGGATATTTATTCTTAATTATTAAATTGCAGTCATTTTGGACTCATTTGATTAAATCATGACTTGTTTGTAACAATCTATTATTATTATGTTTATTATTATCATGAGAGTTACGAATATTTATGGTGTGCACTATTAAACGAAATATCTTTTATGGTGTGAAAAGATTATATCATTTTTGTCGTTTATGTTCCTAAATTTATAATGATATTGAAACATACTTTTAATTGATATATAAATGTATATGTAGAGATAGATATTTGTATTGATTTGAAAATAAAAAATAAAATAAAAAAGGACAAACCCCCACATGGGGTTTTGTCCACCCTTTTGCCATTCTTTTCTTTGCATTTTCCAGAGAGCTGCCTAGCTCTCTCTCCCACTCTCGATCCTCTCTTTCTCTCAGCGCAGTTCTCTCTCCCTCGCAATTTTTTTTTTCTTTGACATTCATCATGTAAAACTTTTGATCCACCAAAATCTATAAGGTTTTAGACCCTAGTTCTTGAGGCCAAAGTGAAGAGCTTGGTAAGAGCAACGTTTTGATCGGTGGAGATTGTAATCCGACAACGTCAAATTTTGGGGTTTTCATTCATTTTCTCTCCTAAGCATTGAGGTAGGGATTTTCTAAACATTGTGTATGTGTTTTGACTTTATTATGTGTTATTTTGATAAGAGATTAGTGTTTTTATTAAAAATATATTTAATATACAAAAAGGGGAAGATTCTCAAATATATATTTTTTTTTAAGTTTTCAACTTGTTAAATGTGGTTGTTGTGGGATCCAAGAATTTGGGAAATTTATTTTTAAAATGAGAAATCCCCAAGTTTTGTTAAAACCCTAGGAACTTGAAATGTTAAAAATTTAGATGTTTGGCTAATCTTATGAGAAATTTATAAGTGTTGAAAGTATGTGTTTATTGAACAAATGAGAATGTGAAAGTGAATGTTCAAAGGAACTGAGATTGATGAGAATGTTATTGAGAATATTGGAAACTATTGAGATTCCTTTTAGAAATTTTTTAATTTAAAAATATTGAACTCTTGAGAAAGATGAAAAATATTTATCATGTTATGGTATTGAGAAATGTTGAAAGAAACTTATGTTATTTTTTTTTTTTTTTTAGTTATGAAAATTCTCGGTGAATTCTTGAGTTTGAATAAAAGGGAAAATTGATGAAATTTTTGGAGGAATATTATGATTCTTGATTGAGTTGGAAAAGAGGAGATTGAACATGTGATTGTTACTCTTATGTTGAAATGATTGAAAATATGAGATTATGAGTCATATTTGTCTCTTGAAATTTATATTTAGTATAGAGATAATTGTTTGGGCAACCGTGGAGGGTTGTATTGATTATTGTAGAAATTGCATTTGAAATAGGTAAGTCGAAATATTTGTAAATTCATTCATGGCATTGAACATTGCATAATCTCATGGTTTAATCCTTGCATTGGATTTGAGAAATTTATTTTCAAATTGATTCATTAAGAATATTTGAAATGTGTTGAGTTATGGGATAAATACGTTTGGTAAGTCCAGATAGGGGGTGTAGATTGGTATTTTTAAGTTGGTCTGAGTATCTAGGGTGAAAGACCGAAAACACGCGCATAGTAGGTACCTCGTGCCTTTCGGTTAGAAGCCAATAAAGTGGAGATTGGTAGTGACAGTTATGCCTATTTGCAGACACTAGCCTAGGGATTACCAGTGTCGTATTTACCGCCTCTTGTTCTATCAAGTGAATGATTGAATTGGTTATGTTTTTGACCAAGTGCATGGCATGAGAATTTCAAAATGAGAAAATCAATGATTTTGGCATTGGCATCTTATATGCATTGCACCTCATGATATTGTTAAACTGCGTGCACTTTATTTAGATTATCTCTATTGGGCTTTATGCTTATCCCTTAGTGGAAATTATTTTTTAGGTGATTGTGGTGTGCCATCGCCAAAGTGAAGGCGTGGAGGATCTTTTTGAACACGAGGCTCAGTTATTTATTTGTTTTGTTTTGTAAGCCAATGGCTATCTATGTATAGGTTTGAAAACCACTTTGTTATAACCAGGCAAAGCCTTGGAACTTGTAGCCATTAAGGCATTAATTTGTATTTTGTTGCTTTAACTTCTTATTATCACATGCTATAGATTTATATTTTAGGGATAATGGATATTAATGCATGTGGTCTCTCTTTTGTGAAATCTCATATTGGATATTTTTAATGAAAAAATGGAGATTTAGTGTAATATCATTGTTCTGTAGTATGCTAATTGGTCCTTAATATGAGCATGATTATGTGTTTAATATGATTTTGTGTGCCATTATGTGAAAATATGTGGTTTTGAATTTCTATCTGTTCACCGTAGGAATATCTGTTTGATTATCTGCTTTGGAAATTAAATTGAAGGTCTTATCGGCCACAGAACCCGAAATTGATTACGCCATTGCGATTGGCATAATTTTTAAAGCCTACGGTGAAATTTAATTGGAAATTGATTCGGATCAAAATAATTAGATTCAGAACAACTAATTAAGTGCTCAATTATTTGATATTAAAATAATGTGACTTAGTGGGGCTTTATAAGGGCCTTATTATATTCATTCCTTCTCTTTAAAATCATTTGGCTGATATCAACTCTAAGAGAGGGAAGAGAGGGTCGGCTAGAGAGGGAAAGAGGAAGGATTGTATGTTTTGGCTCAAGGTTTGTGAGATTGGGAAGTTAAACTCAAGATTTAACTAGAAATTGGGAAGATTAAGGCTCCTAGGTGAGTAATCAACCATTGACTCATGGATTTTTGTTTGTAATTTGTAAATTCAAGTTTGATTAATGGTCAAGAACATGAGTTAGATTGATTATGATGAAATTGAGTTGGTTTTGTTGAAATTGAAGTCTTAGAACACATGTATGTAAGAATTTGCCATAAATTTTCATATTTGAGCACAATGTGTATGCTCCATGTTGAGTTTTGATTAATGACCATGTATTTGATCATCTTTTCACCAATTAAGTTGAGGTTATTGTGTATATTTCACATGCAAGTGCAAATCATGGGAGTTTGAGTCTTGTATATTTGAATCTAGTGTGTTGGTGATGAGTTTGAGTTAATTTGAGTCATGCATGTGATTAAATTGTGAAATTGAGCTTCATTGTATTGTAATTTGGTGTCTATACCATGTTAGAATATATATATGTGAAGTTTGAGCCAAAATCATGCATTTGGAACCTTTGAACATCAAATTGAAGCTCAAGAACATGTTCTGGATTTTTCAGAATTTTGATGTCCGCTCGAGCGGGGGAAATGCCTCTCGAGCGTGAAATTCGTGTTCCCAGTATTTTCTGCAGACATGGTGTCCGCTCGAGCGGGGAGCCATGTAGAGAGGCCTTCTGCTCGAGCGCCAGAGTTCGCGATCGAGCGTAAATTTGACATATCCAGTACTTTTGCAGGCCTCAAGGGTCCGCTCGAGCGGGGAAGTCCACGCTCGAGCGGGGACCCTGTTTTCTGAAATTTTGGAAAAGACATTCTGTGTTTCATTTTCTGTTCTCTTTCACTTCCAAGTACTCTTAGGCATGCATTGAGCATTGTAATTGAGTTAAAGAGATAAGAATGAAGCCTAAAGAGGAAAATGTGAATTCAGAACGAATCGAATTGTTTGTGACCCTTTTGTGTTCATGGAATGTGTAGGGTCGAGCTCTAGGGCAAACCAACCAACCGATCACTGTGAGTAATATCGATATTTTGAAGATTTTCATTTGTCCAACTACTTATTTCCTTATAAGCCTGATAAGTTTGCTAGTTTGACTCATGGACAAATGTTTGATATGAATAGCTGAATGGGCCGAAGGCCAGTCTGACATAAACGAATGAACGAATGGGCCAGAGGCCAGTTTGACATGAATGAAAGTTTGAATGGGCCAAAGGCCAGTTTGACATGAAAGTCTGAATGGGCCAAAGGCCGGTTTGACGAATGGAAGATAAATGGGCCAAAGGCCAGTATGTTCGGAACCACAGTCACTTGACTTAAATTGCGTATATATATATGTTAAATAGAAATATGAATTGGGCCCAAGGCTGTTTGAAGCATGTTGTTCTACATATCGTTTGTATAACTTATTTATTTGAAATTATTCACTGGGCTATCGCTCACGTTCATTCATGTGTTTGTAGGTGAGCCAAGAGAAGTCCAAACCCAGCCCCAATGAAGTCTGTGTGGAACAACAAAGGTTTTGAAGAGTCAGCTCTTGTGTCTCACGCACGAGACTTGTCTTCGCCTTTTGTTATGTATTTATATTTTGTCATGATTGGCGAGGACTTTGAAGCTTTGGTATATAGTTTTCATGGGTTGACTTAGACTTAAATGATCCTGTCTGTACAGAATCTTATGTTGCTATACTTTATGTTATGAGTTATTAACAGCTATGTGTATGGTTTGTTATGACGTGCCATGTAAGCACAGCTCTATGGACAAAGTTTTAAATTTTGCTTCCGTTTGGCCCCTTTACTCTGATGAGTTATGTTTGGTCTGATTTGAGGCCGTAGGTAATCTCATGATTACTGGTCGGTTATGGCCTAAACCCATAGGGGCGGGTTCGGGTCGTGACAAAGTGGTATCAGAGCACGAGTTAATAACTCACACACTTGTCCAATAGAGCAATAAGCATCTAGAAAAGATCTAGGATGCATTCATGCGATAAATATGAAATTAAAAGCATCAAGAATACGATAAAATGTTTAATGTGAATGACTATGTGTTGTAAGTTTGTGAACTACTTGCATTTCAAATTATTTGAATACGTATGCCCTCTAGTATATGCTTACTTGTGAAATTTTTGTACAAAGTATAATGCAAGTTTAATCAGATGGTGAGAACAAGAGGTGATGAGATAGAGGAGTCCTCTACTGCTACAATAGACAGAATAGAAAGGCTAATACAGGAAATGGAAGAAACTTTGAGACAGCAATAGGAGTGGCAACAACAGTGGCAGCAACCACACCCGCCACCTCCACCTCCGGCACCTCCGGTGCCAGATAATCAGAATGATGATCGGATAATAGCACTCACCAAAGAATTCAAGAAAATGAAACCACCACAGTTCCATGGTAGATTAGATCCGTTGAAAGTCGAAGCGTGGGTCCTCGGCATTGAGAAATTATTTGAAGTGTTCCCGTGTTCGGAGACACAGAAAGTACTTCTAGCCACTTTTATGCTAGAAGACGAAGCAAGAAGATGGTGGATGTTGATGCGTGAGAATCACAGAGATGTTGACTGGGTGAAATTCCTGGAAATTTTCTATGACAAGTACTTCCCGCAGTGTGTTCGGGACAGAAAAGTAGCAGAGTTCATGGAACTTAGGCAAGACAACATGACTGTAGCTGAGTATGAGGCCAAATTCATTGAATTGGCCAGGTTCGCACCACATGTGATTGACACTGACTATAAGAAGGCGAGACATTTTGAAGGTGGGCTTCGAAGTGACATTTTAGAAAGAGTGAATGTCTTGAAGCTGGAGACCTACTTTGGGGTGCTAGACAGGGCCATTATATCAGAGGCTAACATAGCTAGACAAGCTAAGCCACCAACAGAGTGGAAAGGCAACAAAAGACAAGGCTTCTTTTCAAAGAAGAAATTTCTGAAAAAGCAAAACACGGGCTCCTTAAATACTTCGAATTCTTCCCGAGACGCATCTCCCATGTGCAATATTTGTAGCAAAAGGCACCGTGGGGTTTGTTACCGTGTGTCAGGGGCCTGTTTCAAGTGTGGTAAACAAGGGCACATGGCCCGAGATTGTAATCAGAACAGTGGGAAGCTAGCTGCTAGCTCAACTGCATCGATCCCGAAGCTGGGAAATACTTTGAGATCCGCTACCACCGGGGATACCGTGAGACAAGGAAGAGTTTTTGCGCTTGTTCCGGGCGATACATGGAATGCCAACGCAGTTGTCTCAGGTACCATTTCTATATGTAATTAGGATGCTTTTGTGTTAATTGACTTTGGATCAACACACTCATTTGTAACATGTGCATTTGCATCTAGACTGAACAGACCTTTAGAATTACTGCCATATCTGCTATGTGTGTCCGCTCCATCTGGGGAATCTGTATTGTGTGAATCTATATACCGGCTTTGTGATATGCGTGTTGAGGATGCTATTCTATATGTAGACTTGTTACCCTTGAATTTTAGACATTTTGATGTAATTTTGGGCATGGATTGGTTGACCAAATATTGTGCCACCATTGATTGTGTGACAAAATGGGTTGTGTTTAAACCACCAGAACATAAGGAAATTGTGTTTGTGGGGAATGGGGTAGTGCCTCCACCTTATTTGATATCTGCAATGAAAGCATGTAAACTGATCAGGAAAGAGTGCCAGGGTTATCTGTGCTATGTGTTGTCTGAACAATCTATGAATGTTGAATTGAATGATATCCCTATTGTTAGAGAATTTCCAAATGTGTTTCCAAATGAATTACTGGAGGAATTGGTAGATAGGGAGATAGAGTTTACTATTGAAACTGTGCCAGGCACCCAACCCATTTCTAAAACTCCCTACAGAATGGCTACTGCCGAAATGAAAGAATTGAAAGAACAGTTGCAAGACCTGCTTGACAAGGGGTTTATTCGACCTAGCACTTCGCCTTGGGGTGCACCAGTATTGTTTGTGAAAAAGAAGGATGAAAATTTGCGTTTGTGCATCGATTATCGGAAATTGAACAAGGTAACAATAAAGAACAAATATCCCCTACCCCGTATTGATGACTTATTTGACCAGTTGCAGGGATCACAGGTGTTTTCTAAGATTGATTTGAGATCCGGGTATCATCAGCTGAAAGTTAAGGTAGAGGATGTCGAGAAAACCGCATTCAGAACGACGTATGGACATTTTGAGTTTCTTGTTATGCTATTTGGAGTGACTAATGCTCCGGTAGCATTTATGGACTTAATGAACCGAATTTTTAAAACCTACCTTGACGAATTCGTTGTGGTTTTTATTGATGACATTTTGATATATTCTAAAGATAGACTTGAACATGAACATCATTTGAGAACTGTCCTACAAATACTTCGGGAAAGGAAATTATTTGCTAAGCTAAAGAAATGTGAGTTTTGGTTGGATGAAGTTGTTTTCTTAGAGCATGTGATCAACAAGGGAGGAATTTCAGTGGACTTGCAGAAAATAGAGGCAATTGTGAATTGGCCTACACCGACTAATGTGACAGAAGTCCGCAGCTTCATGGGCTTAGCTGGTTATTATAGAAGATTTGTGAAAGATTTTTCCAAGATAGCTGTACCTCTTACCTAGTTGACACGCAAGGGGCAATCATTTGAATGGAATGACGAAAGAGAAGCTGCCTTTCATGAACTAAAAACGAGACTGACCACTGCACCAATATTGACATTGCCCACAGGTACGGAAAATTTTGTAATTTTCAGTGATACGTCTTATAAAGGTTTGGGTTGTGTATTAATGCAGAACGGAAGGGTTATTGCCTACGCCTCTCGACAGTTGAAACCACACGAGAAGAACTACCCAACACATGACTTAGAGTTGGCCGCAGTTGTTTTTGCTTTGAAAATCTGGCGGCATTATTTGTATGGGGCAAAGTGTGAAGTCTACACGGATCACAAAAGTCTAAAATACTTCTTCACGCAGAAGGAGTTGAATATGCGACAGAGGAGATGACTGGAACTGATAAAGGATTATGATTTAGAGATTCAGTATCACCCCGGGAAAGCTAACACAGTTGCTGATGCCTTGAGTAGAAAATCAACGGGGAGTATGGCTTGTTTGCTTACTGAACAGAAAGAGATCTTGCAAGATTTTGAGAAGTCTGAAATTAAAGTGGTAATGTGTGAACATGGCGGATTGATAGCCGCTATTACAGCTGAGCCGGCAATCATTGAGGAAATTAAACAGAAGCAGAAAGATGATGAATTCCTCAAGAAAGTGATTGATGAATTTGAGACAAGTCCGAAAGCAGAGTTTGGCATTGAGAATGAAGTGTTGAGATTTCGGAACAGAATGTGTGTCCCAGATATTCCGGAACTAAAGAAGAGGGTTTTAGATGAAGCCTACAGATCCGTATTTGCTATGCATCCGGGTAATAATAAAATGTATCGGGATTTGAAACAAACCGATTGGTGGCCTAAAATGAAGAAAGAGATTGCAAAATATGTGTCCAAATGTCTTCAGTGTCAGCAAGTTAAAGCTGAACATCAGAAACCGAGCGGTCTACTGCAACCTCTCCCTATTCCTGAATGGAAGTGGGAGCATGTGACTATGGATTTTGTTGTTGGCCTACCTCGGACTTCTCGAGGTATGGATTCTATTTGGGTTGTAGTTGATAGACTGACTAAATCTGCACATTTTCTGCCTGTCAAAACTACATTTAATGCTTATAGATTGGCTACTATTTATGTTGATGAGATCGTCCGTTTACACGGAGTTCCGGTATCTAATGTGTCGGACAGAGATCCGAAATTTGTATCTAGATTGTGGAAGAGTTTGCAGGAAGCTATGGGGACGGAACTAAGGTTCAGTACTGCATTCCACCCACAGACAGATGGGCAATCAGAACGAACAATACAGACTTTGGAAGATATGCTTCGGATGTGTGCTTTGGATTTTCAGGAGAGTTAGGAAGACTATTTGCCACTTGCGGAATTTGCTTACAATAACAGCTTCCACTCTAGCATCGGTATGGCACTATACGAGGCTTTGTATGGTAGAAGGTGTAGATCACCAAATTGTTGGACAGAGGTCGGGGATAGAGTTTTACTTGGGCCTGAAATTGTGCAAGATACTTCTGAGAAAATCAAAACTATTCGGCAAAGGCTCAAAACAGCTCAGGACTGACAAAAGAACTATGCAGATGTTCGGAGAAGACCTCTTGAGTATGAGGTCAGTGACCACGTGTTTATCTGTGTGTCCTTAATGAAAGGCCAAGTCAGATTTGGAAAGAAGGGCAAGTTGTCGCCCCATTACATTGGACCGTTTTAGATTCTGGAAAGGCTTGGCCTAGTTGCCTATAGAGTTGCTTTGCCATCGGGATTCGAACAAATCCATAATGTGTTTCATGTGTTGATGTTGAGGGGTTACCTCCGAGACTCGTTCCCTGTGATTGATTATCATCGAGTAGCTATTGATGAAAATATGGAGTACGCCGAATGGTCGGAACGAATCGTTGACCAGCAAGTGAAACAATTGAGAAGCAAATCCATCCCAATGGTGAAAGTAGAATGGAAAGAACACTATGGGACGGATGCCGCGTTGGAAAAAGAGGATGAAATGCGTCTACGATATCCACATTTGTTTCCCGACAAAGGTAAAGTAAATTTGATGGACCAAACTTCCTAAAAGGGGGGAAGACTGTAATATCCATGTTCTGTAGTATGCTAATTGGTCCTTAATATGAGCATGATTATGTGTTTAATATGATTTTGTGTGCCATTATGTGAAAATATGTGGTTTTGAATTTCTATCTATTCAACGTAGGAATATCTGTTTGATTATCTGCTTTGGAAATTAAATTGAAGGCCTTATCGGCCACAGAACCCGAAATTGATTACGCCATTACGATTGGCATAATTTTTAGAGCCCACGGTGAAATTTAATTAGAAATTGATTCGGATCAAAATAATTAGATTCAGAACAACTAATTAAGTGCTCAATTATTTGATATTAAAATAATGTGACTTAGTGGGGCTTTATAAGGGCCTTATTATATTCATTCATTCTCTTTAAAATCATTTGGCTGATATCAACTCTAAGAGAGGGAAGAGACGGTCGGCTAGAGAGGGAAAGAGGAAGGATTGCATGTTTTGGCTCAAGGTTTGTGAGATTGGGAAGTTAAACTCAAGATTCAACTAGAAATTGGGAAGATTAAGGCTCCTAGGTGAGTAATCAACCCTTCACTCATGGATTTTTGTTTGTAATTTGTAAATTCAAGTTTGATTAATGGTCAAGAACATGAGTTAGATTGATTATGATGAAATTGAGTTGGTTTTGTTGAAATTGAAGTCTTAGAACACATGCATGTAAGAATTTGCCATAAATTTTCATATTTGAGCACAATGTGTATGCTCCATGTTGAGTTTTGATTAATGACCATGTATTTGATCATCTTTTCACCAATTAAGTTGAGGTTATTGTGTATATTTTACATGCAAGTGCAAATCATGGGAGTTTGAGTCTTGCATGTTTGAATCTAGTGTGTTGGTGATGAGTTTGAGTTAATTTGAGTCTTGCATGTGATTAAATTGTGAAATTGAGCTTCATTGTATTGTAATTTGGTGTCTATACCATGTTAGAATATGTATATGTGAAGTTTGAGCCAAAATCATGCATTTGGAACCTTTGAACATCAAATTGAAGCTTAAGAACATGTTCTGGATTTTTCAGAATTTTGATGTTCGGTCGAGCGGGGGAAATGCCGCTCGAGCGTGAAATTCGTGTTCCCAGTATTTTCTGCAGACATGGTGTCCGATCGAGCGGAGAAGTTCACGCTCGAGCGGGGAACCATGTAGAGAGGCCTTCCGCTCGAGCGCCAGAGTTCGCGATCGAGCGTAAATTTGACATATCCAGTACTTTTGCAGGCCTCAAGGGTCCGCTTGAGTGGGGACCCTGTTTTCTAAAATTTTGGAAAAGACATTCTGTGTTTCATTTTCTGTTCTCTTTCACTTCCAAGTACTCTTAGGCATGCATTGAGCATTGTAATTGAGTTAAAGAGATAAGAATGAAGCCTAAAGAGGAAAATGTGAATTTAGAAGGGATCGAATTGTTTGTGACCCATTTGTGTTCATGGAATGTGTAGGGTCGAGCTCTAGGGCAAACCAACCAACCGATCACTGTGAGTAATATCGATATTTTGAAGCTTGTCATTTGTCCAACTGCTTATTTCCTTATAAGCCTTATAAGTTTGCTAGTTTGAATTATGGACAACTGTTTGATATGAATAGCTGAATGGGCCGAAGGCTAGTCTGACATAAACGAATGAACGAATGGGCCAGAGGCCAGTTTGACATGAATGAATGGGCCAGAGGCCAGTCTAACATGAATGAAAGTTTGAATGGGCCAAAGGCCAGTTTGACATGAAAGTCTGAATGGGCCAAAGGCCAGTTTGACGAATGGAAGATAAATGGGCCAAAGGCCAGTATGTTCAGAACCACAGTCACTTGACTTAAATTGCGTATATATATATATGTTAAATAGAAATATGAATTGGGCCCAAGGCTGTTTGAAGCATGTTGTTCTACATATCGTTTGTATAACTTCTTTATTTGAAATTATTCACTGGGCTATCGCTCACGCTCATTCATGTGTTTGTAGGTGAGCCAAGAGAAGTCCAAACCCAGCCCCAGTAAAGTCTGTGTGGAACAACAAAGGTTTTGAAGAGTCAGCCCTTGTGTCTTACGCACGAGACTTGTCTTCGCCTTTTGTTATGTATTTATATTTTTTCATGATTGCGAGGACTTTGAAGCTTTGGTATATAGTTTTCATGGGTTGACTTAGACTTAAATGATCATGTCTGTACAGAATCTTATGTTGCTATACTTTCTGTTGTGAGTTATTAACAGCTATGTGTATGGTTTATTATGACGTGCCATGTAAGCATAGCTCTATGGACAAAGTTTTAAATTTTGCTTCCGTTTGGCCCCTTTACTCTATGAGTTATGTTTGGTCTGATTTGAGGCCGTAGGTAATCTCATGATTACTGGTCGGTTATGGCCTAAACCCATAGGGGCGGGTTCGGGTCGTGACATTTAGTATTAATATTGACTATTTAAAGGTCTATATTATTCAATGTTCTTATATGTAATAATGAGAAGTAATGGGATTTAAATTATGTCTTTGAGTTAATTTGGTTATATCATATGCTAATTTTTGGGGGTGTTATGGGGGAGCTGAACCAATTTTGGAGGGTTTTACAGATGCCGATATGGTAGGTGATCTTGATGGTAGAAAGTCTACGTCAGGATTTTTATTCACCTTTGTAGGGGGAGCTGTTTCATGGCAGTCCAAACTACGAAAGTGTGTTGCTTTATCTACAATAAAGGTAGAGTACATTGCAGCCGCAAATGCTTGAAAGGAAATGTTGTGGTAAAAGTGGTTTCTCCAAGAATTGGGTCTGCAGCAAGAAGAGTACAAGGTACATTGTGATAGTCAGAGTGTAATTGATCTGAGCAAGAATTCTATGTACCATTCATGTACAAAGCACATTGATGTCCGGTATCATTGGATACGAGAAGTGATGGAAAAACAGCTGATGAAGCTGGTGAAGATTCACACGGACAAGAATCATTCTGACATGATAGCCAAGGTTGTCACCAAAAACAAACTGGAAGTTTGCAAGAATTTGACCGGGATGGACTTCAAGTAAGATGTCAGTTATCCATATAGGTGTGGAAGGGAAGAATTGTTAACTCCAGCCCATATGGAGGAGTAGTTGGAGGTTGGTTGGTTGGCTCTCCAAGTCAAGAAGTAGGAGGCGAGATGGCAGGTGACAGCCCTCCTAATTACTCCTTTTCTTTGACTTTGTTCCCTCCTGTTTGTGTATAAAATGGGAAATGAGGTGAGCTGAGTTAGATCATCAGAAAGAGAAAGATAAAGCAAAGAGTGTAATCTGTGAGTGAGAGTGCCATAGAGAGAGAGTGAGGTGTAAGTGTTGTAAACTCCCTCCGTGAAAATTCTATAGTGGATATCTCTCCCGTGGACATAGGCTATTGCCGAACCACGTAAATATCTTATCTCTTTTCAATGTGGGATTGATTTTTGAGTGTGTCTAATCCTAACACCCCTCTCCCAATATATCTTTATATATATAAACAAACATAATTACCTAAAAATGTATATACACATTGTGAGAGAGAAATGAATTTTCAAATAATTTAGAAGAAGAATACAACACGTGAATTACAAGTAAACATGATAGAAAACTGTCCCCAGCAGTGGCTGAAAATTTTAAGAGACCTCAAGTATCAAAATAAGGCCTTTTCTAACTAAGCCTTTGAAAATTTGGGACATTCGACAATAAGAAGTTTTAAAAAATTTCTTGTGAGCTTTAGATGACAGCCTAAGTGGTCTAATGATCTCAAGCCACCTCTGACCATGCCCCTAGCAAGACTAAAACATAAACCACCAAGAAAAATAGAAACCTAAGCCCTAAACCTTTGGTTACCGAGAAAATGTAAGAAAGCTTAACCTAAGCGAAGCAAAGTTGTCAAATTATGCCCAATTAAGTTGTTGGGGATCAAGGTTCTAAATATCGGTCGGTACGTGCCGTACCGGCCGGTTCGTACCGGAAAATGGGAGTGCCGAGTCGGATACTCACCGGTATACCGGTGAGAATTAATTTCCCATCCGTAGCGGCTGATTCCCGATACGTATCGGCCTAAATCCGATACGTGAGCGATATAGCTCCGATACAGTCCGATACGGCTGAAAACGAGCAAAGCACCTACAAAAATGCTCTGTTTTTTCTAATCCCATGCTCTAATAAAGCTCCGATACATTCCCATCCCATGCTCTGTTTATTAGGAGCATTTATAATGCTCTGTTTTTTCTTTTGGCTGAAGAAGTCATGGTTTTGCTTGTAAGTTGTGTTCGGTTTGTTTATAATTTGTTTTTTTTTTCCCTTTTTTCTTTTTTCTTTTTTCTGTGGTTATTTTTTTTTATTTATATTATGGTATAGGATGGGAATGAGATATATTTTAATATGTATTGATAATTCTTCAAATATTTATATGCGATTATGATTGAAGCGAATACTTTATTTTTATGTCCCTCTTTCTCTTATTAATTTGTTGTGCATGTGGAAGTATTTCATTGTTGAAAATAAGTAAAAAAATATTTCCACATCAATTTTATATTAAAAGTTTAACATATATGCCAAATAAAAACTTGAGACTAAAATAAATACATATCATTTAGTTGAAAATGAGTCAAAAGTGTTTCTATATATCAAAATTTTGATTAAAATGTGATAAATTAAGGCTAAAAGAGTCAAAAAATGCATAAAATTGAGTTTTAGAGGGATTGCTAATGATTTTTGAAATTTCACAGCTGCGACGCTCGATACTCGATACGTACCGGTCGATACTACCGATACCGATACTCCGCGATCGATACCGTTACGTTACCCGGTACCGCGATTTAGAACTATGTTGGGGATATTACCTATCAATGTAGTGTTAGAAAAATAATTACAAATTAGTGGAAAACTTTATCAACATTAATAATTAAAGTTATAAGTTTTCAATGATTCTGTAATTATTTTTTGTCACACCATATTGGACTGTAATTTTCCCTAAGTTGTTTTACCACGAGTTAACAAAATGATGAAGCATAAGGAATACTCAAATTTTCAACTTCTTATCTTTTGCTTTCATTCATTACATTTTCTCAGCAACCTACATTTTCTCAGCAACCAAACACAATGTAATTGTTAAAATTTCCACCAAAAAAATTTACAGTATCAAATATTCAAATATATATGTCAAGTGTATTTTCTCCACTTTTCCTTCAAATTTTTCATTTCATTTTCCGAGCAACCAAACAGAGCACAATTGCCAAAATTCTATATGAATCATTGCTTCAGAACAACAATGCAGCAAGTAAATAAGTAAAATCACAGGAACAAAGATAGAAAACGACTCACCTTTGATTAGTGGACGAGTGATGTGTTGTTGAATGTGTAGGAAGAAACATTGAGAGAGAGAGAGAGAGAGAGAGAGAGAGAGAGAGAGGAGGGTGGAGGTTTATAATGTGAAAACCACCGGCGGTGTTTAGTTAACGGACAGAACAACGCATGAAGAAGACAAAACTAATGTGCGCCGAAAATCGGAGCTCCCAAGGCCCAGCCCGGTAAGTAAGTATTTCAGATCACCTTCGGGTTTATGCCTGCGAATATAACTAACTCCATTACTTTAATAAAACTTGAGTGAAAACGATGCCGGTTTTGAAGGAAAATGCTATACGAATCCCAAGTGTAATCATTCAGTAATCTTGGAACATGGACACGTAGTATTTTACAATATTATGATCGGTGAAGAAGGTAGGTAGGTGGATAATTGTATTGGGTGATTAAGAAACATGAGTGGACATGTTGAATGATGGTTGTTAGGGAGTTCAAACACGTGGTACTCTGAGAATATTGAATAATTTTCCAAACAACGAATAATCTATTAAATTTTTTACCAAACTTCTCACATTCGTATGAGACCTACATAAACCCACATATGTGTATATGAGAGGTTTGGTAAATTATTTGAGACCCCTAACATCAATTGATTTTTATTTAGTTTTTTCCAAGCAAAACATATTCATCTGTCATTATAAGCATACGAAGAGTCACTTAATTAATTGTATTACTACTATCTAGGTTATGAGTTTTTCTGTTTAATTTTTCTAAGGATAAGGTTGTATTTTACTTGTGAAATTTGTAAACTTGGCTTATGAGGGTGCGTAGGAAGCGTGTCATTCAATTTGGTTCGATTTACCAAAAAAAAAAAAAAAAAACAAAAACAAAAACAAAACTTCAAAGATGAAATCACTACTTACATTTATATGAAATTTGGAATTAAACAAACTAAGGCCTTGTTTGAAAAGTAAAATTTGTAGTTATATATGAAGTATTAATGAAATACTTGAGTGTTCATGGTAAGTAACAAATTATATACATAAATATATATAAAGGGTCGTGTTCAATTCTAAACTGCAATTGTAACTATAACATTATAGACCAAATAGTCATGTACGATTTGCCAATTTTAAAAATCAAAATCAAATCATGCATTGAAAAAACCAAATTAAAATGATTTAGTTTTTATTTTTTTTTTTTACTTACCAGTAGTTTGAAATAATTGTTCAATATTTAGGAGGATGTGTATCATAAAAAATGTATAATTATTTTTAGTTTGTTAACCAATATTCTTAAAAATTCTATTATTTTATTTTTGGCAAACGATAGAATATTAGAGGATTAATAAATTAGATTACAACGAAAGGACGCAGTCACTCCATTAATTCAAGCTCTAAACTTTTGGCCTTATCAATATTTCAAGGAATAGTTGCATGAACCACTGGGCCAATTACTTTGTCCACATTAACAAAATCCTTTATATGTAATTGTTGAATTTACTATATGTTTGTGGTTATGTTGTTAGACGTTTTTACCTATTTGAATTTGAATTTAATATAATTTTTATAAAGATCTTATTAATGTGTACTCTTAAATATATATTAAACAAATTTTAAAAAATTGTATAGTGTTTAGTACACTTATTTTTATAAAAAACAAAATCATTTCTATATAATATTTATAAATTATTTCCTAGTTAGTGGCCAACAAAATCACTCGTTAATCTCAAGTTAGAAGTTAGACCACTCTTTTTTCTCTTGCATTGTTTCTTCTTTGGGTAAATAAGTTGAAGCTTTGTTAGCCTTGTTTATTTATTTGGGCATATTTTTTTTGTTTGATATGCTAAGGAGGAATTTGGTATCGTAATTGGGCATATGCTTTGTCAAGGGATGGGTCAATAAAAAATTTGCAGCTAAATTGAGAGATATGGGTCAATAAAAAATTTACAACTAAATTGAGAGAGAGAGAGAGAGAGAGATAACTAGCTAGCTAGACATCTAGATATGAAGGGTTGAAACCATAAGGATTCTCAATATTTTCGGGGCACTTTTATATTATCAATTTATTTTTGTAATCTTTTTGGTAGTCATAAAGTTTTTTTTATTTTTTTTTCATTATTATTCTTTTGCATACAGTAAGATGTTAGCGGGTTAGAAAATGAGGTTAGAACAACTATTCAACATTTCCTCATAAGCACGATTCACAAACACTAAACTTTTCTCTAAAAATTTGGAGATGCAATATAGCAACACTTTTCCGTAATCATATCTCAAGAAAAGTGAAATCTTGTTACAAAATTTGAATTATTAAACTCGTAGGTTGTGGGCAATCATGGATTTAAGTATTTATTTATGAAGAGAAGGAAAGATAAGGACAATCACTATAAGAAAATACACTTTTGGCAATTACTTTTGCCGACTAAAAATATTTTGGTTGTCAAAAGTTGTGGAATTGGCTACCAAAAATTATATATAAATATATATGTTTACATTTTCTTCTTCATTCTTATTCCTAAATAAATGCCTACCTAAATCCATAATTTAAATATAATTTTAAGTTAACTGAAAACCCAATTGATTATGCCATTTTAGTTCACCCCCACTAGAATAAAATGGCTTCCAAAATTTTGAAAATATAAAGGATCAAATTGTTGGTGAATTTTTAATTAAATTAAAATATGATTTAATTATTTGTGGTTTCAAAATTAATTAGTTACACAATTAAATTTTGTTTTATTATCAACCATCATACAAATTTAATTACCAAATAAATATATGACCGTTTTATTAATTATTGGAATTAGTTTCATTGATTACAAAAATTTTGCAAAGAAGGGAAGAGAAATAAAGTGATATGAGATAAATAAATAAATAAATAAGTAAAAAATAGTTCCTTCTATGTTTGCATATAACTTCTTGATTATGTGGAAACTTGATTCCTGACTTATTCATATTCTCCTGATGAACGTTATCACTTATGTGGAAACTTGATTCCTGTCTGTGCCTTCATGTGAAAAGAAACAATAGTCTTAAGATGGTGACTACCCCTTTCTTAGTCGCTCACAGATTATATCGCTTGTTTCCACTATCTGTGTTGCTTTACCTTATTTTATTTGCTTGCCTATTCTCTTATTAGTTTAATTTGGTATATATAATTTCTAAGCCATTTGTGAATTGTATTGCAGGAGTTCTAACCAAAATCACGTATAATCGAGCTGACAAAATGCTTTTTGTTGTGTACATTTTATCTTATTGTTTGTTTTTGTAGAAATGAGATATTAGCATGGTATCTATCTAGGGTGGGAATTGTGCCGTGTCGTGTCGTTTTCATATTGTATTATATATTGGGTTCATGTTCAAAATAATCTAACACTAACACGGCTCAATTAATTAAATGTGTCAATTACCTTAACACTAAGCTGACCTACTTATAATCGTGTTAATCCTAACACGACACGTTTAATATGATTAGTAAAAGTTTATGTTTACCGCTTATTTTAAAAATAGAACTTGTTTCATATCACATACATAAGAATAACTTGTTTAAACATTGACACACAATGATAATATATATGCCAATATCTATGAAAATAATGAAAAATATTCATTACTAATCCATTACACATTACCCATCCAATTTAAACTATTGTCACTCATCAATATGTAAATATCCAATAAAATTTTAAAATCAAAACAAGTTTTCATCCAATACCAAATTAATAATAATAATAATAATAATAATAATAATAATAATAATAATAATAATCTTGCAGCTATGCCATATCCAAAGCAACATTGTTGTGATTCTTTTACATTGATTTATCATTAATTTAAGGTTGCACTTCGTTAGGTATATATATCATATAGAGATTTAAGTTTTAATCCAACGGATGAGATTGAATTACTCAAGATCTTATTGTTATTAAATTCATATTGCATTCGGGTTACATGCGAGTCAATAGCATGTTCGTGTCAACGTGTCGACAGAAATTTTTATGCGGGTCAAACGTATCCATTTCGGGTTTCACGTGTTCAACCCAAACACGACCCATTTAATATTTATGTTTTCAAGTCGTGTCATATTCGGGTTCAAGTCAGAAAATGATTGTGTGGTCGGAAGTCAAAACCCACAAGTTGGTTGAATAGGTGGTAGCTCAATCTATTCTTCCGGTACTCTCCAGCTGAGTTCCCCTTTTGGTTGTGTGGTCGGAAATCAACACTCGCAATTTGGCGCCATCTGTGGAAACTTATGGGGAAGAGATGGCCAACAACGGGTAAGAAGAGAGAATTGGGGATAACATCCACAGTGAGGAAGAAGAACATGTAGATCCTAATGTCAGAAAAGAAAACCATAATGAAAAAGTACAAGAACCAAATCCTGGGGCGAATGATGCCGGCAAGGGGCGCAATGGCCCGAAAAATGGAGGCCGAGATGAGTACTACAATGAAGGTGATCTCTAAGTATGGAAGGATAGATGTCTGAGGAGGGATAAAGAGATAAAAGAAATGGCAAACAAGTTGACGGACCTGTAGATTGTGGTCAACTTCATGATGCAGAACAACGTGATGCAACTATCGTTTCCGTTATAGGAGACACCAGCTCTAGCAGCCAAGATTGATGCCTTGAAAGGAGAATAGAATGCAATCCTAGTTATCTCGCAGCATGGCAAGGGACAAAGAAACTCACATCGGCTATCAAAGGATGTCAGGCGTACAAAGTCAGTATGAGGCGAGTCACAAAGGACATCGTGGACTAAGGGAAACTATGTCAAGGGATCTCGGTAGATCCAAGGGCAAGGCATTTGTTTTGATGCAGTGGACAAAGAAAAGTCCAAGAGGACGCACAATTTCACAGGAGCAGCACGCCGAAGAGACCGAAGTCTATTGATACATAGACGATATGGTTGTAAAAACCAAAGAACCTGGGAACAATCTGACCAACCTAAAAGAGGTCTTTGACATCCTGAGATCATATCGGCTTCGACTCAATGCCTCAAAGTGCGCATTTGGAGTTGGAACTGGTAAGTTCCTGGGATACTTGGTCACCAGGAGGGGTATTAAAGCAAGCCCATATCAGATCAGGGCCATCCTTGACTTGAAGAGCCCGACAACAACTAAGTCTAGATTTTGACTGGAAGGGCAGGGGCCTTGAACAGGTTCATTAGCTAAAGTTTAGATAAATGCAAACAATTTTTTGATTTATTGAAAAAGGCCACAGACTTTCTGTGGACAGAAGAATATGAAGTCGCCTTGGCCGACTTGAAGAAGTACCTGACAACCCCACCGGTGCTGTTGAACCCGATACCGAGAGAAGAATTATTCTTGTACCTGGCAATTTCATATCACGCCGTGAGCGCCGTGGTAATCCAAGAAGAAGAAGGTAAGAAAAAGGCAGTGTACTATGTGAGCAAGACCCTGGCAAATATAGAGACCAGGTACCTGTCTCTGGAAAAGTTGACATTGGCCCTAGTAATGGCCTTGAAAAAGTTAAACCACTACTTTCAATCCCACAAGATTGTGGTGCTAACAAAACATCCACTAAAGTCCCTGTTGCAGCATGGAGACCTGACAGGCAGAGTGGCTCGATGGGCAGTACTTCTAGGTCAATATGACTTAAAATTTAGGCCGAGAATAGCAACCAAGGGCTAAGTTTCAACCAACTTTATGGCATAATTTTCTCCTAGCTCGATCCCAAGGTGAGTACCAATGAGCAGCGATCTAGGAATGTCCAGGAGAGGAAGAGGAAAACCAACAGGGACCACGAGACCACAGAACCCCACACGGCAAAATAGAAGAACACAAAAGAAAGGCTAAAACCCTGCGACATTTACATTAGCGACTCCTTCTGCCTTTTTGTCGATGGCAGCTCAAACCGACAAGGAGCAGGGGCATGAGTAGTTTTGGTATCACTAGATTGGTATATGATAGAATAATCCATACGTTTGGGGTTTAAGGCCTCAAATAACAAAGTAGGGTATGAGGTGCTGATTGCTAGATTGAAATTGGCAACGACTGTGGAAGTTGACAAAGTGGTAGTTTTTTGTGACTCCCAGCTCATTGTGAATCAAGTGACCGGTGAACACGCAGCTCGGGATGAACGGATGATAACCTATGTCAAAGAGGTTATTAATTTATTAACATGTTTCCAAAAATGTCGATTGCAACAGGTTAGCCGAGATGATAACAACCATGCCGACGCACTAACTAACCATACCAGCGTGATGTAGTTGGGTAAGGCAAGAACAATAGTGGTAGATTATCTGTTAGACCCAAGTATAGAGCCTCTAATAACATAGTCTAAAGCAATGTGTGCAGAGATGTGTCCAAGCTAGATGAACGCCATAGTTGTGTTCCTTAGAGATGGCAAGTTGCCAGCAGGCAGAAAGGAAGCACATAAGATGAGATTGAAATTGGCTAGGTTTTACCTGTCAACAGAGAGCCATTTGTACAGAAGATCCTTCACTGGACTCCTGCGATGTGTGCATCCATCCCAGGTCGAGGACTTTCTATATGAGGTCCATGAGGGAGTATGTGGAGGCCATGGTGGGGGTAGATCACTTGCTCACAGGGCCATATCTCAGGGATACTAGTGGTCCTACACGCAGAAGGATACTGAAGCCTATGTAAGAAAATGTAAGAAGTGTCAAAGGTTTGCACCTTTGATACACTAGCCAACTGTAAATCTGAATCTAGTATCCAGTCCCTTTCCATTTGCCCAGTGAGGCACGGATCTTGGTGGGCAATTGCCCCAGGCAACTGGACAAAGGAAGTTCCTACTGGTAGCAACTAACTACTTCACGAAGTGGGTAGATGGTGGACCCTTAGCCAAAATCCGAGATGTGGATGTGAAGAATTTCATTTGGACAAAACATAATCACCAGATTTGGAATCCTAAGAGCCATAGTAGCAGATAATGACACTCAATTCGACAACAAGTTGATCAAAAACTTCTGTACAAAATACAAGATCAAGAATTATTATCCTATTCCTAGCTTCTCCTAGAGCAATGAACAAGTAGAGGCATCCAATAAGACCATCTTGGATGGAATAAAAAAAAAGGCTAGAAGCTGCCAAGGGCAACTGGGCGGAGGAATTGCCCAATGTCCTATGGGCATATCGGACTACACCTAGAAGGTCTATTGGAGAATCTCCTTTTGCCATGGCATATGACACTAAAGCAATCATCCCACTAGAGATCAGCATCCTTGGAATCAGAACCCCCAAGGAGTGGAGAATGGAACAAACGAGGCATTCCTTGTCCGAGATCTTGATCAGATAGAAGAAAGGAGGGAAATAGCAGAAATTCGACTAGGGGCATACTAGCAGCAGCTTGCTAGGGCATATGACAAAAAGGTCAATTCCCGAAAGTTTCAAATTGGGGACCTCATCCTAAGAAAAGTTGTCGGCAATAAGAAAGATCCTAGGGAGGGCAAGCTTGGCCCAAACTAGAAAGGACCGTATCGAATCATCTCAATCGCCAGCAATGGCGCATACCGGCTCGAAGACACTGATGTCAAGGAGTTACCAAGACCTTGGAACACAAGCAATTTGAAGTTTTTCTACCATTAAATTCTGTTTTTTGAGATTTATGTAAAGATTTTATTAGCCAAAGTATTAATAAAATACTAGCTCGATTTTGTCTTTATGAAATATTGTTGCAACTTGTGCGATAGAACTGAATAGTCTTATGACGATGTTCTCATGGTAAACATGGCGAATAACTTAGACTTGCCATGATGGTGGAATTGAACTAAGTTTGCGATGTTTCGGCATGAAACATGACGAATAACTTAGACTTGCTATATTGGTAGAGTTGAACTAAGTTTGTGATATTTCAACATAAAATATGACGAATAACTTAAACTTATCATATTAGTAGAGTTGAATTAAGTTTGCGATATTTCGGTATGAAACATAACGAATAACTTAAACTTGCCATATTGGTAGAATTGAACAAAAAATTTAAATTCTTTTACCTCAGTTTCCTAGTTCACTTCTCTTTTACCTCAGTTTCCTAGTTCACTTGTGTGTGTTAGTTTAGCTTTTATTACAAGGTTAATAGTTTTCAATTTTATGAATAGCGTTGGGTAACATTTACGTTTTTTGTTTATGTTTACAAAAATTTTATAAACTGGTTTTTGTTTATTTATAGAAAAACATAAACTACAAACGCGTTTAGTTTGAACAAAATGTTCGAAAAATTTTAAAAACATAAACTAAAAAATATGTTTGTTCAGGTCTAAAATATTTATATTTATTTTTTATTATTTATTATTTATGACAATGGGATCATACACATTATAATTGAAAAAAAAATTAATCGGAAAAAAATTAATTGAAAAAAATAATTGAAAAAAAAATAATTTGAAAAAAATTAATTGAAAAAAAATTTGTTATTAAATTTTTAAATTTCTGTTTAAAAACCAACGTAAACTCATTTTCTGAGTTTAAGTTTTTTTCTCGAATTTATAAACTGAGACAATCATTTATAAATCAAAAAACTTATCAAACACGTTTTTATGTTAGTTTTTTAAATTTTTGTAAATATAAACTGAAAACAAAAAACAGACCCAAATGTTTGGTTATTCCCACTTTTCACAAAAGTGATTTTTTTTTTCTGTGTTTTGTTATTTTTAGTAAATTTTTTCAATATTTTAATATTTTTTAATTTTTTTTTAAATATACCTAATTGAAATACATTTAAAAAATATAATATTTATGAAAAAAATATTTTAAATTTCATTAAATATAAAAAATATAAAAATTTAATACATTTTTATGTACTTGTATATTTATTGTGTTTGTAAATCATATTCATATTATTCCAATCTCACTACAAGAAATGTCACTTTTAACTACCAAAATATTGGTAGCCAAAAGTCACTTATTTAGTCGCCAAAAGTTTTAGCGACCAAAATTTTTCGTCGCTAATCTCGTCGCCCTTACTCTGTCGGCGATAGTATTGGCGACTAAAATTTTTTTGGTCGCCGAAAGTGTACACATTTGGCTACTAATGTTGGTTTAGTCGGCAAAAGGTCACTTTTAGCTACTAAAAAATTGGTAGCCGAATGTACACATTTGGCTACTAATCTTAATTTAGTCGCCAAAAGGTCTGTTTTGGCCACTAAAATATTAGTAGCCAATAGTTTATTTCTCTCATTCTCAGATTTTTTAGCTACTAAAAAATTAGTAGCCGAAAGTACACATTTGGCTACTAATCTTAATTTAGTCGCCAAAAGGTCTGTTTTGGCCACTAAAATATTAGTAGCCAATAGTTTTTTTTAGTCGCCAATTGTGATATTTTTAGCTACTAAATAATTTTTTAGTCGCCAATTGTAATATCTTTAGCTACTAAATTTTTTTTAGTAGCCAATAATCAACATTTCCCTACTAAAAAAAATTAGTAGCTAAAAAGTTGACTTTTGCCGACTAAAATTATTTTTGGTAGCCAATTCCCACACTTTTGGCGACTAAATTAGTTTTGGTAGCTAAAAGTGATCGGCAAAAATGTATTTTCTTGTAGTGTCTGAAGGACAGACATTTTAAATGTTAAGAGCTTGTGAATCCTTTTGTGCTGTGGCACAACCCCATTTGCCACACCAAGTAAGGACTGTAAATAGAATTCTAACCTTATTCAAATTTTTTGGTCCCTCACTTAGAGAAGTATCACAATCCTTTGCAAATATTTTACATGTAATACTTATAAGGGGCAAACTCCACTTTATCTTCTGTGATTTAAGTCATGTATGATTTACTCTTTTAATATTTAAAAATGATTATATAACTCTTTCATAGTTTATAAATTGAAATGTACCGTTAGTCCCGTTAATGATTTAATAAAAAAAAGATTAAAATACTTCTATATATAAATAATTTAAGTGTGTAAATTAAGGATATTTTTATTATTTGTTTAGAAGGAAAAGTACACTTTAACCCCTATGCTTTATTCCACGTGCAATTTAGCCCTCTTTAAATTTAAAAATGAGCGTATACCCTTATGTCTGTCACGTGTTTCACACTTACTGTTAAGTTGGACAAAAAATGTTTAATAGTGCACTTCCGTCTACAAGCCATGTGAGAGTTATGTAATTATTTCCAAACGTTAAGGAGGTAAAACACACATAACCTAACCCACAAGGGTAAAGTAAAATTTGCCATACGTACAGAAGTTTATAGATTAGCTAACAAAGGTCTCACTGAGATTAAAAACATGTCGACAAAACATAAGTTAGACCATAGAAATCTTAATGGTACAAGTATATTTTACAAGGAAGTGGCTGTGAGATCTCCATTTATTCATTATACAAACAAAATTTGTGGATCTCAACTAAACTCAACGGAAGATTACCCCAAAAGAAGAAATAGTATCTGTTTGAGTGCTTAAAACAGTACTGTAATTTGGGAAGGAATTGGGAAAGGGAAAGAGAAAAGATAGATGAAATGTGAATAAAATATACTTATATTTCGCCCAGTTTCACGCACATTTTCCCTTTTCTTTTTCAAATCCCTCCATAAAACTCCCAACCAAATACAACGTAACTAATGGAAGAATGACTTCTCACTAACAAAGAATTCGAAGAGTGAAAACTATGCTGCCCTATTGATCAACCAGTAACAGAGCTCTTCATGAACTCAGTCAGTTGTCCGGTAGTGTCAAATCTCTTCTGATAGGGTAACACGCTGTAAACATTGCTATCCAGTTAGAGCAAATATTCATCACATGCTCTTCTATCGGCAGGCTCTTTGGAAGTCTTTTGGTCAATTTATTTTCCAAACCTGGACACGTAACTCAGACTCATAAGCAGTTCTATGATTGCATCCTCTGTCTTTACTTGATTTGCAAAGTGTAGGGTCTGGACCAGAAGCACATTTGTTCCGGGAACTATACGCTGCTGCTCAAAATTCCGCTCAGAATGCCATCTTATCATGTTATGAGCAAGCGGAGCCAGCCATTCTAATATTCTTCCTAACGTCGAACTCATCTTTGCTGCAATAGCAGCATCGTAGACAGATGAAGCTGAAGTTTTGGCAAACAACTTTAGCTTTGCCCTCAGAGAGATCCTGATATTTGTGGGTAACATATCATACAGGTCATCTCTTGCATCAAGGAAAACCGAGTGATGCGATAAAGCTATCTTCTCAATCAAAATGATAACATTTGCGTAGTGGAGAGCTAAACCAGCGGCACCAAGGGTGGCTGGAGGGGCATTCAGTAAATTGCGATTGGAAATGAAAAGTGATAATTTAGTATGAATTAGGTTGCTGCGAGATAAAGGGACTGCGTAGCCATCTTTAGTTTTGTCAATGCCGTTTGAGAAAGCATAAGTTGACCTCTGAGATCCACACCTCATCTGCATACAGCTCTGCGGAAGAGGAGACTCGTTTCCAGCCATCGGACATCCTGTAAAAGGTGCTCTGGTTTTCGATAACGGGGGCCTGTTCTTTGATCTAATCTCATTACCACTCAGCTCCCAATTTGAAATTGAGCTCCCTAGAGATCTGGAATGGAACCTAGGCGGCATATTTCTGTTAATAATATAGTATAATATGTAATATGTTAATAATATAGTATAATATGTAATAGATATAGTATAATAGTATAATCTGTCATAGATAGTATAATATGTAATATAATTAACATAGATAGTTGTTGCTAGCCTAGCAACAGATAGAGCCTTCTTTTCCTTTTTGCTTTCGGCTATCTTTCGGTGGCCTTTCATTTGTATATTTCCTTTGTTCATCATGTTGTCTTGTAAATCATCTCCTATATAATGGAGGTTCCATTTGGTTACAATACACATCAAAAACACAGAGCTCATTTGCTCTCTCAATCTCTCTCAATTTCTTTCATGGTATCAGAGCACAGGTACTCTGCCTAGCCTCTGCTTCCAACATATTTTTCTGTAAATTACATTTCATCTGTATTCCATTTTCGTCCATCTCTGAAATACGGTTTTCACCACACCAGAGCCTTCGTCTCCTACGGACGATTCCAACGCCACCAATTTCAGCCCAATCAGACTCCACACGCGCTCTCACGCGCCGCCTTTGTGACCGGCGCGTCACCTGCCTCCGCCTTCCGCCTCACACGCGCTCCACGCGTCCTCCACACTGCGCCGTACTATCGTGCGCTGCGACATCCGCGGCTAACCTACGCCGCGTGTTTCTGACGTCAGCACACGTCAGCCGGTCTGCTACCGTGCACTGCCTGTCCTATTCTGCTATCATACGCCGCGCACCAGCTTGCTAACGTGCGCCGCGCCTCTGTGACGTCAGCCCTGCAGCCTATTTTGCTAACGTGCGCCGCGCACACCTTGCTAACGTGCGCCGCCAGCTCAATTTCGTCCCCCTAGTCATATTTTGGGACATTTCACTCCTTTTCCCCCTAATTTCGGCCTTCTGAATTCACCGGTAACCTCGGTTTTTTCAGATTCTACCTCCATTTTGCTATTTTCTCCTCATGGATCGCCCGGATTCCTCTAATCACCCAATTTCCGTTATTCTTGACGGGACTAATTATGTCCTTTGGGCACAAGCCATGTCTGGCTTCCTCAAAGGCAAGAAACTTTGGCGTATCATTACTGGAGATGTGTGCAAACCAGTCCCAGCAACCACGGAATCCGCTGCCACGGACTCCGCTGCCAAATATCTTGACCGCTTGGAAGATTGGGATAGTAAAAACTATCAGATCATCACCTGGCTTCGCAATACTTCTATTACATCCATCAGCCTTCAATTTGGTAGGTTTCAACTTGAGTCTGCTTCCTCTCCAGCCAAGGCCATTTGGGATTTTTTGCAAGAACGCTATCAGACTACCGGTCTTGCTCACCAATATCAACTTCTGAGTCATCTTCACCGTATGCGCCAAGAAACAACTCAGACCATTAATGACTTCCTCTCCCAACTGTATTATGTTTGGGATCAACTTGCTCTTTCTGAGCCTCCATGGACTCACACTGAGGATGCTGCCTTGTTTACTACCTACCGTGACCAACAGCGCTTGGTTCAGTTTCTCATGGCTCTCACTCCTCGTTTTGAGCCCGTACGCGCATCTCTCCTCCATCGCACTCCTTTACCCACTCTTGAGCAAGCCGTTTCTGAACTTCTGTCTGAGGAAACCAGGTTTGGTACTCTCCATCCGCCCCCTGTGGACTCTGTTCTTGCTACTCCCCAGGCTCGGGGTTCTCCTTCACCACATCCGCACCCTGTGGACTCTGTTCTTGCTACTCCCCAGGCTCGGGGTTCTCCTTCACCACAGCGGTCCACTGCCTGCAACTACTGTCACAACCGCAATCTTCCATCGACTCATCTTCTGGTTCATTGTCCCGTTCGTCTTTGTCGATTTTGCAACAAGACTGGCCCCGGTCATCTCCAACAGGATTGCTTCCGCAATCCTACCCGTGCCTCTCGCCATGGTCCTTCCACCGGGAATTTTTCCCGCAGCAACTCTCACCGTTCTGGGACTCCATTTAAAAACATGCCTGCTCCACGCACTGCTGCTGCCGCCTCCGAAGATTCACCTTCTTCTGTCCCGATAGATCCTTCAACTCCGGTCTTCTCTCACACCGATGTTGAAGCCATGTTTCAACATTTTTGGCAGCATTCCGGTACTCCTCCATCTACTGCTTTGTCTACCACCGCAGGTAACACTTCCTGGTACTTTGACTCCGCTTGTTGTAATCACATGACCTTTGATCCTACTATTTTTACTCCTCTCTCTTCGACTCCTCATGTTCCTTCTATCCATACTGCTGATGGGTCTCTTCTGTCTGTAAGTCATGTTGGGTCTGTTTCCACCTCTCACTTATCTTTATCCCATGTATATCTTATGCCTGCTCTCACTTTAAATCTTATCTCCATTAGTCAATTATGTGAGCATGGTCTAACTGTTACCTTTTCCCATACTGGTTGTTTGGTGCAGGACCCTCGGACCGGGCAAACTCTTGGGATAGGCCGTAAGCAAGGACGTCTCTACGAACTTATCCATCTGCATGTTCCGGATTCCTCTCAAATCACTGCTCCTACCACTGCTACCACTGCTCCTCCTTTATCTCCTTTTCAGCTTTGGCACTATCGTTTGGGCCATCTTTCTGTTGGTCGTTTGAAGTCTTTAATTTCTAGTGGTCATTTGGGTACTGTAAGTTCTGATACTTTCAATTGTGTGTCCTGTCAACTTGCAAAACAACCTGCTTTGTCGTTTAATAAAAGTGACTCTGTTTCTCTTGCGCCCTTTGATCTCATTCATTCTGATATTTGGGGACCCTCTCCTACTCCTACTATGGGAGGCGCACGTTATTTTGTTGTTTTTATAGATGATTTTTCTCGTTTTACATGGTTGTTTCTTATGAAAAATCGCTCTGAACTCAAACAGCTTTATTACAATTTTGCTACAATGGTTAAAACCCAATTTTCTAAAACTATCAAGATTTTTCGCTCCGACAATGCCATGGAATATAAAGATTTTGACTTTCTTTCCTTCCTTAGGAGTCATGGTACTCAACCTCATCGTTCCTGTCCAGGTACGTCCCAACAAAATGGCCGTGCTGAACGAAAACATCGGCATCTCCTTGACACTACTCGAGCCCTCCTTCTCTCTTCCTCTTGTCCAGAACATTTTTGGGGTGAAGCCGCTCTCACTGCTGCTTACACTATCAATTGTATCCCTACACCGGTCATTCATAATCACACTCCATATGAGCGCTTACATGGCACCCGTCCCCCTTACGACACCCTTAGGGTTTTTGGCTCTGCCTGTTTTGTTCTTCTCCAACCTCATGAACGTACCAAACTTGAACCTCGTTCCCGCCTTTGTTGCTTCTTGGGGTATGGTATTGAACATAAAGGGTATCGCTGTTGGGATCCTCTCTCCCAGCGTCTCCGTATCTCTCGTCATGTGGTCTTTTGGGAACACACAATGTTTTCCTCCCTCTCTCAATTCCGTTTATCCGTTCCCTCACCCTCTCTGTGTTTTACTAACCCTTCTGCAGATCTGTTTTCTGATGAGCTTCCTCCACTGCCCATGCCTGACTCTCTTGAGACTGCCTTGCCTACTGGTCTTTCTCACGCACCTGCCAGCTCTGATGGTCCTGCTCTTGCTCCCTCGGACTCCTCACCCCCTGTTGAGTCTCTTCCTCTGGCTCCTCCTCCTCCTGCTCGACCACACCGGGTAATCCAACCTTCTACTCGTCTTCGTGACTTTATTGTTGGTTCTACTGCTTTTTCTACTTATGAACCCACCTCCTATCGGGAGGCTCGCTCTAATCCTCTTTGGCAGCAAGCTATGACTGATGAATTACAGGCTTTAGACAAAACTCACACTTGGGACATTGTTGATCTTCCTCCTGGCAAGACTGCCATTGGCTGTAAATGGGTATACAAAATCAAAACCTGTTCAGATGGATCTATTGAGCGCTATAAAGCTCGCCTTGTTGCTAAAGGCTTCAACCAAGAATATGGTATTGACTATGAAGAGACCTTTGCACCTGTTGCTCGTCTCACCTCTGTTCGCAGCCTCATTGCAGTTGCTACTACCCGACACTGGGATCTTTATCAAATGGATGTGAAAAATGCCTTTCTTAATGGTGTTCTTCTTGAGGAGGTCTACATGCAACCTCCCCCTGGGTCTACTCATCCACCTAATAAAGTCTGCAAACTTCAGCGTGCTTTATATGGTCTCAAACAAGCTCCCCGCGCTTGGTTTGCCAAGTTCAGTTCTACTATTCATGACTGTGGTTTCACCTCCAGCTCTTATGATACTGCACTTTTTATCCGCAAAACTGCTCAAGGGACCACCTTGCTTCTTCTTTATGTGGATGATATGATTATCACCGGTGATGATATCAATGGTATTCTTCATCTTAAACAATTTCTTAGCCATCATTTCGAGATGAAAGACCTTGGTCCTCTCAGCTATTTTTTGGGTCTTGAAATCTTCCATGATTCCACGGGTTCTTTTCTCTCTCAGGCTAAGTACACATCTGATCTTCTCACCCGTGCTGGTCTTACGGATTGCAAGACTGCTTCCACTCCCCTGGAGCCTCAGAGTCGTCTTACACCTCTTGATGGCACTCTTCTCTCTGATGCTACTCTATATCGTCAGCTGGTTGGCAGTCTTGTCTATCTCACTGTTACTCGTCCTGATATTGCCTATGCCGTCCATATTGTCAGCCAGTTTATGTCGGCTCCTCGTACCACCCATTATGCTGCATTAGTTCGTATCATTCGCTATCTCAAAGGCACCATGTTTCATGGTCTTCATTATTCCGCCCGCTCTCTCTCCAGCTTCGTGCTTTCTCTGATGCTGATTGGGCTGGCGATCCTACTGACCGCCGCTCTACTACTGGGTTTTGCTTTTTTCTGGGTGATTCTCTTATTTCTTGGCGCAGTAAGAAACAATCTCTTACTGCTCGTTCTAGTACCGAGGCCGAATACCGCGCCCTTGCTGATACTACTCAGGAGCTTCTCTGGCTTCGTTGGCTTCTTGCTGACATGGGTGTTACCTCCTCTGGCGCTACTGCCCTCTTTTGTGACAATCACAGTGCTCTTCAAATTGCTCACAATGATGTTTTTCATGATCGCACCAAGCATATTGAGATTGACTGCCATTTTATTCGGCAACACGTTACTTTGGTACTGTCCATCTCCAACCGATCTCTTCTGTTGATCAACCTGCTGATATCTTCACCAAAGCTCATTCTCCTGGCCGCTTCGTTGACCTTGTCTCCAAACTCAAGTTGGTTGATGTTTGTCCTCCTTGAGTTTGAGGGGGGATGTTAATAATATAGTATAATATGTAATATGTAATAGATATAGTATAATAGTATAATCTGTCATAGATAGTATAATATGTAATATAATTAACATAGATAGTTGTTGCTAGCCTAGCAACAGATAGAGCCTTCTTTTCCTTTTTGCTTTCGGCTATCTTTCGGTGGCCTTTCATTTGTATATTTCCTTTGTTCATCATGTTGTCTTGTAAATCATCTCCTATATAATGGAGGTTCCATTTGGTTACAATACACATCAAAAACACAGAGCTCATTTGCTCTCTCAATCTCTCTCAATTTCTTTCATTTTCAAATGGATGAACTATAGTATGCATACGAGCAGAAACGGAATAGCTGCGAAGTAGACATTCAGAATTGATATGTGCAGAATTGCTGTATGCTTCGACAGATGCCAATCGTTTAACCCCAAACACATGATTGATCCTCCCAACTATAGTGAAAACAGATCTTAATAAAAGCCGGACAGTGTAATCATATGTCCTAACCCATGGAGACATCTCACGCAATCTTTTCACTTCCTTTCGCTGCCTCGTAATCTTCTGCTGAAACTCAAACAATTTCACCCCACTTGAATCAACGCTACTTTGTACTCGCATTCTCCTGAGACTCTGCTCAAGCTCAGGCAACAATTCCACCTCTTGATACAACTGTGCCGTAACTGAAACAAATCTTCCCATTTTCTTAACTTTCCTCTCAAACTTCTTCAAATTGTATTCCCACTGACACCATGTAAGATTATTGGTGATTGGGACATCAAAAATATGTCCAAGACGGTGATACACAGGGGCTGTGCACCTCTTCCCAAGCCTTGCAACCGCTTTTGCCACATATCCCAAATTCTGAATTATCTCTGCAAGGGCAAGATCTATTAGATAATTGGCATCATCTGATACAAGCTTTTTAATGCCAAGCGAGTTAGCTATCTCTTTCTTCAACCTAACAATCTGCTTATCACTTAGAAACTGCCACAAATTAACCAGCTTCGACATCAAACTTGCAACTTCAAATGCCAAAATTCCAATCATAGAGTTTTCAGTTTCTGAAACTATGCTCTTAGGCGAAGTTCTCCACAAGTTACTAAACCATGATTCTGTCACTGGATTGCCCTCCATTGTGTGGAAATTACTATCCAACAAAATTCAACAGATATTCCAGTTCCTGAATCAGAAATAATATAACAACAATTAGACAAACCCAAATCACAATTAGACTTTCATGAAGTCATTAATTATAGAATGATTTTAAGCAGCACCCCCCCCTATATCTATATATGTAGAGACAAACGTAATTACATAAAAATGTATATACACATTGTGAGAGAGAAACGAATTTTCAAATAATTTAGAAGAAGAATACAACACGTGAATTGCAAGTAAACATGACAGAAAACTGTCCGCAGCAGCGGCTGAAAATTTTAAGAGACCTCAAGTATCAAAATAAGGCCTTTTCTAACTAAGCCTTTGAAAATTTGGGACATTCGACAATAAGAAGTTTTAAAAAATTTCTTGTGGGCTTTAGATGACAGCCTAAGTGGTCTAATGATCTCAAGCCACCTCTGACTGACCCCCTAGCAGGACTAAAACATAAACCACCAAGAAAAATAGAAACCTAAGCCCTAAACCTATGGTTACGGAGAAAATGCAAGAAAGATTAACCTAAGCGAAGCAAAGTTGTAAAATTATGCCCAATTAAGTTGTTGGGGATATATTACCTATCAGTGTAGTGTTAGAAAAATAATTACAAATTAGTGGAAAACTTTATCAACATTAATAATTGAAGTTATAAGTTTTCAATGATTCTGTAATTATTTTTTCTCACACCATATTTGATTGTAATTTTCCCTACGTTGTTTTACCACTAGTTAACAAAATGATGAAGCATAACGAATACTCAAATTTTCAGCTTCTTATCTTTTGTTTTCATTCATTACATTTTCTCAGCAACCAAGCACAACGTAATTGTTAAAATTTCACCTCTTACGATGCACCAAAAAAATTTACAGCATCAAATATTCAAATATATATATGTCAAGTGTATTTTCTCCACCTTTCCTTCAAATTTTTCATTACATTTTCCGAGCAACCAAACAGAGCACAATTGCCAAAATTCTATATGAAATGAATCATTGCTTCAGAACAACAATGCAGCAAGTAAATAAGTAAAATCACAGGAACAAAGACAGAAAACGACTCACCTTTGATTAGTAGACTAGTGATGTGTTGTTGAATGTGTAGGAAGAAACTTTGAGAGAGAGAGAGAGAGAGAGAGAGAGAGAGAGAGGAGGAGGGTGGAGGTTTATAATGTGAACACCACCGGCGGTGTTTAGTTAACAGACAGAACAACGATTACTATAATAAAACTTGAGTAAAAAGATGCCCGCGAATATTTCAGACCACCTTCGGGTTTATGCCCGCGAATATAACTAACTCCATTACTTTAATAAAACTTGAGTAAAAAGATGCCGGTTTTTAATTAGTTTTTTTCCAAGCAAAACATATTCATCTGTCATTAAGCGTACGAAGAGTCACTTAATTAATTGTATTAGAGCATCTCCAACGGTTCCTCAAAATTTTCATTAAATTTGAGTAAAAAAATAACTTTTTTCTCAATTTGATACCGAGTGCTCCAATGGTTGATTTTCATCAAATTTTTATCAAATCTGCGCCGGAACAACCGGTTGATCGACCGGTTAAGCCAAAAAAAATTTTTTTTTTTTGAACTGTTTGAACCTTTTAGTGGTCGACCGGCTAGTCGACCAGTAAGGCAAAAAAAAAAAATTTTTTTTTTTTTAACTGTTTGAACCTTTTTTTGGAACTGTTTGAATCTCTTGGTGGTTGACCGGTTGGTCAACCAGCCGGTCAACCGGCTGGTCGACCGGTTGGTCTCCCCCAATGGTCATGCACAGTGTTTTGGTGAAATGCGGAGCCTGTTCTTATTTTGGTAAAACTTTTGGTGAATTCTCGATTTGATATCAATTTGGTGAAACCGTTGTAGCTCCAAAAAGTGCTTTTTTCACCAAATTTTAAATTAGATGCCAGGTTTGGTGAAGCGTTGGAGATGGTCTTGCTACTATCTAGGTCATGAGTTTTTCTGTTTGATTTTTCTAAGGATAAGGTTGCATTTTACTTGTGAAATTTGTTAACTTGGGTTGTAAGAGTGCGTAGAAAGCGTATCATTCAATTTGGTTAAAAAAAAAAAAAAGATTCAAAGATGAAATCACTACTTACATGTATATGAAATTTGGAATTAAACAAACTAAGGCCATGTTTGGAAAGTAAAATTTGTATTTATATAGAAGTATTAATCAAATAATTGAGTGTTCATGGTAAGTAACAAATTATATATATATATATATATATAAAGGGACTTGTTCAATTCCAAACCGGAATTGTAACTATAACATCATAGACCAAATAGTGATGTACAATTTGCCAATTTTAAAAATCAAAATCAAATCATGCATTTGAAAAACCAAATTAAACCGATTTAATTTTTTAATTTTTAATTTTTTGCTCAACAGTAGTTTGAAATAATTGTTCATTATTTAGGAGGATGTGTATCATAAAAAATGTATAATTATTTTAAGTTTGTTAACCAATGTTCTTAAAACTCCTATTATTTCATTTTTGGCAAATGATAAAATATTAGTAGATTAGTAAGTTAGATTACAATGAAATTACGCAGTCACTCCATTAACTCAAGCCCTAAACTTTTGGCCTTCTCAATATTTTAAGGGATGGCTGCATGAACCACTGGGCCAATTACTTTGTCCACATTAACAAAACCCTTTATATGTAATTATTGAATTTACTATATGTTTGTGGTTATGTTGTTAGACGTTTTTACGTATTTGAATTTGAATTTAATATAATTTTTACAAAGATCTTATTAATGTGCACTCTTAAATATATATTAAACAAATTTTTAAAAATTGTATAGTTTTTATTACACTTATTTTTATGAAAAACAAAATCATTTCTATATAATAATTATTAATTATTTCCTAGTTAGTGGCCAATAAAATCACTCGTTAATCTCAAGTTAGAAGTTTAGATCACTCTTTTTTCTCTTGCATTGTTTCTTCTTTCAGCAATGATTCATACCATTAATTTGAGTGCTCTAATGGAGCACTAATGACTTGGTAATGAATAAAAAAAGTAAAATAAAAACAAACCAAGACCAAAACATCACATCAGTGTGGGTGGAGCCTACTGCCAACTCATTAGAGCTACCTTTAGAGCTCTAAAACATTTTTCTTGGGCAAATAAGTTGAAGCTTTGTTAGCCTTGTTTATTTATTTGGGCATATTTTTTTTGTTTGATATGCTAAGGAGGAATTTGGTATCGTAATTGGGCATATGCTTTGTCAAGGGATGGGTCAATAAAAAATTTGCGACTAAATTGAGAGATATGGGTAAAAAAAAAATTTACAACTAATTGAGGGAGAGAGAGAGAGAGAGAGAGAGAGAGAAAACTAGCTAGCTAGGCATCTAGATATGAAGGGTTGAAACCATAAGAATTCTCAATATTTTCGGGGCACTTTTATATTATCAATTTATTTTTGTAATCTTTTTGGTACCTAGATCATAATTTTTTTAATTTTTTTTTCATTTTTATTCTTTTGCATACAGTAAGATGTTAGCTTGTTAGAAAATGAGGTTAGAACAACTATTCTCTATTTCTTCATAAGTACGATTCACAAACACTAAACTTTTCTTTAAAAATTTGGAGATACAATATAGCAACACTTTTCCATTATCATATTTCAAGAATTATTAAACTCTTAGGTTGTGACCAATAATGGATTTAAGTATTTATTTATGAAGAAAAGCAAAGATAAGGGCAATGCGAATATATATATATACATTTTCTTCTTCATTTCTTATTCCTAAATAAATTTCTACCTAAATCCATAATTTAAATATAATTTTAAGTTAACTGAAAACCCAATTGATCATGCCATTTTAGTTCAACCCTACTAGAATAACATGGTTTCCAAAATTTTGAAAATATAAAGGATCAAATTGTTGGTGAATTTTTAATTAAATTAATTAGTTTTAAACATTTTAGTTACACAATTAAATTATGTTTTATTATCAACCGTCATACAAATTTAGTTACTATGCTTTATTAATTATTGGGATTAGTTTCATTGATTACAAAATTTTCTATATAAACCTATCTTTCACAAAAATTTTGCAAAGAAGGGAAGAGAAATAAAGTGATATGAGATAAAAATAAATAAATAATAATAAAAAAATAGTTCCTTCTATGTTTGTATATAACTTCTTGATTATGTGGAAACTTGATTCCTGATTATTCATATTCTCGTAATGAACGTTATCACTTATGTGGAAACTTGATTCCTGTCTGTGCCTTCATGTGAAAAGAAACAATAGTCTTAAGATGGTGACTACACCTTTCTTAGTCGCTCACAGATTATATCGCTCGTTTCCACTATTTGTGTTGTTTTACCTTATTTTATTTGCTTGCGTATTCTCTTATTAGTTTAATTTGGTATATATAATTTATAATCCATCTGTGAATTGTATTGCAGGAGTTCTAACCAAAATCACATATAATCGAGCTGACAAAATGCATTTTGTCGTGCACATTTTATCTTATTGTTTGTTTTTGTAGAAATGAGATATTGACATGGTATCCATTTGGGGTGGGAATCATGCCATGTCATGTCGTTTTCGTGTCGTGTCACATATCGGGTTCATGTTCAAAATAATCCAACACTAACACAGCTCAATTAATTAAATGTGTCAATTATCTTAACACTAAGCTGACCTACTTATAATCGTGTTAATCCTAACACAACACGCTTAATATGATTAGTAAAAGTTTATGTTTACCACTTATTCTAAAAATGGAACTTGTTTCATATCACATACATAAGAATAGCTTGTTTAAACATTGACACACAATGATAATATATATGCCAATATCTATGAAAATAATTTAAAATATTCATTACTAATCCATTACACATTACACATCCAATTTAAACTATTGTCACTCATTAATATTTAAATATCCAATAAAATTTTAAAATCAAAACAAGTTTTCATCCAATACCAAATTAATAATAATAATAATTTTGCAGCTATACCATATCCAAAGCAACATTGTTGTGATTCTTTTACATTGATTTATCATTAATTTAAGATTGCACTTCATTAGGTATATATATTATATAGAGATTTAAGTTTTAATCCAATGGATGAGATTGAATTACTCAAGATCTTATGGTTACTAAATTCATATTGTATCCGGGTTACATGTGAGTCAATAGTATGTTTGTGTCAACGTGTCGACACAAATTTTTATGCGGTTAAACGTATCCATTTCGGGTTTCACGTGTTCAATCCGAACACGACCCATTTAATATTTATGTTTTCAAGTCCTGTCATATTCGAGTTCAAGTCAGAAAATGACTGTGTGGTTGGAAGTCAAGACCCACAATTTGGTTGAATAGGTGGTGGCTCAATCTATTCTTCCAGTACTCTCCAGCTGAGTTCCCCATTTGGTTGTGTGGTCGGAAATCAACACCTGCAATTTGGCGCCATATGTGGGAACTTAAGGAGAATAGATGGCCAACAACGGGCAAGAAGAGAGAATTGGGGATGACATCCACAGTGAAGAAGAAGAACATGTGGATCCTAATGTCAGAAAAGAAAACCATAATGAAAGAGTACAAGAACCGAATCCTGGGGCGAAAGATGCCGGCAAGGGGCGCAATGGCCCGAAGAGGGGAGGCCGAGATAAGTACTACAATGAAGGTGACCTCTAGGTATGAAAGGATAGATACCTGAGGAGAGATAAAGAGATGAAAGAAATAGAAAACAAGTTGACGGACCTGCAGACTGTGGTCAACTTCACGATGCAGAACAACGTAATGCAGCCATCGTTCCCGTTGCAGGAGACACCGGCTTTAGCAGCCAAGACTGATGCCTTGAAAGGAGAACAGAAGGTAGTCCTAGTTATCTCGCAGCATGGCAAGGGACAAGGAAACTCACATCGGCCATCAAAGGATGTCAGGCGTACAGAGTCAGTATGAGGCGAGTTGCAAAGGACACCGCGGACCAAGGGAACCTATGTCAAGGGATCTTGGCAGATCCAAGGGCAAGGCATCTGTTTTGATGCAGTGGACAAAGGGAAGTCCAAGAGGACGCACAATTTCACCGGAGCAGTACGCCGAAGAGATTGAAGTCTACTAATAGCTGAGCTCCTGGTAGAACAAAGGAGGATCTGAGAGATTACTTCCAGAGAAAGAGACTCAACGCCGAGATCACGTCCAATGCCCGACCGAGAACGCCATTCTCGGTGGAGTTGGATACATTTAAGGCCCCGAAGAGATTCAACATGCCAAGGTTTCAGATCTACGACGGTAAGTCAGATCCAAACTTTCATGTTGGTTTGTATTTGAATTCAATGGCTTTGTGGAGCGGGAATGAGCAGCTGCTATGCAAGATATTCCATCATCCTTTGGGGAGATAACATTGGATTGGTTCCACAAGTTGCCAAAAAGAACTATAAAAGAGTTGGAAAAGTCTGGCCGAGATGTTTGTGGCCAGGTTTGTTACTAACAAGTCGCAGCCATTGAGGGTAGACTCCCTATTGGCTTTGAAAATTAGCGATGGCGAAGGCCTCTGGGCTTAGGCCAAGAGATACTATGAGGTGTACAACAAAATTCCAGCTTGTAACCAGGAGCTGGCGGTCGTGTCTTTCAAGAACGGACTGGATGATAAATGCTCGCTTCAAAAATCACTTGCAAAAACCCTACCAAAGAGCATAGAAGAGCTCATGGCACGGATTGAGAAGTATGCCAGAGTAGAGGAAGACACACAAGGTGCAAGGACACCAAAACAAGAAAGGAGAAACAGCTCGCCGAAGCAAGGTCGAGGGAATGCCAATGTTGACAGGCAAAAAACAGGAGCAAGGGCTATGTAGGCAGTTAACACGGTATTCAGGATCTCGATCTATAAAGTTTTGGAGAGGATCAGGAACCAAACATACTACAGAGCGCCGGAGAAGATCCCTAGTGAGTTTATGGGCAAGAGCACTGCGAAGCATTGTGCCTAACATAATGAGGATGGGTACTTGATTCAGGATACAGGGCTCTGAAATCACACTTGGAGGACCTGGTCAGACAGGGTCACTTGAGAGACCTAGTGGATGAGGCGAAGACAAAGGGAAGAGCATATGAGGTTGCCCCAAGCACTAGCAGTACCACCTCCGCCACCACCACCACGGCAGCAGGCGGAAGGACCTCGAGTAATCAATGTGATTCACTTGAAAGTCAATGAGAATAAAGTTCGAGGGGAGACCTAGAGGGTAAGGCACCTGCAGTATGTATATCAGGTCCAGCAAAAGAAGTCCAGAACAAATGAATATTAGGGATCGAGGATTTCTTTCATTGAGGCTGACTTGGATATGGTACAGCATCTGCACAATGATGCCCTGGTAGTAAGCGCATACTGATAGGGTAGCTCCTTGACATCATGTATGTTAGATGTTACAAGGAGCTTGGCCTCCATTTGGATGATTTGGAGCAATCTGACAACCCTTTGGCCAGATTCAACGGGACGTCGACATGGCCTCTCAGAGCCATGAATTTAGAGGTACATGTAGGGGGCAAGAAGGTAATAACAGAGTTTACTGTGATAGATACTTCCTCCAAATACAACATCATTCTGGGACAACTTTGGTTGCATGCAATGAGGGTTGTTCCCTCCACGCTGCACCACCTGTTGGGATTCCTAACTAATTAGGGGATTGAAGAAGTAATGGGAGACCAAGTACAGGAAAAAAATTGCTCTATGGCAACAATGATGTACACCTGTAATACAAGGGAAGCAAATAGTGCAGAGATTGAAAGCGAAGACTACGAGGTCTTGGATGATGTCGACAAAGAACCTGCCGAGAAGAGTGAAGAACCACTAAAAAAGGTTCTGGTGTAGGAATGAGATGATGAACGATTCTTCCTTCTTGGCTCTGGCTTAGCCGAGGAAGAAGAAAGAGAACTGGAGGCTTTCTTGAGAGAGAATATAGAGGTGTTTTCCTAGACACCTTATGAAATGTTGGGGAACAGCCTCGAGGTCACTTGTCATAGACTTAACGTGGACATGTGCGCGAAATCAGTCGTCCAGAGAGCGAGAAGGCCGACATTGATACATGTGCAGGTAGTTGAGGAAGAAGTAGACAAGCTACTAGAGGCACATGCCATTAGAGAAGTGAATTATCCTACCTGGCTATCCAATACAGTGGTGGTGAAAAAGAAGAATGACAAGTGGAGAGTTTGTGTGGACTTCACGAGCTTGAACAAGGCTTGCCTCAAAGACAGTTTCCCACTGCCCAAGATTGATTAACTGGTAGATACCACCTTGAGGCATAGGAGGATGAGTTTTCTGGACGCATATAGAGGTTATCACCAGATAGCAATGTATGCTCCAAATGAACAAAAGACAACATTCATCACCCCTAAAGGACTCTATTTCTACAGAGTAATGCCTTTCGGGTTGAAGAATGCAGAAACGACTTATAAGAAACTGGTCACCAAGATGTTCAAGCATGTAATTAGGAGAACGGTGGAGGTTTACATAGACGATATGGTTATTAAACCAAGGAATCTGGGAACCATCTGACCAACCTAAAAGAGGTCTTTGACATCGTAAAATCATATCGGCTTCGACTCAATGTCTCAAAGTGCGCATTTGGAGTTGGAACTGGTAAGTTCCTGGGATACTTGGTCACCAAGAGGGGTATTGAAACAAACCCAGATCAGATTAGGGCCATCCTTAACTTGAAGAGCCCGACAACAACCAAGCAAGTCTAGATTTTGACTGGAAGGACAAGGGCCTTGAACAGGTTCATTAGCTGAAGTTTAGATAAATGCAAACAGTTTTTTGGTTTATTGAAGAAGGCCACAGACTTTCTGTGAATAGAAGAATGCGAAGTCGCCTTGGCTGACTTGAAGAAGTACCTGACAACCCCACCGGTGCTGTCGAACCCTATACCGAGAGAAGAATTATTCTTGTACTTGGCAGTTTCAGACCACACTGTGAGTGCCATGGCACTTCAAAAAGAAGAAGGTGAGCAGAAGGCAGTGTACTATGTGAGCAAGACCTTGGCAAATGTAGAGACCAGGTACCTGTCTCTAGAAAAGTTGACATTGGCCCTAGTAATGGCCTTGAAAAAGTTGAACTACTACTTTCAGGCCCATAAGATTGTGGTGCTAACAAAACATCCACTAAAGTCCCTGTTGTAGTATGGAGATCTGACAGGCAGAGTGGCTCGATGGGCAGTATTTCTAGATTAGTATGACTTAGAATTTAGGCCAAGAACTGTAATCAAAGGCCAAGTTCTGACCGACTTTGTGGCAGAATTTTCTCCTGGCGCAATCCCAAGGAGGGCACTGATAAGCAGGGACCTAGGATGTCTAGGAGAGGAAGAGAAAAACCAACTAAGACCACAGAACCCTATACGGTAGAATAGAAGAAGATAGAAGAAAGGCTAAAACCTTGCGACATTTACATCAGCGACTCCTTCCGCCTTTTTGTCGATGGCAACTCAAACCGACAATAAGAGATGGTAGGAGTAGTTTTGGTATCACCAAATGGGCATATAATAAAACAATCCATACGTTTGAGGTTTAAGGCCTCAAATAACGAAGCAGGATATGAGGCGCTGATTGCTAGACTAAAATTGGCAACGACCGTGAAAGCCGACAAAGTGGTAGTCATTTGCGACTCTTAGCTCATTGTAAATCAAGCGACCAGTGAATACGCAACGCAGGATGAAGAATGATAGCCTATGTCAAAGAGGTTGTCAAGTTATTAACATGTTTCCAAAAACATCGGCTGCAGCAGGTTAATCAAGATGATAACAACTATGCCGACGTACTGACTAACCTCACCAGTGCGATGAAGTTAGGTAAGGCAAAGACAATAATGGTAGATTATCTGTTAAGCCCAAGTATAGAGCCCCTAATAACAGAGTATAAAGCAATGAGTACGGAGATGGTCCAAGCTAGATGAATGCCATAGCTGTGTTCCTTAGACATGGCTGGTTGCCAGCAGACAAAAAGGAAGCACATAAGATCAGATTGAAATTGGCTAGGTTTTACCTGTTAGCAAAGGGCCATTTGTACAGAAGATCCTTCACTGGACCACTCTTGCGATGTGTGCATTCATCCCAGGTCGAGGTCTTTCTGTATGAGGTCCATGAGGGAGTATGTGGAGGCCATGGTGGGGGTAGATCACTTGCTCACAGGGCCATATCTCAGGGACACTAGTGGCCCTATACGCAAAAAGATACTGAAGCCTATGTAAGAAAATGTAAGAAGTGTTAAAGGTTTGCACCTTTGATACGCTAGCTAGCTGCAAATTTGAATCCAGTATCCAATCCCTTTCCATTTGCCTAGTGGGGCATGGATCTTGTTAGGCAATTATCCTAGGCAACTAGACAGAGGAAGTTCCTACTGGTAGTAACTAACTACTTCACGAAATGGGTAGAGGCTAAACCCTTAGCCAAAATCTGAGATGTGGATGTGAAGAATTTCATTTGGAAAAACATAATCACCAGATTTGGAATCCCAAGAGCCATAGTAGCAGATAATGACACTCAATTTGACAGCAAGTTGATCAAAAACTTCTGTGCGAAATACAAGATCAAGAATTATTATCTTACTCCTAGCTTTTCCTAGAGCAATGAACAAGTAAAGACATCCAACAAGACCATCTTGGATGGAATCAAGAAAAAGGCTAAAAGCTGCCAAGGGCAACTGGGTGGAGGAATAGCCCAATGTCCTATGGGCATATCGGACTATGCCTAGAAGGTCTACAGGAGAATCTCCTTTTGCCATGGCATATGACACTAAAGTAGTCATCCTACTAGAGATCGGCATCCTTGGAATCAGAACCCCCAAGGAGTGGAGAATGGAACGAATGAGTCATTCCTTGCCTGAGATCTTGATCTGATAGAAGAAAGAAAGGAGAGAGTAGAAATTCAGCTGGAGGCATACCAACAGCAGTTTGTTAGGGCATACGACAAAAAGGTCAATTCCCGAAAGTTTCAAATTGGGGACCTCATCCTAAGAAATGTTGTCAGCAATAAGAAAGATCCTAGTGAGGGAGCTTGGCCCAAACTAAGAAGGACCGTATCAAATCATCTCAATCGCCGGCAATGGCGCGTATCGGCTCGAAGACACTGATGTCAAGGAGTTGCAAAGACCTTGGAACACAAGCAATTTGAAGTTTTTCTACAATTAAATTTTGTTTTCTGAGATTTATGTAAAGATTTTATTAGCAGAAGTATTAATAAAATGCTAGCTCGATTTTGTCTTTATGAAATATTGTTGCAACTTGTGCGATAGAACTGAATAGTCTTATGACGATGTTCCCATGGTGAACATGACGAATAACTTAGACTTGCCATGATAGTAGAATTGAACTAAGTTTGCAATGTTTCGGCATGAAACATGACGAATAACTTAGACTTGCTATATTGGTAGAGTTGAACTAAGTTTGCGATGTTTCGGCATAAAACATGACAAATAACTTATACTTACCGTATTGGTAGAGTTAAACTAAGTTTGCTATAGCGATTCTGGTTTTGACCCGTTATCTATTGTATTCCGGACTCGGGTTGGTATGGTTTAAAATGGTTATTCATATCTTGTTTCCCTTGTCTCCCCCTTATTTGGTTATTGGGTTGTAATTGTGCATTTAAAACAGGTTGGTTGCTTGTATTTCAAAACTTGTAATGCCCAGAATTTGCCTCTTCTGCTCGAGCGGGCATTCTTGCGCTCGAGCAAGCTTCACAAATTTTGTTCCTCCGCTCGAGCGGTCATTCTTACGCTCGAGCGGGACTTGTCAACTCTCAGTATTTTTTGTAGATCTGCAAATACTGGAAGAGTGCATTGGACGCTCGAGCGTTCAGTCTGACGCTCGAGTAGAACTCTGTGTTTGACACTCGAGCGTCACTTTCCACACTTGAGCGGACTACGTGTATAACAGTCTGTGAAGATAATGTTTTGAATCACTTTTTTATTTCTCTCTCTCTCTCTCTAAAACTCTCCAAAAACCTAGATCTAAACATTCTCTCACTAAAACTCACATTCTCTCTTAGATTTCATCTAGATTCGTCGATCTCTTCACCCTAGTGCCTTTGAGAAAAAGCTAGAGCACCTCAAGATCTACATTTTGATCCGAATAGAAGTGGGTTTTGGTCTTCTTGGAGTTTCTCTCTTGTTTGGCTCATCTTCTTCCTTTGAGTTAGGGATCTTTTCCACACCCTCATATGATATTTAGCTTAGTTATTTGTCTCTTGTGTAATGATGATGTGATTTGGGGGTGTTTCAAACAAACCTGGGGTTTGGGTATAATATGAAAAGAAAGATTATTGTTGAATTTGAAATAAATGAATGTGGGTTGTGAAAATGAAATTATGTTGGGTCAAAATGGTTGAGTTTAAGGCTTGAGTTGATATTTGAAAAAGGGAAATTTTTGCCCTAATTTGACTATCATAATTATTTTATATAAATAATTGAAATTGGTGGGGTAATCATGAAATTGAGCAAATGTTGAAATAGATGGTGGAATTGTATATGTAATACTTCACATCTTTGGAAATTTTGGATAAATTATCTGTTTTTAGATTGCATATTTGTCTAGAAATATCTGTATTGGGCTATTGGTGGAGGATAGCTATGATTGTTGTAGAAATTGCATGTGGATTAGGTGAATTGAAACTAATATCTTGTGGTTGTCATTAAATATGACTGTGTTTATATACATTGTATATGTATGGTTATTTGGGAGTGGAAAAGGGATGTGCTCCACGTATGATTATGTGTTTAAATGCATTGCATATGTATAAATGATTGTTTGGGAGGAGAAAGGAGATGTACTCCATTATAATTAAGTTGGCCGGAGTGTCCTGGCTGAAAGTCCCGAAATTATACATGGGTGTTGATCCCGCAGACGAAATATCCGTAAAATGGCAATTGTAGTGCTTGTATAGCCTACGTTTACATAGGTCTCGTTTGACGGTTTCCCGTGGACGAAATATTTGTGAAAGAAAAGTTTGAAGTGTTTATTCGTTGATGATGTGATTATAGAACTAATGAGTTGTAGTCTCATTTGGGTTATTAAGAAATGATGAAGTTGGCTCATGTAATGAAATGAATTTAGTGAAAATGGATAAATGATTGAATTTGGTATCTTATGACCATATAAAATGTGGATGTTCTATCAGTTATGTGATATATGCATAGTGTATTTATACCTTTGTTAAGTTTCATATACTGTGTTAGATGATTCCTACTAGGCTGTGGCTCACCCTATTTGGGGATAACATTTTCAGGTATTGAGGGCATGCCTCCACCAAGACAATAGCTGGGAGGGATTTTTGGAAGCACGAGCTTCCGATTTTGATTATATATTTTTGTATAGCCAAGGGCTTATTTGTAAGAGCTAGTCTCTCTTTTGTTGTAACTAAGCCGATGCTTGGAAAAGTGTAAGCCGGTAGGGCATTTCTTTATATTAAACTCTTTTGTATCATTAACTTCATGAAACGAAAGGATTATTTACTCTGATTTATGTTACCAATTATGTATGCTTTGGATCATATTTATTGTATTATTTTGAGAGCGTTATAATTTGGTATCAGAGCATACCGGGTTTGAATACTTTGGGTGCATGGGAAGTGGTTAGTACCACAATGGGTTTGACTCGCTTGCTAGTGACTTAAGTATGAACGATATGTGCTTATATGTCAACATGCTTATGTGATTATTTGGGTATGAGATTAAGTTTCCAAGATGTTGATTGGGTCTACGAGTTTCTAGAAGTCATATTAGAAGAGCACTTGATCACTGCTATTTCTAATTGGAACTCTAGCAACGCCGTGGGACAGTCACTATCTAGGAAAGAAATTCATATGTGTTTACGTGATTATGTGCTTATGTAGAGCGAATTATTGTTGTCCAACGTATTAGGACGCGAGTGAGTTAGTTTCGGCACATTTGTGAATGTGCTAATCTCTTATGTTACATTTATTAGGATGTCAGGATGTGGTCGAGGTGGTAGGCGTGGTAGGCCTAGGAGGCACAAGATGCCTATACCGGATGAAATTTCGGCACAGGAAGAGGGAATTGGTCAGGCCAATGTGGCCGAACCAGTTGGTTAGCAGGCTATGGGTGCCTTAGCCCATGAGATGGCTGGAGCGTTGCGGGAATCTTTGGACATTTTCAGAGCTGAGAATCAAGTCCAGGCCCAAGTGGCTGAGGTAGGGCCTTCTTTTTAGAAGATGGAGTTCTTCCGGTCGAATCCGGATGAGTTTTTGGGTGACCCAAAGGAGCCACTGAAGGCAGATGAGTGGCTTGAGCAGATAGTGAAGACGTTCGAGATGCTTGGCATTGAGGACGACCAGTTGAGGGTGACCTTGGCATCTTTCCAGTTGAAGGGGGATGCAGGTTAATGGTGGAAGTATGCGCGTGGGCGTAGTGGAGCAACTTGGGAGGCATTTGTCAGTGCCTTCCAGGACAAGTTTTTGCCTCCCACGATTAGGAAGAAGTTGAGAGACCAGTTTTCTAAATTGGTGCAGTTGAACACATCTGTGGCAAAGTTTGAGGTCACATTCACTAGCTTGTCTAGATTTGCACTAAAGTTAGTGGCGACTGAGGAGCGCCATTTCTTGGAGTTTGAGAAACGGTTGAGGACCGAGCTCATGTTTAGAGTGGCCGGATCCATGATTAGAGATTATAGGCTTCTCGTGGAGGCGGCGACCCATCTTAAGACTATCATGCAGGCTGAGGAGGAAAGGATGAAGGGCTCCAAGAGGAGTCAGGAGAATTAGGGGAATGGTAAGAGGCAGAAGGGTTCCAACCCTCAGCAGTCCTAGGGAGCTTAGTCAAGGTCCACATATCCAGTACCGAGTTCGGGTTCTGGGAGAGGTGGTCAGGGAGATGTGACTTGTTTCAAATGTGGCCAGTTGGGTCACAAGTCTCCAGCTTGCCTGCAGAGAGGAAGATGGCAGTGAACTGCTTCGTCTTCGGCTCATTCTCTGGGCCAGAGTCAAGGTAGAGGACAGCTGCCCACTTATTATCAGTGTGGACAGGCGGGGCACCTGAAGAGGTATTGTCTATAGTTGGGTGGCACATCTGGTGCGTCTGGTTCGAGACAGACACAGAGTCACCAGCCAGCACAGGCCTCGAGGTCCAATTAGGGAGCTTCTTCGGCACAGTCAGTGCAGCAGGCCTATGCTCCGAGGGGTGAGCAGGTAGATCAGAGGCCAACAGGGCATGTGTATGCTGTTACTTCGCCAGAGCTTGTACCGGCTCCATTTGTTGTGAGAGGTACCTTTTTGTTTCGCAATTTAGTTGCTAGTGTATTGATTGATATGGGTGCATCCCATTCTTTTATCTCGTCTGCATTTGCATTAGTTTTGGGGTTGGAGTTGTCACAGTTAGCATCTCCTATTTGTGTAGAGTCACCTATTGGTGGTAAGGTTATCTTGAAATAGGGGTGTCGGGGTTGTGACATCGAGGTTGCCGGTCATCAACTTTCATTTACATTTGTGTTAATCGATATGACTAGTTTTTATGTTATTTTGGGTATGGACTGGTTATCGTCATACCAGGCTGTTATAGATTGCTATCGTCAAAGGGTTACTATATGTACCTTGAGCGGTGACTATTTTTATTTCTTGGGGGACCGGATGGATAGAGTCTTATCACCAGTGTATGATCTGTGTAGGCGAAATGAACTTAGCTGTCTTCTTGCTAGCTTTCTGAGTAGTGAGTGTGATGAAGGCCAGGTTGAGTTGCCAAGGGTGGTTTGTGAATACCCAGATATCTTTCCCGAGGATCTTACTAGTTTACCACTTCACCGAGAGATTGAGTTCTCTATTGACTTAGTGTCTGGCACGACACCGATTTCTATGGCACCGTATCGGTTTGCACTTACTGAGCTGAGTGAGTTGAAAGTTCAACTCTAGGAATTGTTAGATAAGGGTTTCATTCGCCCTAGCACTTCACCTTGGGGAGAGCTGGCCCTCTTTGCTAAAAAGAATGATGGAGCCTTATGACTTTGCATTGATTACCGAAAATTGAACCGGGTTACTGTTAAGAATAAATACCCAATGCCTCGTATAGATGATCTGTTCGATCAGTTGAAAGGGTCTTGCTGTTTCTCTAAGATAGACTTGAGATCGGGTTACCATCAATTGAGGGTAAGGGAGGAGGATATCCCAAAGACGGCATTCCGTACGTGGTATGACCATTACGAGTTTCTTGTGATGCCTTTTAGGCTAACCAATGCTCCAGCGGTGTTTATGGATTTAATAAACCGAATCTTTCGTGAGTTCCTAGATCATTTCGTAATCGTGTTTGTGGACGACATTTTGATTTATTCACCCTCCGAGGAGGAGCACGAGGGACTTACGAATAGTGCTTGAATTGCTTAGAGCCTATAAGCTGTATGCTAAATTTGGGAAGTGTGAATTTTAGCTAAAAGAAGTTAAGTTTTTAGGCTATGTAGTATTCGGAGAAGGGGTGACTGTAGATTCATCCAAAATAGAGGTAGTGCAGGATTGGGTACAGCCTAAGAATGCTTTTGAGATCTGTAGTTTTCTGGGGTTGGCTGGGTATTATCAGAGATTTGTAAACGATTTCTCTAGATTAGCTTCACCGTTGACTAGGCTGACGAGAAAATGAATCAAATTTGTGTAGAGTGAGACTTGTGAGAACTCGTTCTAGGAACTTAAAGTTAGACTGACCACTGCTTCAGTTTTGATTATTCTAGAGAGGGGTTTGGGTTATTCAGTCTATTGTGATGCCTCACGGGAAGGTTTGGGTTGCGTTTTGATGCAAGAGGGGAAGGTAGTGGCCTATAGCTCACGTCAGTTGAAAACACACGAGAGGAACTACCCTACTCATGACCTAGAGTTAGTAGCGGTGATATTTACCTTGAAGATTCGGAGGCATTATTTGTATGCTGAGAAATTTGAAGTGTTCTCCGATCACAAGAGTCTGAAGTACTTGTTTACCCAGAAAAGACTTAAATTTGAGGTAGAGAAGGTGGATGGAGTTCGTAGAGGACTATGACTTCGAGTTGCATTATCATCCTAGTAAGGCCAATGTAATGGCTGATGCTTTGAGTATGAAGTTTATTAGCAGTGTAGCTTGTATCGCCATTCGAGAATGGGAGATATTGGGTGTTCTTGGGGAGTTTAACCTACATCTTGGTGAATCCGTTCAATCTGCGGCCTTGTTTACGGTAGTTGCCCAACCTACACTTGTGAACCGAGTATTAGAAACGCAGAGGGGTGACCTTAAGGTAGAATCCCTCCGAGAGAAGATTTCTAGTGGGAAGGTAGAAAGAGGCTTGATTGTATATCTTGACCAAAGTGTGAGATACCGGCGTTCGTTTGTTTGTACCAGAGTCTTGCTGAGAGGAAGTACTCTGAGAGTTTCACCATTCGTGCCTTGCGGTGCATCCGGGAGGCACAAAGATGTATCACGACCTTAGTCGCTAGTTTTGATGGAGAGGTATAAAGAAAGATGTGGCGGTGTTTGTATCGAAATGCCTTACTTGTCAGCAAATGAAGGCCAAGCATCAGAGGCCAACGGGTTTGTTGCAACCCTTGCCTATAGCCAAGTGGAAGTGGAAGCATGTCATGATGGATTTTGTTGTGGGCCTTCCGAGGACTCAACAAGGTAGTGATGTCATTTGGGTGGTAGTTGACCAGTTGACCAAGTGTATGCACTTCATACCTATGCGCATGAGTGATTCGGTAGACTATCTTGCCGACTTGTATATCAGGGACATAGTGAGGTTGCATGGCATCCCTGTGACGAATGTTTCGGATAGAGATCCACGTTTCACAGCTCGGTAGTGGCAGAACTTGTATTGTGCCTTGGGCACTAGATTGACCTTTAGCACCGCGTTTCACCCTCAGACTGACGGGTAGCCCGAGCGTACCATTCAAATCCTTGGGGATATGCTTTGAGGTTGTTTGCTTGATTTCAAAGGGTCATGGGAGAGGCACTTGCCCTTAGTGGAGTTTGCCTATAACAACAGTTTCCAATCGAGTATTGGCATGGCACCATTTGAGGCCTTGTATGGCCGACCGTGTAAATCCCCGGTGTGTTGGGCCGAGGTGGTTGATGCACCTTTGTTGGGCCCAGAATTAGTTCGAGAAATGACAGAGAAGGTGACACTTATTCGTAAGAGGTTAGTTACGGCTCAGAGTCGCTAGAAAAGTTATACCGACCATAGGAGGAGAACTTTGTCTTTTGAGGTGGGAGATCATGTCTTTTTGAAGATATCACTTAGACGGGGTTTGATGAGATTCGGGAAGAGTGGGAAGTTATTCCCTCGGTTTATTGGCCCTTTTGAGATCCTTGAGCGGATTAGAGAGGTTGCTTACTGTTTGGCGTTACCACCACAGCTTTCTGGGGTTCATGACGTGTTTCATATTAGTATGCTTCGGAAATATGAGCAGGACCCATCGCATGTATTAGATTGGACCGACTTAGAGGTAGATGAGGATGCCTCGTATAAGAAGAGACCGGTGAGGGTCTTGGATACTCGGGATCAAATTTTGCGAGGCAAGACAATTCCCTTAGTAAAGGTATTGTAGAGACACCACGGGGTTGAGGAAGCAACTTGGGAGAGCAAACTTGAAGTTTGAAAGAAATATCTGAACTTATTTATTGATGTTTGAACATGTATTGTTTTGTGATCATGATTGATAGAATATAAGAACATTGTATATGTTTGAATAGGTAGAAGCATTGTATATGTTGTTTACTCTTGGAAATATGAGTTATTATAAACATTGTATATGTTTGAGAATATAAAATATCATGTGTATTGTATCACTTTTGGAAGCATTGTAGATGCTATGGAAAAAATTTGAAAATTTGGATTTTGATGTAAACATTGCAAATGTTTGAGAAATTGTAAAATGTACTTTCAATGTGGGACTTGTGTATCGATTCGATGGAAATGGATGACCGGAGGATGGGTCATGGTGATGAATTTGTGGGGATAACATAGTTGTGAATGGTTTAATTATGTTTTTGAACTTGATTTGTAATTTCAGTGACGAAATTCCTTAAGAGGGGGAGGTTATAGCGATTCCGGTTTTGACCCGTTATCTATTGTATTCTAGACTCGAGTTGATATGGTTTAGAATGGTTATTCATATTTTGTTTCCCTTGTCTCCTCTTTATTTTGGTTATCGGGTTATAATTGTGCGTTTAGAACAGGTTGGTTGTTTGTATTTGCAAACCTGTGATGCCCAGATTTTGGCTCTTTCGCTCGAGCAGGCATTTTTGCGCTCGAGCGGGCTTTACAAATTTTGCTCCTCCGCTTGAGCGGCCATTCTTGAGCTCGAGCGGGACTTGTCAACTCTCAGTATTTTTTGCAGACCTGCAAATACTGGAAGAGTGCATTGGACGCTCGAGCGTTCAATCTCACGCTCTAGCAGAACTCTGTGTCTGACGCTTGAGCGTCACTTTCCACGCTCGAGCAGACTGAGTGTATAACAGTCCGTGAAGATGATGTTTTGAATCACTTTTTCATTTCTCTCTCTCTCTACAACTCTCCAAAAACCTAGATCTACACATTCTCTCACTAAAAGTTACATTCTCTCTTAGATTTCATCAAGATCCGTCGATCTCTTCACCCTAGTGCCTTTGAGAAAAAGCTAGAGCACCTCAAGATCTACATTTTGATCCGATTAGAAGTGGGTTTCAGTGTTCTTGGAGTTTCTCTCTTGTTTGGCTCATCTTCTTCCTTTGAGGTAGGGATCTTTTCTACACCTTCATATGATATTTAGCTTAATTATTTGTCTCTTGTATAACAATGATGTGATTTGGGGGTGTTTCAAACAAACCTAGGGTTTGGGTATAATATGGAAAGAGGGATTGTTGTTGAATATGAAATAAATGAATGTGGGTTGTGAAAATGAAACTATGTTGGGTCAAAATGGTTGAGTTTGAGGCTTGAGTTGATATTTGAAAAAGGGAAATTTTTGCCCTAATTTGACTAGCATAATTATTTTATATAAATAATTGAAATTGGTGGGGTAATCATGAAATTAAGCAAATGTTGAAATAGATGGTGGAATTGTATATATAATACTTCACATCTTTGAAAATTTTGGATAAATTATCTGTTTTGAGATTGCATATCTGTCTAGAAATATTTGTATTGGGTTATCGGTGGAGAATAGTTATGATTGTTGTAGAAATTGCATACGGATTAGGTGAATTAAAACTAATCTCTTGTGGTTGTCATTGAATATGACTGTGTTTATATACATTGTATATGTATGGTTATTTGGGAATGGAAAAGGGATGTGCTCAACGTATGATTGTGTGTTTAAATACATTGCATATGTATAAATGATTGTTTGGGAGGAGAAAGGAGATGGACTCTATTATAATTAAGTTGGCCGGAATGTCCTGGCTGAAAGTCCCGAAATTATACATGGGTGCTGATCCCGCAGACGAAATATCCGTAAAATGGCAATTGTAGTGCTTGTATAGCCTACGTTTACATGGGTCTCGTTTGACGGTTTCCCGTGGACGAAATATTTGTGAAAGGAAAGTTTGAAGTGTTTATTCGTTGATGATGTGATTATAGAACTAATGAGTTGTAGTCTCATTTAGGTTATTGAGAAATGATGAAGTTGGCTCATGTAATGAAATGAATTTAGTGAAAATGGATAAAGGATTGAATTTGGTATCTTATGACCATATAAAATGTGGATGTTCTATCACTGATGTTGTATATGCATAGTGTACTTATACCTTTGCTAAGTTTCATATATTGTGTTAGATGATTCGTACTAGGCTGTGACTCATTCTATTTGGGAATAACATTTTCAGGTATTGACGACATGTCTCCGCTAAGACAATAGTTGGGAGGGACTTTTGGAAGCCCGAGCTTCCGGTTTTGATTATATATTTTTGTATAGCCAAGGGCTTATTTGTAAGAGCTAGCTTCTCTTTTGTTGTAACTAAGTCGATGCTTGGAAAAGTGTAAGCTGATAGGGCATTTCTTTATGTTAAACTCTTTTGTATCATTAACTTCATGAAACGAAAGTACTATTTACTCTAATTTATGTTACCAATTATGTATGCTTTTGATCATATTTATTGTATTATTTTGGGAGCGTTACATTTGCGATGTTTCAATATAAAATATAACGAATAACTTTGACTTGCCATATTGGTAGAGTTGAACAAAAAGTTTAAAATCTTTTACCTTAGTTTCCTAGTTCACTTCTCTTTCACCTCAGTTTCCTAGTTCACTTTTCTCTCTCTCTCTCTCTCTTTCTTTGCGTGTTAGTTCAGCTTTTATTACAAGGTGAATCGTTTTCAGTTTTTCGAATAGCGTTGGTAACATTTATATTTTTGGTTCATATTTACAAAAATTTTATAAATTGATTTTTGTTTATTTATAGAAAAACATAAATTACAAACGTGTTTGGTTTGAACAAAATATTTGAAATTTTTTTAAAACATAAACTAAAAAATATTTTTTTCAGGCCTAAAATATTTATATTTATTTTTTATTATTTACGACAATAGGATCATACGCATTATAATTGAAAAAAAATTAATTGGAAGAAAATTAATTGAAAAAAAATTTGTTAGTCAAATTTTTAAATTTCTGTTTAAATACCAAGGTAAACTCATTTTTTGAGTTTACATTTTTTTCTCGAACTTATAAACCAAAAAAATTATCAAACACGTTTTTATGTCAATTTTTAAAATTTTTGCAAATGTAAACTGAAAACTGAAAACAAAAAATAGACCCAAATATTTGGTTATTCCCACTTTTCACAAAAGTGAATTTTTTTTTTTTTTTTTTTTCTGTGTTTTGTTACTTTTAGTAAATTTTTTTTTAATATTTTAAGATTTTTTTTTTGAGTGCTTAAAACAGTACCTTAATTTGGGAAGGAATTAAGAAAAAGAAAGGGAAAGGAAAAGGGAAAGGAAAAAGATAGATGAAATGTGAATAAAATATACCTATATTTCACTCTAGTTTTATACAATTTTTCTCTTTCTTTTTTCAAATCCCTCAACAAATCTCCCAACCAAGCACAGCGTAACTAATGGAAGAATGACTTCTCAGTAACAAAGAATTCGAAGAGCGAAAACTATGCTGCCCTATTGATCAACCAGTAACAGAGCTCTTCACGAACTCAGTCAGTTGTCCGGTAGTGTCAAATCTCTTCCGATAAGGTAACACGCTGTAAACATTGCTATCCAGTCAGAGAAAATATCCATCACAAGCTCTTCTACGGGCAGGCTCTTTGAAAGTCTTTTTGTCAATTTATTTTCCAAACCTCGACATGTAACTCAGACTCATAAGTAGTTCTATGATTGCATCCTCTGTCTTTACTTGATTTGCAAAGTGTAGGGTCTGGACCAGAAGCACATTTGTTCCGGGAACTATACGCTGCTGCTCAAAATTCCGCTCAGAATGCCATCTTATCATGTTATGAGCAAGCGGAGCCAGCCATTCTAATATTCTTCCTAACGTCGAACTCATCTTTGCTGCAATAGCAGCATCGTAGACAGATGAAGCTGAAGTTTTGGCAAACAACTTTAGCTTTGCCCTCAGAGAGATCCTGATATTTGTGGGTAACATATCATACAGGTCATCTCTTGCTTCTAGGAAAACCGAGTGATGCGATGAAGCTATCTTCTCAATCAAAATGATAACATTTGCGTAGTGGAGAGCTAAGGCAGCGGCACCAAGGGTGGATGGAGGGGCATTCAGTAAATTGCGATTGGAAATGAAAAGTGACAATTTAGTATGAATTAGGTTGCTGCGAGATAAAGGGACTGCGTAGCCATCTTTAGTTTTGTCAATGCTGTTTGAGAAAGCATAAGTTGACCTCTGAGATCCACACCTCAACTGCATACAGCTCTGCGGAAGAGGAGACTCGTTTCCAGCCATCAAACATCCTTTAAAAGGTACTCTGGTTTTCGATAATGGGGGCTTGTTCTTTGATCTAATCTCATTACCACTCAGCTCCCAATTTGAAATTGAGCTCCCTAGAGATCTGGAATGGAACCTAGGCGGCGTATTTGCAAATGGATGAACTATAGTATGCATACGAGCAGAAACGGAATAGCTGCGAAGTAAACATTCAGAATTGATATGTGCGGAATTGCTGTATGCTTCGACAGATGCCAATCGTTTAACCCCAAACACATGACTGATCCTCCCGACTATAGTGAAAACAGATCTTAATAAAAGTCGGACAGTGTAATCATATGTCCTAACCCACGGAGACATCTCACGCAATCTTTTCAATTCCTTTCGCTGCCTCGTAATCTTCTGCTGAAACTCAAACAATTTCACCCCACTTGAATCAACACTACTTTGTACTCGCATTCTCCTGAGACTCTGGTCAAGCTCAGCCAACAATTCCAGCTCTTGATACAACTGTGCCGTAACTGAAACAAATCTTCCCATTTTCTTAACTTTCCTCTCAAACTTCTTCAAATTGTATTCCCACTGACACCATTTAAGATTATTGGTGATTGGGACATCAAAAATATGTCCAAGACGGTGATATACAGGGGCTTTGCACCTCTTCCCAAGCCTTGCAACCGCTTTTGCCACATATCCCAAATTCTGAATTATCTCTGCTAGGACAAGATCCATTAGATAATTGGCATCATCTGATACAAGCTTTTTAATGCCAAGCGAGTTAACTGTCTCTTCCTTCAACCTAACAATCTGCTTATTACTTAGAAACTGCCACAAATTAATCAGCTTCGACATCAAACTTGCAACTTCAAATGCCAAAATTCCAATCATAGAGTTTTCAGTTTCTGAAACTATGCCCTTTGGCGAAATTCTCCACAAGTTACTAAACCATGATTCTGTCACTGTATTGCCCTCCATTGTGTGGAAATTACTATCTAACAAAATTCAAAATCTCTTAGCAGATATTCCAGTTCCTGAATCAGAAATAATATAACAACAATTAGACAAACCCTAAATCACAATTAGACTTTCATGAAGTTATTAATTATAGAATGATTTAAGTCCCCCCCTCTCTCTATATATCTATGTATGTATAGACAAACATAATTACATAAAAATGTATATATACATTGTGAGAGAGAAATGAATTTTCAAATAATTTAGAAGGAAAAAAATATAATTTAGAAGAATACAAGTTACAACACATGAATTGCAGGTAAAAATGGCAGAAAACTGTCCCCAGCAGCGGCTGAAAATTTTTCGAGCATTTTCTAATTAAGCCTTTTGAAAATTTGGACCTTTGACAACATGAAGTTTTAAAAATTTTCTTGTGGGTTTTAGGTGACAGCCTAAGTGACCAAATGATCTAGTCACCTCTGACTGTGCCCCTAGCAAGACTAAACATAAACCATAACGCTGTGTTTGGTTGAGAGATTTGATAAGACATTTGGAAAGGAAATGAGAAAGATAGGTGAAATGTGAATAAAATATACCTATATTTCACCTAATTTCACACTTCTTTTCCATTTCTATTTCCAAATTCCTCCCCAAATCCCCCAACCAAACACAGCATAAACGTATGGTTACTGAGAAAATGTAAGAAAGATTCACATATGCGAACCAAAGTAGTCAAATTATGCCCGATTAAGTTGTTTTACCACGACTCACAAGTTAACAAAATGATGAAGAAAGTTGAATACTCAAATTTTCAGTTTCTTATCTTTTCTTTTTCATTCATTACATTTTCTTAGCAACCAAACACAACATAATTGTTAAAATTTCACCTCTTACGATGCACCAAAAAAAACTACAGCATCAAATATTGAAATATATATATCAAGTGTATTTTCTCCACTTTTCCTTCAACTTTTTTTATTACATTTTCCAAGCAACCAAACAGAGCACAATTGCCAAAATTCTATATGAATCATAGCTTCAGAACAACAATGCAGCAAGTAAATAAGTAAAATCACAGGAACAAAGATACAAAACGACTCACCTTTGATTAGTAGACGAGTGATGTGTTGTTGAATGGGTAGGAAGAAGCATTGAGAGAGCGAGAGAGAGAGAGAGAGAGAGAGAGAGAGAGGAGGGTGGAGGTTTATAATGTGAACACCACCGGCGGTGTTTAGTTAACAGACAGAACAACGCATGAAAAAGACAAAACTAATGTGCGCTGAATATCGGAGCTCCCAAGGCCCAGTCCGGTAAGTAAAAAGATGCCGGTTTTTAATTAGTTTTTTTCCAAGCAAAACATATATATTCATCTTTCATTATAAGCATACGAAGAGTCACTTAATTATGTAGGTTATGAGTTTTTCTGTTTGATTTTTCTAAGGATAAGTTTGTATTTTACTTGTGAAATTTGTTAACTTGGGTTGTGAGGGTGCGTAGGAAGCGTATCATTCAATTTGGTTAAAAAAAAAAAAAAAAAGATTCAAAGATGAAATCACTACTTACATTTATATGAAATTTGGAATTAAACAAACTAAGGTCTTGTTTGAAAAGTAAAATTTGTATTTATATATGAAGTATTAATCAAACACTTGAGTGTTCATGGTAAGTAACTAATTATATATATATATATATATATAAAGGGTTTTGTTCAATTCCAAACCGGAATTGTAACTATAACATCATAGACCAAATAGTGATGTACGATTTGTCAATTTTAAAAATCAAAATCAAATCATGCATTGAAAAAATCAAATTAAACTGATTTAATTTTTTAATTTTTAAATTTTTTACTTGACAGTAGTTTGAAATAATTGTTCATTATTTAGGAGGATGTGTATCATAAAAAATGTATAATTATTTTAAGTTTGTTAACCAATATTCTTAAAATTTCTATTATTTTATTTTTGGCAAAGAATAGAATATTAGTAGATTAGTAAGTTAGATTATAATGAAATAACGCAGTCACTCCATTAACTCAAGCTCTAAACTTTTGCCCTTCTCAATATTTTAAAGAATAACTGCATCAACCACTGAGCCAATTACTTTGTCCACATTAACAAAACCGTTTATATGTAATTGTTGAATTTACTATATGTTTGTGGTTATGTTGTTAGACGTTTTTACGTTTTTGAATTCGAATTTAATATAATTTTTATAAAGATCTTATTGATGTGCACTCTTAAATATATATTAAACAAATTTAAAAAAATTGCATAGTTTTTACTACACTTATTTTTATGAAAAACAAAATCATTTCTATATAATATTTATAAATTATTTCCTAGTTAGTGGCCAACAAAATCACTCGTTAATCTCAAGTTAGAAGTTTAGATCACTCTTTTTTCTCTTGCATTGTTTCTTCTTTGGGTAAATAAGTTGAAGCTTTGTTAGCCTTGTTTATTTAATTGGGCATATTTTTTTTGTTTGATATGCTAAGGAGGAATTTGGTATCGTAATTGGGCATATGCTTTGTCAAGGGATGGGTCAATAAAAAATTTGCGACTACATTGAGAGATATGGGTCAATAAAAAATTTACGACTAAAGAGAGAGAGAGAGAGAGAGAGCTAGCTAGCTAGGCATCTAGATATGAAGGGTTGAAACATAAGAATTCTCAATATTTTCGGGGCACTTTTTATATTATCAATTTATTTTTGTAATCTTTTTGGTATTTTTATTCTTTTGCATACTGTAGATGTTAGCAAGTTAGAAAATGAGGTTGGAACAACTATTTGACATTTCTTCATAAGTACGATTCACGAACACTAGACTTTTGTCTAAAAATTTGGAGAAATAATATAGCAACACTTCTCCTTAATCATATCTCAAGAAAAGTGAAATCTTGTTACAAAATTTGAATTATTAAACTCTTTGGTTGTGGGCAGTCATGGATTTAAGTATTTATTTATAAAGAGAAGGAAAGATAAGGGCAATGCGAATATATATATATATATATATATATATTTATATTTTCTTCTTCATTTCTTATTCCTAAATAAATTCCTACCTAAATCCATAATTTAAATATACTTTGAAGTTAACTAAAACCCAATTGATCATGCCATTTTAGTTCAACCCTACTAGAATAAAATGGTTTCCAATATTTTGAAAATATAAAGGATCAAATTGTTGGTGAATTTTTAATTAAATTAAAATATGATTTAATTATTTTTGGTTTCAAAATTAATTAGTTTTAAACATTTTAGTTACACAATTAAATTCTGTTTTATTATCAACCATCATACAAATTTAATTACTAAATAAATATATGACCGTTTAATTAATTATTGGGATTAGTTTCATTGATTACAAAATTTTCTATATAAACCTATCTTTCACAAAAATTTTGCAAAGAAGGGAAGAGAAATAAAGTGATATGAGATAAAAATAAATAAATAATAAAAAAAAAAAATAGTTCCTTCTATGTTTGTATATAACTTCTTGATTATGTGGAAACTTGATTCATGTCTGTGCCTTCATGTGAAAAGAAACAATAGTCTTAAGATGTTGACTACACCTTTCTTAGTCGCTCACAGATTATATCGCTTGTTTCCACTATTTGTGTTGTTTTACCTTATTTTATTTGCTTGCCTATTCTCTTATTAGTTTAATTTGGTATATATAATTTCTAATCCATTTGTGAATTGTATTGCAGGAGTTCTAACGAAAATCACATATAATCGAGCTGACAAAATGCTTTTTGCTGTGTGCATTTTATCTTATTGTTTGTTTTTGTAGAAATGAGATATTGGCGTGGTATCCATTTGGGGTGGGAATCATGTCGTGTCGTGTCGTTTTTGTTTCGTGTCATATATTGGATTCATGTTCAAAATAATCCAACACTAACACGGCTCAATTAATTAAACGTGTCAATTATCTTAACACTATAACCTGACCTACTTGTAATCGTGTTAATCCTAACACGACACGCTTAATATGATTAGTAAAAGTTTATGTTTAGTACTTATTTTAAAAATAGAACTTGTTTCATATCATATATATAAGAATAACTTGTTTAAATATTGACACACAATGATAATATATATGCCAATATCTATGAAAATAATTAAAAATATTCATTACTAATCCATTACACATTACACATCCAATTTAAACTATTGTTACTCATTAATATTTAAATATCCAATAAAATTTTAAAAGCAAAACAAGTTTTCATCCCATACCAAATTAATAATAATAATAATAATAATAATAATCTTGCAGCTATACCATATCCAAAGCAACATTTGTTGTGATTCTTTTGAAGTGATTTATTATTAATTTAAGGTTACACTTCATTAGGTATATATATTATATAGAGATTTAAGTTTTAATCCAACGGATGAGATTGAATTACTCAAGATCTTATGGTTACTAAATTCATATTATATTCAGGTCACATATGAGTCAATAGTATGTTCGTGTCAACGTGTCGACACAAATTTTTATGCGGGTCAAACGTATCCATTTCGGGTTTCACGTGTTCAACCCAAACACGACCCATTCAATATTTATGTTTTTAGGTCGTGTCACATTCGGGTTCGAGTCAGAAAATAATTAACCATAACTCTCTAATTATGTGTACGATTCGAGTCATGTTTATGGGTTACGTACCAAATTCCCATCCCTAGTATCCATCAAATATTTGTTCTTATTTGTATCAATTTTTTCTTTTTATAAGTAGAATTTAGAAATGAAAAAAAAAAAAAAAAGGTATTCTAAAAAAAGATTGTATTAGTAAAATTCTTAATTGTCTTTTGTTTCTTATTGTCTTGAAGTCATCACTTGTTTGATATCACCACGCTTTGACCAATTTTGGTTTTGGCATAATAAATTTGATGCTCAAAGTATATAAGAGGGTTGTAGATTTCAAGTTTTAGAGAAAGAACATTTACCAAATGGACAAATGTTAATCATCTAACTAATTGGACACCAAATTGTGTGGTATCAATGGATTCTCATAGATGGTTTTATTTGCATCACCAAGAAAGTGCCACAATTGACATATATATGTCAACCTCAACCAATCATTGGAATTAAACCCTTGATTATGAGTCTTTGCTCCTTATTATAGGTCATGTTTCAACTCTATTCATATTTGTTTTGTGTTTTTTCTCTTTGGTTGCATCAACTAAAATCTGAATTTTTTTGCGACCTTTAAATTAAGTTTAGATTTTGACCTCGTTTGTTCTTTAGATTAAGCTTGGCACAAGTAATTTTAACTCATTGCAACTTAATAGGCTTTGTCCATTTATAAAATATATTTATTTCGATTTTTATGTTTTTAGTTACAGAATGAACTAGTTACAGAATGAACTAAAAAAGATTAGAAAAATAACTATATATATATATTCTCTTTTGAGATTTAAATTCAAACATTTGTTTTTGTTATTTTGTTTTTTTATCAATTAATAGGAAAATAATTACAAATATGAGAAATATTATATCATCAAAAAGATTAACAACTAATTATCAAGCTTGCTAATGTCAAACTTAACAATCACTCAACTACTACTTATATACATCCCTTATAATGGGGGGAAAATAAATACCTCCACAAAGAGTATAAAATTTCTTTTCATAGGAGTTAAATCCGAAATCTCACACCACAAAAAGTATTACATAACCACTGTTAATTCAAACATTTGTTAAAAGGCCCATGTTCAAACATTTGTTAAAAGCTCCCCAATTCATTTAAACTTTGATATTATTATTGGTTCAAAATCAAATAATTGCAATAAAAGATCGAATTCATTAAGCAAAATAAATGATATATGAGTTCACTTTTTAAATTTAATAATGTGCAAATGACTAATTAGTTGACAATTAAAAAAGTCATGAGAGAGAGTTTGACTTAAATATTTTAATAAACTATCACATCATTAAATTTAAAAAATAAATTTAATTTTTAAATTAAATTAGCACTACATAATATCTAGCAGTGGAAGCACAATTCGAATAAACCCTGAGGGCTAAACGCAGACCCACAAATCAAAATTCTAAATTTTTATTTTTATTTTTATTTTTTCTGCCCTGATGGGAACAACATTTTGTTCAGCTGTTTGAAGGGAAACACTACATTATAACTTAAAATAAATATTATAATTAAAATAATATCACAATTAAAAAATAATAATAATCATAACTAAATAAATAAATGGCAATTATGAATGCATATGATATACCATTTTCAAGGTGTGTAGATTAGAATTTCCACTATTTTGATTAGAAAAATTTTACCATACACACCCCTACCATATACACCCCTAAGTTATGCCATTCGACAAATTATGCAAATGGTCCCTGTAATTTACTCGATTTATCATTTTGGTTCCTATTGTTTCAATTTGATCAATTTTGTCCCTAAATTTTACGGATTGTGTCATATTAGTCCAATAAATAACGACGGTTAAGTTTGATAGATGGAAAATCAAATGATATGTCAATTTATTGGACTAATATAATACAATCTGTAAAATTCAGAGACAAAATTGATCAAATTGAAACATCAAGGACCAAAATGATAAAACGGGTAAATTACAGGGACTACCGCTGTAATTTTCCCTATGTCATTTTATTCTTTAGTTATGATCAACTTTTTTTTTTTAATTATGACTTTATTTTAGTTATGATTCATAAGATCTTTAATTATACCTTACATGTTATTTAATTATGCTTTTTTTTTTTAGATATAATTTACAAAATATAAAATTATATTATTTATTTTTAATTATAAGGTATATAAGGTATACATCAATTGAAAAGTGTGTAGCATAGCCTTTGCACCATAACCTTTTCCTTTGAATTAAGAATGAACAAGATATCAAATATTTGATATCTTGTATACTTACGATAATACAAATGGGGACAAAGATGTGTCAAAAAAATAAAAATAAAATAATGGCCTTGTTTGGGAAGTTGACTATTTTAGTAGATTAAAATTTTTATGTTGGAGAAGATGGTTGGATTTTTTTATAGTTGGATATGATATTTGTGAGAGAAAAAGTAAAACGATTATGAGTTTAATGTGACATTTTATTTTGTTAACTATTTTAATCTATTTTATCTTTTTACGAATTTTAATCTAAAAAACTAATTTTTAACCATTCTCAACTCAAACAAGGCGAATAAAAGAAAACAGGGATAGCCTTGTTGGCATCACCAGATATTCCAAATGATCCTTCACCAATATATCCAAGGAGTTTTTGAATTCTACCGTATATCGAAGAACTGTTTGCTAACCGATCTGAGATAATTAGATTTCTAATTTGTGGTTCCGAAAAAACTATATGTAAATAAATGGGATTAAAATCTATTAGATTATTAAGGACGAATTACATTAACGGTCTCTGTAATTTGGGATTTGTGTCACTTGTTATACCAATTGTGTATTTAAACAAAAAGAAATAGATTCATGATTTTTCAAATTAAATTACAAAACTAGAAAACATGTTGGAAATTACAATTAGATTGAATGGAAATACATAACACGTTCAAATGATAAAAAGAATCAAATCGAAACCTATGTAATACCACAGTCTTCTTAAAACAGATTTGCCGCATCGGTGCTAAAGGCACGTTGGCGTCTGTCTTCCAAGATACGATGGTCTAGACCTGCTAACGCAAAAGCACGTTAAGTTGGCTTTGGCGAACCAACAATGTCAATACTCTCTCACACAGGAAGAAAATTATAAGAGCAAGCTAACTGTATGATATGGAAACCAAAAATTATGTGTTGACAACCAAAGAAGTTGGTCTCTATTTGTCCACCATAGGAGAGAGAGAAGGAGCCTTCTAGCTATAAAGGTTGGCAACAAATGCAGCGCATTAATCCTGTAAAACTAATGGAGTAATGCACCAAAACTGATGGAACAATTAGTATATAAGTTATATACTCTATATACATACGTGTGTATATCTGCAGCCACCAAATAGACTTGGCTCTATATACACACGTGTGTATATCTGCAGCCACCAAACAAACCTAGCCCAAAAAGATTAGGTTGGGGGACCACCAATCTGGTCTAGCCCAACCTAAACCATTCCAATAGGCCTCAAGCCCAAGCCCCAAGTTCTAAGATCCATGATCCACGATCCATGGACCACGGACGAGAACCCGACCCTATCCGGGCAGGCGGAAGGTGAGCGCACGCTAGCGCGTGTGGCAATTTTTGCATAACCAACTTGAACCATAGTTTTGGCCCAAGCTGTGAGGCTCCTGAAAATTTTAATTTCTTAAAAATCCCTTACTTTTAAATTATTTCGTTGAAGTCTCTCAGTTTCTTAATTACTTGCAACCCTAAGATCAAAATACATACGCCAACAAAAAAAAACCGCAAACCCTAATTGATTTCGGAAACATCGAAATAATTTCTAATACTCTAATTGACTCCTTGAATATGAAATTACCACTTGGAAACCTTAGGTTTTTCCGCTCTTTATCACGTTCGTCGGTTGATCGCGTTTTTGTTCAAAACAAGAAATCAAACCGAATTAGATTCTCTAACCCCAATTTAATTTAATTCTACACTAAAATAAATGTTCCAATTCATAAATTAAACCCAATGCCCTCATATTTTTTTTAAATCACATTTTGACCCCAAACTAGTACCATTATACACATATATACATATATATACTTGTACTTTTCTTAAATAAATAATTTTATACACAAATATCTTCATATCTATATATAAAATCAACAAAAATCTCCCCAAATCTAGCACACGGCCAGCCATCACCCTCTCTCGGCTACAATCATAGGTACTTTAGAGACAAATCTCTTAAATCATGGAAAAAGTATCATTGGTACCCCCAAATCAAGGAAAGTTGTTTTGTACTTGTAACTATCTTGGTTCTACTTAAGCCTAACCCTAACTAGATCATGCCTTAATACATGATTAGGCTCCCTAATAATCCTTCATTCCATTACATTCCAACTAAATACATCTCAATTCCATTCCATTCCAACCAATGGGCATTTTGGACCTTTTACACCAATTTTATTATAAAAACGCCACCACCATCCACATGTTACACATCTCATACACTCACACACCTACACATTCAGTTGAGAGAAAGAAAGAAAAGGAAGAGAGTGAACCTTGGTAGTAGAGGAGAGGAAAAGAGGAGACAATTGTGCAAACACTTCACCAGGCAATCAAGTAAGCCACAACACAACTCTCTCTTTTATTTTTCTTTTTCAAATACATGCTTTTAGAAGTTTTAAACATTCATTTCAGATGTGTTTTGATGGTATTCTTGTGTTAAAAATGAAAGAAGTTGAGCTTTGATTCTACGCTTCTTGTATTTCTCTTAATCGGTATAAGACTACCTTTTTCTATATCAAATTCTCAAAATTTCCAAAGGCACACCTTCACCTTAAATTTCTGAGTTTAATACATATTATTTAGCAAGTTTTCATCACAAGATAAGTGGAAAATTTTCCCTAGTTGACCTCTTTTCTCACCAACTTTCTTGTTGCAAGAACTGTGCCAGAAAAATCTGTTTTACAACCAACTTTCAAAAATTCTAGAAAAATTTATAAAAATCTTTTAGACCTCTATTTTGTGTAAAAATCTTCCTTAAGGAGTTATCTTTCAACTAAAATTGGTTTCATTGAAAACGAGTGAGCGATTTGTGAGAAATTCCAATTTTCGCAACGGTCGACGAATCTGAACAGCGCTGGAACATTTCTTAAATAACTAAAAATCTAGAAAAGCTATCACATTTTCGAAACATGTTCTGAAAACTAGATTAAATTCTCTACGAACCATAGGAAGGCTAGGTTCGGGAAATATCTGAAATAGCTCTTTTGATTTTAATCTTTAAATGGTATTGAATCTGGAAATTTAGTTTTGCGTGGGTGTTTTATGCTCATGTGTACATGAATATGCTTATTAGTTTATGATCATGTCTTGGTATGGTATTTCATGTGTTATGGTTATTTCCCTTATCTTCTTCATTTTAATGATGCTCATGCTTATGTGGATAATACTATCTTGTTGAGTTTGTTCCAACTTGACTTAAAACATTGATCCCAACGGAAAACTTAATTGGGATAGTATTGGGTTTTCGATCACTTGAATAATGAAGAGATGATAATGTGTTATGTATGGATTGATGGGATGTGCTCCCTAATTGGAGGTTAAGTCTTGTGCAAGTGGTTGTCGCGTAAACCCTAGAATGGATCGGACGTATTCGGACTCTTTGCGACGGTTTGATTGGTGAGATAGGGTTGGGTCCAGATGGGACATTCAGGAGGATAAATTTTTTTTAGAAGGATAAGGTTGGATTCAGGAGATAAAACCTTTTTCTTTTCGCTGTCCCTTTTGAGGCCCTGCGGTTGGCGCTACGCGGTATTTAACCATTGGTAGGCATCTGAGGTTAGTTCTGCAACGAAGCAGCAAAATGGGGAGTTTCGAATAGTCCGGTGTCCAATTCTTGTGGTTGGGAGGATGAAATCTCTTTGGGGGATTTCTAGAATACTAACCACTAATATTATAACATTTGATATCAATTTGAATGACATGTTCATTTCCTCTATTATTGAAATTGTTGTTATTGACTTGAATATCATACTTCACTACTTGCTTGCTATAAATGTGATGGTGTATTGGATTGGGAAAAAGGGACGAGGTGTGTGTGCATTTACTGGGCATTCAAAACTCATGGCGTTTCATGCCAGGTATTGAAGAGTATTAGACCGGTCGAAGGCAAAGCTGAAGCATTTGAGGATGTACGGCTACCCCTAGGAGGATTAGAAACTAGTTTGTAAACGTGTTTTGAGATTGTAAGTGATAGATCCTATGTTGTATTTAAGGCATGATTTGTAATTTGTATATATAACATTTGTAACATATCCTTATACCCCGTCAACTCATGTAGGCCTTGTGTTAATACCTTGTCAAGATCTGTCAGAAAGGTAGCTTTGCTATCTAAGGTGGTTGGACTTTGAAAGGAGGCTATTTTGACTCCTCTGACCTTCTTCGGATCTTGCTTGGTTATTATCCGAAGGACTCATTAGTGATGTTTCCTACTCTTGTAACCTTAGATAAACCCTGTATTTAATGGTTAATATATTATCTGATGTTCCCGATTTTTGGGGCGTCACACAAGCCTATCCTTGAAGCATCCATAACTCCCTTTCTTCGGAAAATTTGGATGCCCCAAAGGGCTTATGCCCTTATCAAAATCTTGAGATTTAAATATCCATCAATACTTTCCTCTGCAATCAATGTGGGATTAGTAGTTATACATAATTCCTAATATCCCATTCATGAGGAAAACTTTATGAGACAATTTCTCATTAAATTCTTAATAGTTTTTTGTCATTCTTTTTGTGGTTTAAAGATCTTGTTACAAAGAATCTAAACACATTTGATTACACCTTAACCGGTGGTTGGGACCAACTTTAATATCACATTAAAGTCACCATAAAACCATTTTTTTCAACAATTCTCCACATGAATGAAAATTGACCAAATAAAGAAAACGGACAACGTTTAACAACAACAACTCGGAGAGAGAGCACACAAACTAATCCTACATCAGAAAAGGTAGCTGTTGCATTTGAACCTTTTGTAGTGAAAACCTATCGAATTTACTGGCTGACCAGTGAACGTGATGTCTTGAACTGTTATGCCATTTATGTAAACCGAGACAATAGACCTCACACAGGAGTTAGTCCAACCATTATTCTTGTTCTCACTAGCGTGTTCGGTATGGCCTTGGAACACTAGCCTGGTTCAATGAGTGTTTTTAAATAATTTGGCCTTACAATTTCTTAAACAAACGGCCCTACTTTGCACTCACATAGGTGACCTATATATGGTATCTCACTATACCATGGTTGACTATTCACATCACTTAGGTCATTAAAAGCATTTACCTTATCTTTCTACCCTCATAGGGTATCACTGAATAAAGGAATGGGCAAGAGGTTTTACCTTTTTAGAGACTCACTCGTTACACGCTGTTAGGTTGTCCCTTTGAACCTAGATCTTGAGATCTCCAATCCACTAGGTTGGGTTTTCCGTTTTGGAAACATTTACTAAAGGCCTTAGCCCCATTCCTCGCAACAACGTATCTACGAACTCTCGAGTTAACCCTTTGGTTAGGAGATCCGTAATGTTGTTCTTAGACTTTACATAGTCTAGAGAGACCACTCAATTAGAGAGTAGTTATTTTATGAAATTATGTCTACGACGGATATGTCTAGACTTTCCATTATACATATTACTCTGTGCCCGACCAATTGCTGATTGGCTATCACAATGAATGCAGATAGCTGACACAGGCTTCGGCCAATGTGGAATATCTTCAACGAATTGGCGCAGCCATTCCGCTTCTTCAATTGCTTTATCCAAAGTAATAAACTTAGATTTTGATCTCGATATACACATTTGCTTGGAAGATTTCCAAGATGCGGTTGCCCTTTCGAGGGTAAACACATAACCACTAGTGGATTTTGAGTCTTTTATATCAAATATCCAATTCGTGTCGCTATATCCTTCTAGTACCGCTGGTTATCTGGTATAATGCAGCCCATAATCCCAGGTGTAGTGGAGATATCCTAACACCCATATAATGCCCATCCAAAAAGTAGCATTAGGATTACTCGTATATCTACTAAGCCTACTAATAGATATATCCGGTCTTGTACAACTCATCAAATACATCAAACTCCTAATAACTTGAGAATATTCTAATTGAGAGACACCCTCACCATTATTCTTGGTCAAATGTAGACTTAAGTCTACCGGTGTCCTAGACACACTTGCATCTAACTTTTCAAATTTCTCAAGTATCTTCTTAACATAATGAGATTGAGAAAGTACAATACCAACAGATATTTTGGTAATCTTAATACCCAGAATCACATCTGCAAGGCCTATATCTTTAATGTCAAACTTATCATTTAACAATCTTTTGGTAGTTTTAATAATTTCATTATTACTACCAACAATCAATATGTCATCTACGTATAAACACAAAATGACATATCTGTTAGTGTCTTTAACATATACGCACTTGTCACACTCATTGATTCTAAACCCATTTGACAACATAGCGTTGTCAAACTTCTCATGCCATTGCTTAGGAGCATGCTTTAAACCATATAATGATTTAATAAGCTTACAGACTTTCTTATTTTTCCTTGGAGCTAAAATCCCCTCGGGTTGCTCCATGTAGATTTTTTCATCTAAATCTCCATTTAAGAAAGTTGTCTTTACATCCATCTGATGTATTTCCAAATCACGTAAAGCTGCTATCGCAATCACCATGCGAATGGATGTTATCCTTGTCACAAGTGAATACGTATCAAAGTAATCCAGGCCTTCTCGCTGCTTATATCCTTTGATAACTAGCCTACCCTTATACTTATCAATTGTCCCATTAGCCTTCATTTTTCTTCTGAAGATCCATTTACACCACAAGGCCTTACTGCTAGGGAGTAGATCAACTAACTCCCAAGTATGGTTATGTAAGATGGAGTCAATCTCACTTTTAATTGTTTCTTTCCACAAAGGACTTTCAGGTGAAGTCACAGCTTCATGGAAAGTTTGAGATTCTCCCTTTAACATATAAGTCAAGAAGTCCCAACCAAAGGACTTTGAGGCTTAGCCCTTTTACTCCTTCTTGGCTCATCTACTTCCTCAGCTTGATCATCTACTTAATTATCTTCAAGTTCCTTTTCAGAACTTTGATCCTCTCCTCAGGTTCGGCAAGGAAATACGTCTTCAAAGAAGGACGCATTCCTTGACTCCATTATGGTATTCTTGTGTATATCTGGAATATTTGACTTGTGTACAAGAAACCTATATGCACTACTATTCTGTGCATAATCAATGAATATACAAAATTTCCGGTACTATCTTAACCCGCTTGGGTGTAGGGACCACCACTTTAGCAAGACATCCCCACATTCGTAGGAAATTTTAGAAGGCTTGCGGCCTTTCCGTAATTCATATGAAGTCTTGTCCACTTTCTTTTGAGGTATTCTATTTAGAATGTAATTCACGAAGAGAATTGTTTCGCCCCACAAGTTCTGTGACAACCCAGAACTTATCAACATTGCATTCATCATTTCCTTCAACGTCTTATTTTTTCGCTCAGCAACACCATTTGACTAAGGGGAGTAAGGCGATGTGGTTTGGTGAATAATCCCAAATTGAGCACAAATCTTAGCAAATGGAGATTCATACTTACCACCACGATCACTTCTTAAGGCCTTGATTTTTCGGCCTAGTCGGTTCTTAACTTCATTCTTGAAAAGAATAAATTTATCAATCGCCTCATCTTTGCTCTTATGCAAATATACATAATAGCATTTAGTGCAATCATCAACAAAAGTGATGAAGTACTTGTTTCCATCACGTGATTGTACGACTTTTAAGTCACACACATCACTGTCACTAAATCCAAAGGCTCGGTACTTCTTTCAATAAAATGAAAAGAAGTCCTCGTCAATTTTGCTTCTACACAAGTTTAATACTTGTGATTTGGATTAATCTTGAAAGATGGTATGTGATCTAACTTGATTAATTTACACAAAGAGTCAAAATTTTCATGACTAAGTCTACCATACCATAATTCAAGGGACTCAAGCATATATGCAGAAGAAGAAGCTTTCTCATTAATTTTAAGGATAATAGTCATTAAATTGAGCTTAAACATGCCACCCGACATATACCCCTTACCCACATAGACTTCGCTCTTGGTCAACACGACCTTATTAGACTTAAACACCATGCAGAAGCCATGCTTACTTAATAGCAACCCTGAGACAAGGTTATTACGAATGTCTGGTACATATAGGACATCGTTCAGAGTCAGCTTTTTTCCTAAAGTCATCTTCAGGACCACCTTGCATTTATCCTCAACGATTGAGGTCGCAGAATTTCCCATGAACAACTTCTCATCGTTTGAAACCGGTTCAAAAGTTGTGATCATCTTCTTTTCAGCACAGATGTGGCAAGTGGTTCTAGTGTCCACCTACCATTCCTTCGGGTTTGACCCCACTAGGTTCACCTCAGAGACGAAGGATGACAAATGCATGTCGTCCACATCTTGTGACAGATCCTCCATTTCAGCCATGTGAGCCCGACTTTAGTTTTGTGAAGGGTTCTTCTTGTAGGGTTTATTCTTCTTGCGGCAATCAGTCGTCTGATGCCCATCGCTTCCATAGTTGAAACACCTTCCATTGAACCTAAAAGTAAGTTCTTGTGGCTTGTAAACTGGCCTTTTAAAGACTCCACCTCTAGCCTTCAGCTTCGAGCTTCTGCCTATCGGTGGCTTCTTCTTCACCCCTGAGGACTGGCCATGCTCAACCATGTTTGCTTTCACAGTGGAGGTACTCCACCCTTTTTTCTTGTTGTCCTCATCAATTCAGAGCCTGACAAAGAGCTCTTCAATTGTCATCTCCTTTTTCTTGTGCTTCAAGTAGTTCTTGAAGTCTTTTCAGCCTTTAGGCAACTTCTCAATCAATGCAGCTGTATGGAATGATTCACTTAGAAACATTCCCTCTGCATGAATCCCGTATAGAATTATTTGAAAATCTTGGACTTGACTAATGACGGTTTTTGAATCCACCATTTTGAAGTCTAAAAACAGGCCATCGACAAATTTCTTTACCCCAGCGTCCTTAGTCTTGTACTTCTTGTCCAAAGCATCCCACAGCTGCTTTATTGATTTCTTGGCATAAAACATATTGAATAGTGGGTCTGCCAAGCCATTCAGAACATAGTTCTGACAAAGGAAGTCTAACTGCTTCCAAGCATCTAGAGCCATGAGCTTCTGCTTGTCTTGCTTATTCTCTTCCACAACTGGTGGATCTTTACTCAAAAACCTCGCAAGACTTAGAGTAGTCAGGTAGAACAACATCTTCTGCTGCCACCTCCTCAAATTCACTCTCGTGAACTTCTCCGAGTGCTCATGATGGTTGAGCGGTCCTCCTGGAACAGCAGGAGTAGCAACAGGGTTGACCACAGAGGTCACAGCAACAAGGTTGATCACAGAGGTCATTGGCAAGCCAGTTGCCCAGGGGTTCTAATCCCCACCAACATTAGCAACAGTAGTAGCAGCATCAATGACAGTTGCCATTTCTAAAAAATATAACAGAATTTCACTATTTTGTGTTTCCAAAAATTAAACTTAACATTATAACATTCCAAAGTTGAATATTTAATTCAAAACTAGTCTCACTACTTACCCTAGAATCAAACATGGTTAGGAAAGTTTCCAAAAAGACTGGATGGGTCACACCGGTTCCACTTAAAACCTAGTTAACTTTAGACAAAACTTTCAAGAGTATGTTGACTCCTAGTCCATGGAAAATAATTTTTAGAATTAAGTTTTCCAGAAGATGGACTAAGTTAAAACCAAACCAAGTTCCAAACTTACATGCAATTAAAAAATTGCTAACAACAATGACAAGCAAATAAAATGCTTCTAACATTACAAGCAAACAAACTTGCTTAAAAAAACATGGCAATTTAACCACTACTAAATCTCAAGCAAAAAATTGCTTCAAAAATAAGAATAATAAGCCAATCTAATTAAGGATTCTTTTTAGTCCAACAAAATCCTTTCCATACCTAGGTATTTCTGTTCAACAAAGAAGTTAGTAGTCCAACAATTTTTGGGTTATTGCAATCCCAAAATCCATTCATTTGGATTTGTATTTTTTTCTATCCCCTTTCGCATAGGTATTCCTGTAAAGAAAGTTAGCAGAAAATAACAAAAAAATACAAACAAATAATTGAAAGAAACTGTAAAAGCAACAAATGTATTTAACCCTTCTAGCAATATCATGAATAGCAAAATTAAATAAAAATTAAAATGCTATATAAGTTACATAAATAAAACTAAAACTCTAAAATTAAATTTAAAATTTAATTTACACAATAAACATGTAAATAAATATAGACAAGTTACAAAACCTTTATAACTCCAAAAACTTAAATTTGAAAATTTAATAGGCTAGAGTTATATGAAATTTTTACAAAGCAATAACCATATTGTCATGACCCGAACCCGCTCCCAAGGGTTAAGGACATAACCGGCCAGTAATCATGAGATTACCTATGACCTCAAACCAAATCGGACATAACACGTCAGAGTAAAAGGGCCAAACGGAAGCAAAATTTAAAACTTTGTCCATAGAGCTGTGCTTACATGGCACGTCATAACAAACCATACACGTACATGTTAATAACTCACTTCAGAAAATATAGTAAGATAAGGTTCTGTACAGACAGGATCATATAAGTCTAAGTCAACCCATGAAATTATATACAACAGATTCAAAGTCTTCGCCAACATGACAAAATATAAATACATAACAAAAGGTGAAGACGAGTCTCGTGCATGAGACGCAAGGGCTGACTCTTCAAAACCTTGGTTGTTCCACACAAACTTCACTGAGGCTGGGTCTGGACCTCTCTTGGCTCACCTACAAACACATGAATGAGCGTGGGCGAAAGCCCAGTAAATAATATCAATTGCAGAAGATGCATTGGAACAATATACATCGGACGGCCTTAGGCCCAATTCATATTTCTATTTGGTATATATAAATAGCTATAGATCAAGTGACTTCGGTTCCAAACACTTCGGACGACCTCGGGCCCAATCCATTCATGTCAAACTGGCCTTTGGCCCATTTGTCTTTCATTCATGTCAGGCTGGCCTCTAGCCCATTCATTCTTTCATTCAGATCATACTGGCCTCTGGCCCATTCATTTTATCATTCAGATCGTACTGGCCTCTGGCCCATTCATTCTATCGTTCAGATCGTACTGGCCTCTGACCCATTCATTCTATCGTTCAAATCATACTGGCCTCTGGCCTATTCATTCATTTATGTCAGACTGGCCTTCAGCCCATTCATACTTTCATGTCAAACTGGCCTTGGGCCCATTTATACCTTCATGTCAAACTGGCCTTTAGCCCATTCATACTTTCATGTCAAACTGGCCTTTGGCCCATTCATTTGGCATAGCAAACATTGTCCACCAATCAAATTAACAAACTTATAAACTTACATAGAAGTAAGCAATTGGACAACAACATATTTCAGATATCTTTGTCAAGATATTACTCACAGTGATCGGTTGGTTGATTTGCCCTGGAGCTTGACCCTATACATCACATAACACATACGGGTCACAAATGATTCAATCCGTTCTTAATTCACATATTCCTCTTTAGCCTTCTTTCTTATCCTTCTAACTCAATTACAATGCTCAATGTATGCCTAAGAGTACTTAGAAGTGAAAGAGAACAGAAAACGAAACACAGAATGCCTTTTCAAAATTTTAGGAAACAGGGTCCCCGCTCGAGCGGACCCATGAGGTCTGCAAAAGTACTGGTTACATCGATTTCACGCTCGAGCGTGAAGTCGGGCGCTCGAGCAGAAGGCCTCACTACATGGCTCCCCGCTCGAGCGTGAACTCCTCCGCTCGAGCGGACGTCATGTCTGCAGAAAATGCTGGGAGCTCGTATTTCCCGCTCGAGCGGACATCATAAATTCTGGGTTTTCCAGAATGGTTCTTGAGCTCGAATTCAACATCCAAACCAACATTTCTTGCATATGATGGCTCAAACTTAACATATACACATACTAACATGGCACCAATACCAAATTACAACATTATGAGGCTCAATTCCATGAATCACTTACATGCATGACTCAAATTATCCCAAACTCATCACCAACATGCTAAATTCAAACATTCAAGACTCACACCTCCATAATTTGCACATGCATGTGGGAGATACTCATTATTCTCAACTTAATTGGTGAAGAGATGGTCAAATACATGGATTTCAACCAAAATTTAACATGGATTACACACTTCATGCTCAAACATGAAAATTTATAGCAATTTCTTACATGCATGCACCTATGGACTTCAAATTCAACAAATACAACACAACTCTTGCTCTTGATCACCATTCAACTTCGAATTTACAAAATTACAAAATTAAACTCATGAATTCATAATCAATTACTCACCTAGAAGCTCAATCTTCCCAAACTATGGTCAAATCTTGAGTTGGTCTTCAAATTATTCAAGCTTCAATGATCAAACTTCAATCTCCTACCCTCTCTCTCTCCAGCCGAACTTCCCTCTCTCTTCTTAGAGTTAAAATCAGCCAAATTGAAACTAAAGAGGAGAATTAAGTGTGTAGTGCCCTTTTTATATAAGTCCCTCTAATCATAATGATTAATATTAAACAATTGAGCACTAATCCATTGAATTAATCTAATTAATTCGATCCGAATCAATTTTCAATTAAATTTCACCGTAGGCTCTACAAATTACGCCAATCATAATAGCGTAATCAATTTTGGGTTTCGTGGCCGATATGACCTCCAATTTAAATTCCAAAGCAGATAATCAAACAGATATTCCTACGGTGAACAGATAGAAATTCAAAACCACATATTTTCACATAATGGCACACAAAATCATATCAAACACATAATCACATTCGTAATATGGACCAATTAACATAATACGGAACATGGTTATCACACATGTAATAGACATGTAAATGTTTCTAGCAATTAACATGTAAATTATTTTAGAAATAAGATCATGCAAATAATTCTAGAAACATAAACTAAAATCTAAAAAATTTAAAACATACAAATTATCCTACAAATTTAGGATCTAATAAACATGCAAAGTAAACTAGAATGTAAGAAATATTTAACATATTGATTATACTTAGAAAATGTAACACCCTCAAAATTAAACCGATAATATATAATATTAACATGCATCGATATAAGAAAACAAAAATATTATTTCATTCATCAGAGTAATCTTATTAAAAGACATTACATGTAATAACGAAAGTAAATGCCCTACGGGCTTACATCTTTCCAAGTCAACACTTGGATACAAAAGTATGAGTACTAACTCATTTACACATTAAGCCCTAGGCTTGAGTTTACATGTAACATCAAAATAAAACAAAATAAACAACTAATCTAAACAGAGTCTTCAACTCCAAATCCATCCAAGCTAAGTCCTTGGAGGTAGCATATCCCCTGAACTTGAAAATGATGTTCCCGTATAGGGTGAGCCACAGCCCAGTAGAAATATACTAAACCAAATATAAGCATTGAATAAAGCAATAGCATTCGATAGATGGTTAACCAAGATAATCAATTACATCATTACACAGTCTCGTGACACTAATATCTATGACACGTTTCACTTTCCATTATTATCAATATGGCTCAGAACCTGGCCAAACTATAACAGTGAGACTACATCTCACATTAACAATATTTCCAATTCAATGGGGATATCAAATCATATTAAACATTTCTTATATCATAATGGATACACATGTTGGTGTTGTATCGACCTCAACCAAAATTCACTTCCATACTTCCCAATTGATACACATTTTAGTGATGTATCAATAACATGTAAAAACACTTCCAAAAAAATCAATAAGCACACATATTAGTGGTGCTAATGGAGTCTATCCCCTATCTCCTCCCAAACAATATCCGATTTAGGAGTCCATCCCCTATCTCCTCCCAAACCATGGAGTACATCCCCTATCTCCTCCCAAACAATATGCATATACAATGTATTAAACACTTGTCATATACAATACTCAATCAATACATGTATTTTTCTGTATTAATTCAACAGTCAAAGTTAATGACTCAACCAATGTGATTAGTTTCAGTTTTCCCTAATCCACATGCAATGTCTACAACAATCATGACTATCCTCCACCGATAGCCCAAAACAATTATTTCTAAACAGGAAATAAATGTATCAACAAATGTAAATTTAACATTTTTCAAAGGTGAGTAATTAAACTATTCAACTACACCATAAATCTCATAATTTCCCCAAGTTCATGAATTCAACTAAATTCCCCAGTTTTCCTTAAATTAATTATACAAATTAATTTATTATAACAACTAGGGTTTTCCCTAAAATTACCAAACAACCCTAACATATCAAAATACCAAAACTTAGAACCACACCTATAATATGGAGTAGGAAATTCCTACCTCGATGTAAATAACCCGAATGGAGAAGATGGAGATGATGACCCAAAATCCAAAGTGCTCCAAACCGCCAACCGCTCAGATTAAAACGAAGCTCTCGACTCACTCTATCTTTTTAATAAAGAGCCTAGGGTAGAAGCACCCTAAAAGTAGATGAAACCTAAGAGAGAAGGTGAGTGGAAGGAGAGAAAACACGGACCTAGGGTTCTGGAATCAAAAAGAGGATGAAAAAGTGTTTTAAAAACCACTGCTGCCTATTTAAATAAAACAGGCTCGCTCGAGCGAAGGATTGGTCGCTCGAGCGACCAGACACAAGAAAGCCTCGCTCGAGCGAAGAAAGTCTCGCTCGAGCCAAGAACTCGAAGCTTCAAGTCTGCAACCCAGAAGCACGCTCGAGCGACAGAATGCTCGCTCGAGCAAAGAACTCGAAAACATACACCTCACTCGCTCGAGCGAAAAAAAGCTCGCTCGAGCGAAGAAACACAACTCTCAGGTCTATTCTAGACGCAATCGCTCGCTCGAGCGAAGAGACCATGGCTCGAGCCACCAGACACAAAATTCTACTCTCGCTCGAGCGACCAAACCCTCGCTCGAGCTAAGAACCAAAAACAGAAGCTCGCTCGAGCGACAAACTCCTTGCTCGAGCGAAGGTCCAAAATTCTGGACAGCAACACTTGGTTTCCAAACCCAACCAACCTGTAACAAACCTGCCCAATACATCCTATAACTCAGAAAGAGAAGATAAAGGACGACAACAACAATCATACAATGATAGGATCCACGGAACTTAAGTCCAGATACAACAACCAAATGGGAAAAGACCGGGGTCGCTATAGAAAACTAAAAATAATTAGCATGTCAATATTAACTAAAAATTTATATATTCATGAGCATGCTAATTATATTATAAAATTATAAACTAAAAGACATGCAAAGCATGATAGGAAATTATGAATCATGCTCAAAAATAAAATTATACTAGTAACTAAGAAGTATGCAAATTATGCTAGATTTGTAAAAATAAAAACGCATTCTTATTAATTCATTGAACAAGAATTCAAAGGAATAAAACAGAGACCTTTTACATAAATTAAAAGTCTAAAACTGATGCACTTTTCGGAAACAGTAGCAGTAAGCAAATAAATAAATTTTATATATATTCTACTCATGCACTGTATCCTACAAATTATTTAGTAGAATAACTCTTAACTTTGTTGGCATGAATTAACAATTTATAATAAATAACTACCATGCAACCAATGCAACAGTGGTAGTAGTATGCAAATCTATGTAAAAAGTGAGTATCCAATCATGAATATAAATATGCTACAGATGGTTCGGTTGTTGGGGAAAACAGTAGCATGCATATACAAATTTAACTACACAGCGGACTGTTCGTACATATAACACATGTATAGGGAAATCAAATTCTTACAAATTACATATGAATCTAATTAACCTAATTCATGGGAAACACATAGAATCTATTTTAAGATTGTTGTATTAATTATGTATTTAAATAAAAAGAAATAGATTCATGATTCTTCAAATTAAATTACAAAACTGGAGAACATGCTGGAAATTACAATCAGCTTGAACAGAAATACATAACACAATAATATGGTAAAATGAATCAAACCGAAGCTTGTGTGATATTACAGTCTCCTTTAAAACAGATTTGTTGCCTCACTGTGGGTACTGGAGGTACGTCGGCATCTGTCTCCCAGTATATAACGGTCTAGACCCGCTGACGCAGAAGCACCTTCTGTTAGCTTTGGTGAACCGACAATGGCAACACTCTCTCACACAGGAAGAAAATTATAAGAGCAAACTGACTGTATAATATGGAAGCCAAAAATATTTGCGTTGATAACCAAAGAAATTTGTCTCTATTTATACACTATGGGGGAGAGAGGAGGAGCCTTCCAGCCATGAAGGCAGGCAACAAATGCAGCTCACTAATCCTGCAAAACTGATGAAGTAATGCACCAAAACTGATGGGACAATTAGCATATAAATTATATACTCTATATACACGTGTGTATATCTGCAGCCACCAAACAGACCTGGCCCCAAAAAGATTAGGTTGGTGGACCACCAATCCGGCTCAGCCCAAACCTAACCCATTCCAGCATGCCTCATGCCTCAAGCGTCAAGCGCCAAGTCCCAAGATCCACAATCCGAGGACTACAGACTCGGGCTTGGTCCAGTCCTGGCAGGCAGGCGGCGTGCACGCATGTGTGGCAGTTTTTGCATAACCAACTTAAACCATAGTTTTAGCTCAATCTTATCCTTGAAGCATCCATAACTCCCTTCCTTCGGAAAATTTGAATGCCCCAAAGGGCTTATGCCCTTACCAAAATCTTGATGTTTAAATATCCATCAATGCTTTCCTCTACAATCAATGTGAGATTGGTAGTTATACACAATTCCCAATACCTAACTTTATGAGATAATTTCTCATTCAATTCTCAATGGTTTTTGGTCATTCTGTTTGTGGTGGAAAGATCTTATTACAAAGAATCTAAACTCATTTGATCCCACCTCAAATGGTGGTTGGGACCAACTTTAATGTCACATTAAAGTCACCATTAAATCATTTTTTCCAACATCACATGGACAGAGGGTGGGTGTTGTGACACCACTAGTGCTGTCACAGCCCACCAGATTTATCTTGAATCTATTTTTGATAATCTGAATGATTCATATTATAGCGTTCATCGAGCATATTATCCATATTAAAAATAAGATTAATCGGACATGTGTAACCCTATGATCAGCTCTAATTATGTTTTAAAAAATTATTAAAATTATACTAACTGTCTTTTTTTTTTTTAAAACATAAAAGTGATTTTGTTATAGGTTACAGATACCCAAATAATATAATTTTTTTCATAAATAATCTACTCGACGAACCCTACAATATAAACTGTTTGGATCATCAAAATATATTTGAGACACATGCCACATGTATCATAGCACATATGTTGTGCTTATAGGCACAACACTAACTCTATTCATGTGTCACTTTACTCTCTGACCTTTCAATTGTGATATATTTGATTCTAAATTTTGAATCTCGTTTCAAATAAGGACAATTGAAGACATCATTTACTTTGTAAACGAAAAATGCTCAATTTCAAGGGCAAAGTTGCCAATTTGCTAAAATATAAACTCATTTAACAAAAATAAATAGAGTGATTCTACTTACACCCTTAAAATATTAAATTTTTATTTTATTTTTTTACAATTTTCATAATACCAGTTTTACCCTCATGTCTACCATTGACTCTTTTTCTTATACCCAAACCTTTCAAACCCTAATTTCTTTACCTCCACCCCATCACTACCACCTTTACCCAGCCACCAATGTGACCCCACAATGAAATTAAACAATTTCGTTGTTCTTACTAGGAAACAAGTAATAGAAAATCTGAAATTACCAATATTGTCGATGCGTAGTAGATTGTTGGACCATTGTTCAGTAACCCCATTAATTTCGTCAAATGTGCCCAATATCACCTTACTGCATCCATCAAACCCAATACCTGATAACCCCTCTTCTTCTTGGGCATTGGATTTTAAGCACCATTGTTAGCTCCATAGTAACCCTCGAGCTATAAAGTAACCGTTGTTGCAATTAAACTGCTAGACAATCACTTTATCATTTACTGAAAGCTTGAAATAGAAAAAATTAGCAGATCCAAAGAATTTAAAAGCGAAATCAGTAAAATACATTCTTGAACGTCTTTTAAACTAGGATTAAAAAGATTTCGATGTAAGGAGAAGAATTAATGGTAGAGAAGAGGGTAAACCTGGTATTATGAAAATTGTAAAAAAATAAAATAAAATTTTAATATTTTAAGAGGGATGCTATTACCACCTACCTCTTTACTTTGGCCTCCCCCCTCAATTTCTTTGAACTCCTACCCAGCAAAATAAATTCCCTCCCTTTTCTCTTTGAACCCCCACCATAATACCAACTATACCCTCTATCTTTTTGACCCCCAAATTTTTTTCTACAATTTTCTTACCACCGACAGTCCCATCCCTTTGGTGACCTCCCAACACCTCCCTTACTAGCAAACACCTTTCCAGAACCTCCAATCCCTACAACCCTTTTTTTTTTTTTTTTCCAGATCTAGTTTCTCTCCCATTTCTTTGAACTCCCACCTAACAAAATGAATTCCCCCCTTTTCTCTTTGAACCCCCACCATAATACCAACTATACCCTCCATCTTTTTGACCCCCAACTTTTTTTCTACAATTTTCTTACCACCGACAGTCCCACCCGTCTGGTGACCTCCCAACACCTCACCTTTCCAGAACCTCTAACTCCTGCAACCCCCTTCCTCTTTCTTCTTCTTCTTCTTCTTCTTCTTCTTCTTCTTTTTTTTTTTTTTTGGTTCAGATCTAGTTTCTCTCTTCTTCTTCTTCTTCTTCTTACACTAAAACCATTGAACATTTCGTCGAAGAGAACAAAGAAGATAGGCATGGAAGAGCCATAAACGATGGCTCCTAAGCTTCCGGAGATCATGAGAACCCCCCACTTCACGTTGTTTCTTTCTCTCTCTAAAACATCGACAGAATGTATATATATATACATTATTGAAGATTGGAATTGAAGAAGATGGAATTATTAACGCAAGGTAGGCGAGATTGAATGCAGAGAGAGAGAGAGAGAGAGAGAGAGAGAGAGATGATTTGAGAGAGGATGTTCATTTGCAGAGGCACAAAATTGTCTACTTAATCTGGAGAGAGAATGGACTTCAACTTCTCTGACATTTAGGCTCTTCAAGTCCCCTTTCCCTCTCTAAAACCCCCATTTTCTCTTTCATTGTGTGTTTGTTCATTCAGATTTTGATCTTCTGGATCTCTGTTTGGCCTCATTAATGCATTTAATTTGTTGTTCCATTGAACAAATAGTCAATTTATGTTGATTTCACATGTATATGTTTTTGTTATTATAAAAGGGTAAACTCTGCTCCTTCTTCTTCTCCGCCTCCGGTGGAGATGGTGGTGAAAAGGTTGGTGGGTTAGAATTTGGGAAATTAGGATTAGAATGTTAGGAATGAGGGTAAAAATGTAAGTTTGTGTTTGGATAAAATTGGAATTAGAAAAAATAAATAAAAGAGATGGAGGGTCCAAAGAAAAAATGCAAGTGCTAATAGCAACACTCTATTTTAAGGGTGCAAGGAGATAGTTTTGTGGTTTAAGTAGAATCATTTGAATAAATATCAAAAAGTTATTTTTGAATTTTTAAAATTATTTCTACCATCAAAAATAAAATTATATAAAAATGATAAATCTTTTACATTTTTTATATTTTATTTTTTTACCAAATTAATTTTTAGTATGTGTTTGGATGATTATCATGTAATGGGTGGTTGTTTTTGTTGATATTTTGGGCAGTTATCATGTAATAGATGGTTGTTTTTGTTGTTAACATATATTTTTTATGGTTATTGTGTGATGGATGGGTATTAGATTTTGAATGTGTAATCGATATGTTTAATGTATGAAATGTTTTTAATTTTGAATTTAGTGGATTGGTTTAATAATGACATCAAATTTGTCATCATGTTTGACTTTTGAAAAAATAGAAACTAATTTAACAAAAATAAATATAAAAAAAAATTAAGTTAAAAAAATTATCTCAACCATCCCAAAAGATAAAATTATATAAAAATGATGTGTTTTTTAATTTATTTTTTTTTACCAATTTAATTTTAAATTTCTTAGAAAAATTTTCTAAAAATAGATTCTGAAAACAAAATCAAACAGAACTTTATAACCAAGAAAGTGTCAGCATCATTAAAAAAAAGGCCATTATATTTCAAACAACGTATAAGTTAATCAATACAAGATAAGTTCTATGACGACTTTGCCCTTGAAATGGTCTGTTTCCAAATTAAATATCCTTGATTATCCTTGTTTAGAACAAGATTCAAAATTTAGGGTTATATATATTACAATTAAAAAAATTAAAGACCAAAATAATATAAATCTCAAACTACAAAGCCTGTTAGTGTAATTTGTCTCATTGTTAATTCTCCAGAAATGGGATTAGCATCTTTATGGATGGAACAATTCAATCCCATAAAAATTACATGGTCAAAAAATCAATTTAAGCTTTATTTTACAAAAGGATAAATTACACTGATACTTCCTATACTTTGATCTTTGTATCATTTTTGTTTCTACAATTTTAATTGGCTCAATTTTAATCTTGAATTTATAATTTTGTCTCAATTTAGTCCAATTGAATACAATTGTTAACATTTTCTTAGAAAAAATACTCAAATAAGTGGCATGCAATATGCTTTTAGGGGTAAAATTATAAATTTTCTCAACTCAGTGAGTTAAGTTCAATTAACTCAATGATTATTTTCCATCAAAAATCGTAATGACTTATCAATTGGACCAAAGTGACACAAATTCTAAAACTAATAGTCAAAATTAAATCAATTAAAAATATAATGATCAAAATGACAAAAGAGACAAAAATATAAGAACTACCAATGTAATTTACCCTTTACAAAAATAATAGAGTAAGTTTTTATATAATGAATATTTTTTATGTAATTTTAAAATCTCGGTCAACTAATATCATCATTCTCTGATGAAAATAGAAAGAGAAAAAAAAAATTAATATCATCATTCCAACACAAATATATTGGTTAGTTATAGGGAGAAGCTTCCCTTCAATGGGGAAGACAATTAGAGGGTGTTGTTAGACCTCTGTCGACCCACCACGAAACTCGCATTAATGATCTGAATGGTTCAATGTGTAGAGATCGTCAAGTACTTTATTTCTATAAAATAAAAAAAAAAAATCATTTGATTGAATATCGATAACCAGTTGATCAGATCACATTAGTATCAATAATTTAATTTTAAAATTATATTTACCGTTGACACAAATGTGAATTAATCAAATGGCTATCAATATAATTTTTTACGGGGATAAAGTACTCGACGAGTCCTACATATTGAACGGTTCGAATCGTCGATGTGGGCTCTGTAGTGGGCCCACAACCATCCCATAGTTATACCAAAACCCAATCAACTACTAGTAAATATCACCTTACACTCTCAATTATAAAAATATATCACTTTCATCGCTTCAGACCACTTCAAAAAGGGTGTATTTACACAATTTTAAAGTTGAAGTGGTCAATATGTGTGTATTTATAGATAAAGAAGATAAAGTGATATTCATTAAGAGAGTGTTTGGTTCACTATAATGAAGTGGAATGGAATAATCATTCCATCAAAATATTCATTCTCATGTTTGGTTAGACTAAAAAATAAGGGTTAATTACACTTTATCCCCCTGTGGTTTCAGCGATAACACATTACCCCCCCTCCCTCTTTCGGGGTTTAAAAATGTACTCATAAACCCCTGTAGTTTGGAGTGATGTGCAAGAGTAATGGGACGTTATGAAAGTGATGAAAAGACAAAATACTCTTGGATTAGATGCTACAGTCCCTTTAGTTGCTTGACTATGAACTTCAGAATGAGAGAGAATGACGAATGAGATACACACATGGTTACAGTTTGAAATGATTTTGGATTAAATCGAACCAATAACAAGCGATTGAGGCTACAAGGAAACTGTATTTGGCAATTTTACTGAAGGTAACGATCAAAATACCCCAAATTTATTCAGTGTTTGTTGTTTTTTGTGAATATTTATAATTTTCTTTATATAATTTTTCTATGTTTATTGTATAATATGTTTGAAAAATTACCAGTTTAATGTTTGCAAATGAAAAAAAAAATAAGGGTTTAATGTTAGGTTTTTGTTAGGGTTTTATTGTACGATGTCTTTTTGTTAGGGTTTGTATTGTGTGTGGTGATAAAGATGTAGGGTATCCTTGTTTCTTGTGTGCTTCATCAGTTTATCTGTGAATGGGCTCATTTTGGTATTTTTGCTTTTTTAGTTAAATGTATGAGGATGGATGAGTATATCTAGAATAATAAAATTAGAAGTTGCTTTTTTTGTAAATATGAGTAAATATTTGCTACTGTGTTGACTTTGATGCATGACTAGTATATAAAATTGGATCTTTTTAATTTTTGTGCACGAAGGTGGGGTTGACAGTGATCTCCTAATTGTTTGTTGTGTATTGGGAGACCATGTAAGCACCCATATGGGTTAAATTTGGTTTTTTTTGACTTAAATGCATGAATATGGGTATGTATGGAATAATAAAACTGCGGGGTTTTGCTTTTTATGTAAATATGAATAAATATTTGTTACTTTGTTGATTTTGATGCATGACTAGTTTATAAAATTGGGATTTTTTGATTTTTGAGGATGGAGGCAGGGTTGACAGTTGTTCCCCACTAGTTTGTTGTGTAGTGGGAGATCATGTAAGCACCCATATGGGTTGATTTTTGGGTTAATGACATTTTTACCTTTCTTTTTTGCATATATCTGTGTTTATATGTAAAATTGGTATTTTGATTTTTGTTTGTTTATTATGATTTTTATTTTTTATTTGTAAACACGTATATATGCAATAAAGAAGATTAAAAATGTAGTTAATCCAAAAATCAACCCAATACACAGTCTCCTAATACACAACAAACTAGTGGGGGACAACTATCAACCCCACCTCCATGTACAAAAATTAGAAAACCCTAACTTTATAAACTAATCATGCATCAAAAATCAACAAAGTAACAAATATTTATTCATATTTACATAAAAAGCAAAAACATCCAATTTTATTATTCCATACAGACCCATCTTCATACATTTAAGTCAAAAAAAAAAAAAATACCACAATCAACCTATATGGTTGCTTACATGGTCTCCCAATACATAACGAACAATTGGGGGACAATTGTCAACCTCACTTCTATGCACAAAAATTAGAAAAACTCAATTTTATATCCTAATCATGCATCAAAGTCAACACAGTAGCAAATATTTACTCATATTTACATAAAAAGCAAAATCTCCCAATTTATTATTCTAGATATACCCATCTTCATGCATTTAAGTAAAAAAAAAAAAAACCAAAATGAACTCATTCACAGATAAACTAATGAAACACACAAGAAACAATGATACCCCACATCTTTATCGACACACACAATACAAACCCTAACAAAAAGTTAACAAAAAGACATCGTATAACAAAACACTAACAAAAACCTAATATTAAACCCTTATTTTTTTTCATTCGCAAACATCAAATAGGTAATTTTTCAACATATAATACAATAAACATTAAAAAATTGTAAAACAAAATTTACAAATATTCACAAAAACAGTAAACACTGAATAAATTTTGGGTACTTTAATCATTACCTTCAGTAAAATTGGCAAATGTAGTTTCTTTGTAGTCTCAATCGCTTGTTACTAGTTTGTTTTGATCTGAAATCCTTTCAAATCCTAACCCATGTGCGTATCTCACTTGTCGCTCTCTTTCTCTCTCGCTCTGAAGTTCGTAGTCAAGCAAGTGAAGGGACTGTAACATTTAGGTGCTATAAATATCCAAGGGTATTTGGGTGTATTCATCACTTCCGTAACGTCCCGTTACTTTTGCACATCACTCCAAACTACAGGGGGTTTATGAATGCATTTTTAAGCCCCATGGAGTTAATGTGTTACTGCATGAAACCACAGGGGGTAAAGTGTAATTAACACTATTTTTAAAAACAATTAGAAACTAATTACAGATATTTGATTAACGTAATTTTTTACATGAATAATATGTTCAACAAAGTTTATAATATAACGACTCGAATCAAAATAGACTCAAAGAAGCCATTCATGAACCTCACAGCAGTTGCTCAGCCCCGGATTCTAAAAAGTGGATAACTAATATTTGCCTCACTAGACATGACCATGTCCACCGGCCTCAAGTAAGGATAATAAATGAATCAAACGAGTCAAACAATTAACTATTTAAGCTTGGTTTAATAACTTTAACAAGTTTCAAAATTTATTGAAGCTTGGTTCATTAAACTTTTGAGCCGAGTTCAAGTAGTTTGATATTTTATATAATTTTAGGATTATTGAATCAAGTCAAATGAGCAATCCGCTATTCAAGTTTAGTTTGAAAACCTTAACAAATTATAAAATGTGTTCAAGCTTGCCTTGTTTATTTAACAAACCGAGCTTGAACGAGCTTTTAATAAGCCGAACACGAATCAAGTTCGAGATGTTTGGTTCGTTTATCACCTCTAGCCTCAAGCAAGACTGCTAGAGGTAGTTTTTCATTATTTTGCTTGTCATCTTGGCTAAAAATAAAGTTCAACAAGGTTGATGTGATGCTCATATATTTGGAAAGTCCATCTAAACTTTTCTAAATATAGAGTTAATTATATTGATATATCTAGAAAATATTACTTATTTTTTTTATTTATAAACCTATATATATGTATATACCTCCTTAATTATGATAATTGTATAAATACATCCTTTTTAGAGGTGATCTTGAGGAGTTCAAGTTTGTTAAAGTTGAAGATCTCAACTTCGTAGGTAAAATTGAAGTATTATGAGATTAATTTGTACTCATACCAGTGATCTGAACTGTTCATCTCATATGACAAGCTAAGAAAAACATATATGCAAAAAACTAGGTTGATCATATATAAGTAATCACATGATCAAATCATATATATATATATATTCTAATAGATAGATGGTCTATTCTTAAGAATATGTAGGCCGTATAGATAAGAATGATCTAATAGTATGTTGGATCAACTTGATTTTTTGTATAGATAATTTTCTTAGTTAGTTGTATAAAATGAACAATTTAGATCACTAAAGTGAGTCCAAATTAGTCTGATAATGGGTCAACTTTATTGTAAAGTTGAGATATTCGACTTTAGCAAATCTGAACTTGATCTTGAGGGGGTCTACCGAGGATGAAAATGATACATTTTTATAATTGTAAAGGTCAAAATGTACGTGTTTTTAAATGAGAAATTGAAATGATATAGTGTGTTTTTTTTTATTTTTCTTTTTTGGTGTTGTGGCCCATGCTGATCGTGCAATGTTATTGTTTTAGTTGGTATCTTACTAACTATTTTGTTTCGTCTTCTTCGCATTTTTTTATGGGGTTGTACATGATTGTACTGATTTTGAAGGTGCCAACCTCATTGGAATGTTCTTTCCCAGTTATGATGCAATTTTTCCTCAATTTTTATTGATTTAATTCAATGATCGTTCTTCATCAATAAATTTTCTTTCTTTTCGCTGATCAAAAAACTAAATAAAAATTGACAATGTCTTAGTGTAAATAACCCCTAAATATAATAACCTAGTTTATTTTATCATCTCCCTATTTTTATCTTATTTTAAATTTTTATGAATAGTGTAATTGAAAAAAAAAATACACTATTATTCTAAATGATTAGATAAAATAGGAAGTGTGGTAAGAAAATAAGTTACAAATAATGATAAACTAAATAGAATGTTGATTTTGTTTGCCTTTACCAACTTATTTATTTATTTATTTTAACAAAGCATTTACCAACTAAAATGACTAGCACTTTAAAAGCACCTACAAGATCCTAGCTAAAATTCATTTCAAACTATATGAATGGACTCAATTTCTAACAAAATCTCTTGATCGGCATTTGGATATGTTAGGTTTTTGTAAGTAGCAATCCTGTTTGACAAAACTCGTTTCAGTTGTAATTTTATTTGCTCTTTTTGTTTTAGTGAGGATGTGAGTGAGTGTTTAGATGCGAATCCAATCCGAATTGTGCCTATGCAGAGGAGTTTGTCATCTTCAGCCTTTCATGCTTGCCACTTCATTGACTATGCACGGGGATCAAGCTGCCCGGTCAGCTCCATGGGGTCCAAGGGGTAGCGCCCCATCGTAAAGGCTGAGGGGCAATGCCCCGAAGCAAAAAATGTAGTCAAATTGTTTGACCACTCGAGCAGTAATTTGTGCGCTCGAGCGATGAATAGGAACATCCAGTATCTCAGCTTACAAACTGAACTTTTAGGAAAGATGTTTCACCGTTCGAACGGTGAAATGTGCGCTCGAGTGATCGGCTTATATGTTTTGCACCGCCTTTACTCACACCGCTCGAGCAATTAAGTATGTGCTCGAGCGGTCTGAGCGATCCTGTTTACTATAAAATGTGCCATTTGCTGTTTTTAGGGTTTAAGTTGTCCAAATTCTAGGATAGCAGAGCTTCCAAGGTTTTCTATATTGGAGGTTATTTTTATATGTGTTTCCTTAATGATTTGAGAGTGATCACTGGATCTACAAGTTTCATATTGGCATCATCAAGGGGCTTGTCTTTATTCCTTTATTCACAAAAAGTGGTGTTCTTTGATGGATTCCAGAAAACTTAGGTCTGAAGTTTTGGTGGATTTTGGAGTGGCTCTTTGTCGTGGATTCGACATCAACATTGTGGATTTAATGTTGGGCAAGACAATTTCGAGATAAATACGGTGGTGGAAGAGGCACATCGAGGTTGGTTCAATTCAGGTGTGTACTCGCTAGGTAATTGAGGGTACACATGTGTAATTCTTTTCGTCTTTTTAGTGGATTATTTTGTGGCTTTGGCCCGTGATTTTTTTTTTTATCAGAATTGAAGATGCTCAAATTGTGAATTTTTCATGTTAAATCATTATATCAATTTGTAATTGATTGTTTGATTAGGATTGGTATTCAATATTTAAAATTGAAACATAATCACAAATCAATAGTGGTGTTTTTTTTTTTTTTTTTTCTAAAAAAACACTAAAAGACAAAATTCGTTAAAAAACCAAAAAAAAAAAAAAACAAATCCAAACAAAATGTCGCATCAAACCCATAATCATTTCACTTTTTCTCTCACAAACATTACATCCAATTACAAAAAAAACCCAACTATCTTCCCAAATACAAAAATTTTAACCTCCTAAAATAATCAAAAACTAAAAAAACCTACTAAAATAATAACTTCCCAAACACCCACAATATATCGGGGATTTTAGATTTTTTACTTGGTATCAGAGTAGGTCGCTCAATCTTTGTTTTTCAAAACTATTGAAGCGAAATCATGTTTGATTTGTGATAATGGATTCAATTCGTAAAGGAAATTCTATAGTTCGACCACCCCTACTTGATAGATCTAATTACTCTTTTTGGAAAGCTCAAATGAGAGCATGTTTGAAATCTATTGATAAAAGAGTTTGGCAATTCGTCATGTGTGAGTGGACCAAACCGATGATAACCATTGATGGAGTAACATTCCCCAAACCAATTGATAAATGGGACACAAATGATTACAAAAATAGTAGCAGGAATAGTAAAGCTATCAATTCTCTCTTTGGTGCCATCACATCAGAAGAATTTAGTCATATTTGTAATTGTGCAGTCACAAAAGAGGCTTAGGATATCTTACAAACAATGCATGAAGGCACTCATTTAGTTAAACGCTCAAAACTTCAAAGGCTCACTTCTAGTTTTGAAAACCATTCAATGGAAAATAGTAAGACATTTGATGAATTTTAGGCGAAGTTGAGTGACATTGTAAGTTCCAGCTTCAATTTAGGTGAAAAAAAATACCAAAATCCAAGATTGTGGGAACAATTTTGAGATCCTTGCTCAATTAGTTTCAACCAAAAGTTACAGCTATATAGGAGGCTCAAGATGTTGACAGCCTCAAGCTGAATCATTTGGTTGGAAATCTCCAAACCTATGAGGCACATATGAATTTCAAAAAGAAACAAAAAGATGATATTGCTTTTAGTAGTGCTCACAAAGCTGGAAATGATTCCGATGAGGATTGTGAGGTTGATTCCAAAATTACAGATGCTTTTGGAAAACAATTTAAAAAGTCTTTTCTAAACAAGAAGCCTAATCTTTTGGAATTAACTCATAAATCTAAAGGCCAAGATAAGATCAAAATTGATTCTACAACCAAGAAAAAGAAAGAAAAAATCCAATGGAACTCTCAAAGAGTCCAATGCTATGAATGTTAAGGATTTGGCCACTTTTCTTAAAAATTCCCTAATCGATTGAGGTAGAAGAAAGCCTTTGCGATCACTTGGGATGATGAACCAAAGTCTGATAAGATTGAAAGTGACAACAAGGCTCAAGGCAAAGAAGGGCATGAACAATTTCTTGCTTTCATGGCGATTTTTGGAGCTAAAGAACGAGTGGAGAATCCTAAGAGGCTGGTTGCAAATGTCACTAATGATGAATCCCCGGGGAATAATGATGAAGTAGATGATGAAGAGCTTCAACAAGCTTATGAAAAGTTGTTCAAGGAATCTCTTAGCTTATCCAAATTGAATAACAAACTCACTATCAAACTCAAAGCTTGTGAAACTGAGAATGTTAAACTAAATGAGGAAATTTTTAAGGCTATGAATGATGCCATCAAGATCTCTAATGATCGACAATCTCTTTGTGCAAAACTCTTGACTTGTGAGACAAAGAGGAATGAGCTACAGCAAATCTATACAACATATAAAGAAAAGATTGAAACTCTCGAGATGTCTCAAGTTGCCATGGAAGAGTTGGTCTTCAAGAAAGAGGAAGAGCTCAAGTGTGCTATGGCTACCATTGGTCTTTTGAACAAAGGATCAAAGACTCTGGATAATATCATTAGGTCTCAACAAATGTGTTATGACAAGAGTAGCATTGGCTTTTGTGGTGACCAAGATAAAAAATGACTGCATCTATAGCTCATGATACAAGAACTCGAGAAAAGGAATGGCAAATGATTCAACATGAGAATGGACTTCTCAATCTTCCTAGAGTTGGTAAGGTCAAAGAAAAGAAGGTACACCCTATTTTTATTTGTCATCATTATGGTATATGTGGTTATATTCGCCCTTATTGTTATGAGTTGTATGAGAGAGTGTCTCATAGAGGTAGAAGAAATTCTAATACCTTGTGGGTTAGGAGATATTTCATTGGCCATAATGAGGTTAATGGTCAAGTTAGACGTCATTGTTTTGATTTGCTCCAGACCAAACATGAAGCGAGTTTGCATTTTCCTAGACCTTGGAGTAGAAGGTTGGAAACCAAGTCGAGACGGGTTCCTATTGAAAGGGAAGGGAATCACAATGTCAAGACATCACCCAACAGCTGCAATACTCACAATATTATTTATACTAAAGTGGTTTGTGCGAGAAAGCTTGACTTAGGTTAATTTGTTTACCCTTTTTTTTTTTTTTTTTGTAATTTCTCTTTTCGTTTTAAGTTTTTATTTGTTTTTTTTTTTTTTTTTTGGATCTTTTGTGTGTGTTTGTTCATTTCTTTCTTGCTTTCCATAAAATAAAAAAAAATTTTAAAAAATTCCAAAAAAAGATTTTTTTTAGTATAGTTTTTCAAGCTTGAAATTTTTGAGAAGTTCTTGGTGCATATTGAAATTGATGAGAATGTCCATTACTTGTTAATGTAAGTGTGCTATGTATGGTCATTGCTTATTTTGGATTGTGTGTACTTTGATCAGTATGTCTCATTCTGTACACACTTTTGGATTAGCAAATACTGGACTCTTCTGCATAAGTGATCAAAGTACTTTATGGACTACTAGCAATGTTTCATGTGTTTTTCTTAGGAAATTGACCAATGCTAGCATATCTTAAGCAATGTGGAGTCTCTTAACCCCTTATCATCTATTTCCATCTCCACTGTTTGCCCCTCTGTATTTGTCTCTCATAGCATGAGGAAAAGGCTACCTTAGAGTCACCAACCAGGCTTCACTATCTTTTCAATTCTTCTCTGATTTGGTTCTGTACTCTTAAGCGTGAAAGCCATCGGTGAGCGCGCAAGAAAATTATATACATTGTTTGAGGGGGAGTATTCGCATTTACTCAACAAATACCTCTTGATCACTAAAGGTTTGACTTTTCTCAGTCATTCGCATATTCTCTTGTCAGAGGTCCAGCCATCAGATCACTATTAGGATTTGAATCTAGTGTTTTTTGAATTCTAAGAACCACACAAACACTTTTATCATGGGATCTATGCTTTTCACATGTTGCATCACATTCTTTCATGAGCAATCTTCTTGAGGTTGTGCACATTGCGTTTTCAAGTAATTATGGTTCTTGGATATTCTTGTGTGTTTTAAAGTACAAATCTAAAATTCCTTACTTGCTCCAGCATATTGTTTTTGTCTTTTCCTTTTTTGTTCATTGTTTTTTGTGCTTGTGGTTGTTTTTAATGAGGGGGAGTTTGGTTAATCATTACAGGGGATTCTCTTTAGCATGGACTTACCTTGATTGGTTTTGTAAGGCAGATCTTGTTAGTTGGCTTAAATGTTGCTATGCAGTGCTTATTTATTGCTTATTTCTTGTATACTATTGATTATTACATCATCTTGTCCTTACTTGTGTGGTTTATGCTCTTGCTTTAGTTGACTGAGCTTCCTTTGACAATTCATGACAAAAAAGAGAAGAATTTTGAAGGGGATTTTTTTTTTTTTTTTTGAGTTTGTGTTGGACATGGTCGTAAAATTTCCATCTATTCATGCTTCAAGATAATCTTGTCATATGTCTATTGCTTTCATGTACTCTTGTGGCACTAATGGCTATTTTGCAAATCATAACCTTGTGAAAGAAGTTTGTTTTTGTTGGTTGCAGTTGGGTTGGTGTGTTTAGGATTTTCTTTGTTAGGTTTGTTTTATCACGGAATTGATAAAGAGAGAGATTGTTAGGTTTTTGTAATTAGTAATCCCATTTGACAAAGCTCCTTTCAGCTGTAATTTTATTAGCTCTTTTTGTTTTAGTAAGGATGTGAGTGTTTAGATGTGAATGCAACACGAATTGTGCCTATGCAGAGGAGTTTGTGATCTTGAGCCTTTCATACTTGCCACTTCGTTGACTATGTATGGGGATCGAGCTACCTGGTCAGCTCGCGGGGGTCTAGGGAGCAGCGCCCCATGGCAGAGGCTGAGGAGCAGCGCCCCCGAAGCAAAAAATGCAGTCAAATTGTTTGATCGCTTGAGCAGTAATTTGTGCACTCGAGTGGTGAATAGGAACATCTAGTATCTCTGCCTGCAAACTAAACTTTTAGGAAAGATGTTTCACTACTCGAGCTGGTGAAATGTGCACTCGAGCGATCGGCTTATATGTTTTGCACTGCCTTTACTTACACCGCTAGAGCGGTTAAGTTTGCGCTCGAGTGGTCTTCGCAATCATGTTTACTATAAAATGCACCATTTGTTGTTTTTAGGGTTTAAGCCATCCAAATTTTGATAGAGCAAAGCTACCAAGGTTTTCTATATCGAAGGTTATTTTTATACGTGTTTCTTTGATGATTTGAGCGTGACTAGTGGATCTACAAGTTTCATATTGGCATCATCAAGGGGTTTGTCTTTATTTCTTTATTCACAAAAACAGAGGTAATCTTCTGTGGATTTCAGGAAACTTGAGTCTGAAGCTTTGGTAGATTCTGGAGTGGCTCATTGTCGTGGATTCAATATTAGCATTGTGGATTCAACGTTGGGCAAGACATTTCCAAGGTGAATACGATGGTAGAAGAGACAAATCGGGGTTGGTTCAATTCGGGTATGAATTCACTAGGTAATTGAGGGTACATATGTGTAATTCCTTTTTGTCTTCTTAGTGGATTGTTTTGTGGCTTGGGCCCCGTGATTTTTTATCACAATTGGAGGCGCTCCAATTATGATTTTTTTCATGTTAAATCATTGTATCAATTTGTTATTGATTGTTTGATTGGAATTGATATTCAATATTTATAATTAAAACATAATCAAGAATCAATATTTCAGAGATTTTAGATTTTTCAGGATAGAAAAAGAATAATAATCTGGTCTAGACATTGTATCCACCAAATGAGAGAAAATAAATGAATTTGAGAGATAGAGGTGGGACACAAATAGAAGGATTGAGAGAGCTCCTAATTGACTGAGTAAATTACCAAAACAACCTTCAAGTATATAACATCTCTTCTCTGATTTTTTTCACATAACGATATACAATCTTCTCCATTCAGTCAAATTCATAGTTATGTTTTTCATTATCATAAACCTTAAATTTTATTTTCATTTTATTTATTTATTTATTTATTTTTATTTTTTTAAAGTTTGAATCTTAGATCTTAGTTCACAAGAAAGGAATCCCTTTAACCTTTGCTCTTTATTTGCTACCCTAACCGGAGCTCAAACCAATTGCTTGAGGATATCTCCTGTGATATTTGAACTAAAATTATGAAATAGGAAATGTTCATGTTTGGTATCACAACTGAGAGTTATACAATGACCAGGGGGATTCCACACCCTCTTTTTGCCTATTGCAAAGAAAATATCAAACAACATAATTCCAATAACCTAACATAATTTTTAGACCAACCACAACTAGAAAGGGTTATAGTATTTTAAGTAAATTTTTTATTTTTCAATTTTTTAGGTTTATGATTGAGGAGATAAAGTCAAGGTTAGGATGATATGAGGATTAGATTGATGAGTTTTGGCTCTCTTTTTTATTGAATTTAAAGACTCCTACACTTTCTTATTGAATTTGTGGAAAGACTTATTGGCTTAAATTAGCTTTAGGAGATGCACTCTGACTATAAATATGTAGAGACTCTATACTTCTTAGTTGAATTTCTCAATTGCTTAGTATATTTGTTTTTGAGATTCTTTGTGGACTTCAATCCTTGGGGCCTTTCTGAGGAGAATTTCTGTTTGTGGCCTTAGGTAATTTGATAATTCTCTTTGGCTGGATCCTCCGTCTTGAATGATCCTTATTCGTCAATTTTGAATAGATTTTGTTCATGAATCTTTATTTGGTGTTATACTATAGATCTTAGTGGAGTTTAGTTTTTCTTGGCGGTCTCTTGTAGGTCTTGTTTTGGCGATTTTCCATAAATGTTTGGTGTCTTCTTTAAGACTTTGTCTTGGTCAAATTTTTATAATACAAATTTCGTATCCTGTAATTAACACAGTAAACAAATAATCAATCGCCTTATATAGTTGCAATGCAATGGTTGTAGAAGTTTGTTGTTAAACCAAACGAGTTAGTGACTTTCTTCAAGTCTTCACACAAAGAAGTTTGAGAAATGAAACTTGATTGAGGGCTTGAATGGCTTGATCTCGAACAAAAAAAACAAGTCAATCCTTTGGCAAGGTTGATGCATGAACACGTAGGAGATGTGGCACATTGTCTTTGGCTGGATACTCCAGAGCTTCTGCAGATTCAGTCCAGAGACCTCGCATTTTCCGTGAATGAGAGCCTCTATTTATAGGCTCAAAGAACGGAGTGTATGTTTTGGAAACCCTCCTCAATCAATATTTAATTGATTTTAATTTTCAAAAATGAGAGAATTTTGTCTCCTATTTTTTGATTTTAGATACTCCACAATTTCTTATTTATTGGGGGATTTTGACAAGTGTCATTGTGGGACTCGCATCTTTGGGTTGACCTAACCATTTGATCCAATTGACAAAATGGGCTGACTATTTGATTTAGCATGACCCATTATTTGAATAGGTCAATTTCCATGCCTTTGGTGAGACCCACATTACTTTGAATATTTTGATCATCTTGACTCTGATCAACCAAAATAATTTAATTTGTCTTGATAAATTAAATGGTGATTAAATCATCTCCAAATTTTGATGTCTACACTTGGTAAGTTAGAGAATTTGGTTTTATTCTTTTCTCTCTGTCTTTATTTAGGATCTTCGATTATGTTTGTTAGATCCTTTGGTGTCTCATAGCGAGACTTGTTTGCTTGGGTTAAAAAAGATTTTGAGAGAACTTGTATTTAGGTTAACCAAAGAAAGACCCCAAGGAAATTCCAATAGCTTAACCAAATGAATTGAAAAGTTTAATTAAATAAGAATTAGAGTCTCCACCTATTTATAGTTAAATAATTTTTCCTAAAGCCAAATATTTTTCTTTCAATTCAATCTAAAACCAACTAGGAAATACTAAATTCAAAACTTTAGAAATTCCAAATCAAGTCAAATGTATATAAGTGTCTCACAACTCCAAACCAATATGGGAGTCAAAAACAAATTTATGTTTAACTGATTAATACTATCCACAAATCCTATTCCAATTAAGAAATAGAATACCAAATATAAATCATATTAGGAATGGACATTAAGTTAATAATCTAACAAATCTCCATCTTAGGAAATATTCAGCTATAACAAGCCAATCACCAAACACTTTCCCATAATTTTTCAACTAAATATTAGATTCGCTAAGATAAAGCATTTTCAGAGACCTAATTTTATGACAAAATAAAAAATTATTTATTTCAAAAATGATCATCAAATTTTCCTTATGCATTCCCACTTAACAAACATGGCTAATAAACATGCTTTGAACACCTTTGGGACTGGCGAACTAAAGTGGTAGTTTATACTTTACTTTTTAGGTGAAAAAAATAGATATGTAGATAAACTACTCCACATATCTATCAAGAAGTATTATCTTTTAGCACTCACAACACATTTGTAGGAAATTTCACCGCACTTCTGTCAAGGCCAAAACTAAAACCTTTCGCATGCTCTGAATACTAAGAAGTATGTTTAATTCCAACAAAAACTTATGGAGATTCAATTTCAAACTCAAACTTTAAACAAGAAATTCAAAAATCTTACTACTAAATCAGCCCCTATTGGTGGTAGTTTAACTTTACACTTTACCAAGAAGACCTCTAATTTGAAATGTGTTGGATAAATTGTGTACTTAAATAAAATAAGTAGATTCATATTGAACAACCACTTTGAATTTCAGAACAAGAACATACTAGAATTTACAGAAATTCATAATAAAATAAAACTAGTAAAAGGAAGCAAACCGAAGCTTGTATGATACCACATTTTCCTTAAAATAGATTCACCGCCTCCCAATGGATGCTGAAGGTATGCTGGCGTCTGTCTCCCAGGATACGACGGTTGAAACCGGCTAATGCAAAGAAACTTCTGAATAGTTTCAGTGAACTTGATAATGGTTGCACTCTCTCTAAAGAACTAAATAAGGGACTAGCAAAAGAAAATAGGAAATTTTTCTTTGGTGTAAAAAAAACATCTCTAACTTTTTGTTTTTCCCTCAAAACACATCTCCATTTTCCATCAAAAATATCTCTAAAACTCTTCTCCTAAGTTGGAGGGACAGGCCCTTTTTATTCTTGTAGGGAAGAGCTCTTAACCACGAAGGCTACCATAAAGCCTAGCATCAACGACCATCAACTCTAGCCTTTAGGGCTGAAGTTACAAAGGTGCAAAACTCTCATGTGCATAATGATCATCAACTCCATCATCAAAAGATGAGAGTTACAAAGGTTAAATAAATATATATATATATATTTAAATAATCCAACCAGATGGATTGCAAAATGGATACGGGGTATTGGGTCACAACCCGATCCACACCTAGTCTAAAACATATGCACAAGACAAGCCCAGTCCAGCATAGCACAATCTAGCCCATGCCCAAGACTAAATCCAACACATGCACATACACAAGCCTATGCCAGTCCAGACCAAGACTAAACCTAAGTCTAAGTCCAAGCCTAGACCCAAGCCCAACTTCTATTGATGCCCATTTTATGAGACGATTCTCATTCACAACTCAATGGTTTCGGCCCATCATTTTTATATTGTAATCTTCTCACTTGAGAGAATACCAAACCACTCAGACCCACCTCAACTGGCGGTTGGGTCCTACTTTAATTCTGAATTAAAGTTGCCAAAAAATCATTATTTTCCAATAATCCCCCACATGAATAAAATTGGCCGAATAAAGAAAAATGGACAAAGCTTAACAACAAAAACTCGCAGCGAGAGCACACAGAATAACCCTACATCAGAAAAGGTAGCTGTTGGCCTTGAATTTTTCGTAGTGAAACCCTATCGGATTTACTGGCTGACAACGTGATGTCTTGAACTGTTCTTCCGTTTCTATAAACCGAGACAATAAACCTCACACAGGAGTTAGTCCAACCATTGTTCTTGTTCTCACTTGTGTGTTCGGTATGGCCCTGGAACATTAGCTTGGTTCTGTGAGTGGCTTTAAAGAATTCAGCCTTCCCAATTCTTAAGAAGCGGCCCCACTTCGCACTCACATAGGTGACCTATATAAGGTATCTCATTATACCACGGTTGATTATTCAAATCACTTAGGTCATTAAAAGCATTAGCTTAATCTTCCAACCCCATAGGGTACCACTGTACAAAGGAATGGGCTAGAGAGTTTACCTCTTAAGTGACTCACCTGTTACTAGAAATTAGGTTGTCCTTTTAAACCTAGATCTCGGGATCTCTAGTCAACTAGGTTTGGTTTTCCGTTCTGGTAACATTACTAAAGGCCTTAACCTTATTCCTCTTGACGATGTTTCTACTAACTCTCGAGTTAACCCTTTGGCTAGCAGATCCGCACTGTTGTCCTTAGACTTCACATAGTCTAGAGAGACAACTCCATTAGACAGTAGTTGTCGTATAGAATTATGTCTACAACGGATATGTCTAGACTTTTCATTATACATATGACTCTGTGCCCGTCCAATCACTAATTGGCTATCACAATGAATACAGATAGAAGACACAGGTTTCGGCCAACGCGAAATATCCTCAATGAACTGGCAAAGCCATTCGGCTTCTTCAGTTGCTTTATTAAAAGCAATAAACTTAGATTCCATCGTTCATCTTAACATACACGTTTTCTTGAAAGATTTCCAAGACGCGACTGTCCCTCCAAGGATAAACACATAACCACTAGTGCACTTGGAGTCCTTTATATCAGATATCCAATTAGCGTCACTATACCCTTCTAATACTGCTGGTATCTACTATAATACAGCCCATAACCCTAGGTGTAGCGTAGATAACCTAACATCCGCATAATGCCCCTCTAATGAGCAGCATTCGTATTACTTGTGTATCTACTAAGCCTGCTAACAAAGTAGGCTATATCCGTCCTTGTACAGCTCATCTTATACATCAAACTTCTAATGACTCAAGAATATTCTAGGTTAGAAACACTCTCACCATTATTTTTGGTCAAATGTAGACTCACGTCTACCAGTGTCCTAGACACACTTGTATCTGATTTGCCAGATTTCTCAGTGAGATTGAGAAAGTACAATACCACTAGATGTTTTGGTAATCTCAACACCCAGAATGACATCTGCAAGGCCCATATCTTTTGTGTCAAACCTAGAATTTAATAATCTCTTGGTAGTTCTAATCATCTCATCATTACTATCAATAATGAGTATGTGTATAGACACAAAATGACATAATCTCTGTCAGTGTCTTTGACATATACGCATTTTTCACATTCATTAATTTTTTAACCCATTTGACAACATAGCGTTGTCAACCTTCTCATGCCATTGCTTAGGAGCTTGTTTCAAACCATACAATGATTTGACAAGCTTACAGACTTTCTTATTTTGTCTTGGAGCTGAAAACCCCTCAGGTTGCTCCATGTATATTTCTTCATTCAAATCTCTATTTAAGAAAGTTGTCTTTACATCCATCTAATGTATCTCCAAACCTTGTAAAGCGGCTATCTCAATCACCATGCGAATGGATGTAATCCTTGTCACAGGTGAATACGTATCAAAGTAATCCCAGTCCTCTCGCTGCCTGTATTCTTTAATAACTAGCCTAGCTTTATACTTATTAATTGATCCATCTGTTTTCATCTTTCTTCTAAAGATCCATTTGCTCCCCAAGGCCTTACTACTTGGGGGTAAATCAACTAACTCCCAAGTATGGTTTTGTAAAATGGAGTCAATCTCACTCTTAATTGCTTCTTTCCACAAAGGACTTTCCAATGAAGTCACAGCTTCATGAAAAGTTCGAGGTTCTCCCTATCATATATAAGTCAAGAAGTCCAAACCAAAGGACTTTGCGGTCCTAGCCCTTTTATCCCTTCTTGGCTCATCAATTTCCTCAACTTGATCATCGACTTGATCATCTATGTGATCATTGTCACCTTCAACCTCTTTCATGGAACTCGGAATCCCTTCTTGGATATGACAAGGAAATACATTTTCAAAGAAAGATGCATTTCTGGATTTCATGATAGTAATCTTGTGTATCTCTAGAATAGTAGATTTTAACACAAGAAATCGATATGCACTGCTATATTATGCATAACCGTTGAATACAAAGTCAACGGATTTTTAGGCTTACCCTGACCCTCTTGGGTTTAGGTATTACCACCTTTTGCGTGACACCCCCACATTTGTAAAATTTATACAAAGGCTTTTGGCTTTTTTCAAAAATTCATACAGGATCTTTAAACAATTCCTTATGTCACAATGATTATGAAACTCTCATAATCATATCAAAGAAATACATTCCCAAAATGACATCAACCGAATTAGGCATTCAAACATATTTGGTCCAATCTATCACTTTGAAGCCAATAGTCTTACGATTAGGAAGCACAAATCCAGTGTTCAATAGTCTACTATTCGGAACTTCATAACATGGCCAATAGTCTTTCTACTACTAGGAATCACAAGTTTTTAACCTATGATCAACAGTCACTCTGCTACTAGGAATCACAACATCCTGACATAGGATCAATAGACTCTTTCATTACTAGGAATAATCATGTCTTGACATATGACCAGTAGCCTCTTCACTACTAGGAACCATCATGTCTTGACATGTGATTAGTAATCTGTTCACTACTAGGAACCACAATCTCATATCTGTGTAGCCAGTGGTCTCCTAGGAACCACCAGTTTTCTATCTCTGTGATCAGTGATCTTATATTCACTAGGAGTCACCAATTTAAGAATATATTTGGAATTAAAAAAATTTCAAAATATATTCATCTACCCTAATGGGTTGTCTCATCTTTGCTTTCAAGCAAAGTCACATAGCAATCATATATGCTATAATTGACACAAGGATAACATACTAATCACCTCTGATTCTTTCAGAGATATCATCATGCAATCTTATGATTTCCTTTAATCACACTTAATCTCTCTAGATCTTCCTCTAAGAACCTCGCAAGGCTTTAAGGTAGTTAGGTGGAACAATATTTATGTTGTCACCTCTTGAAGCCATTTCTGAAAAATCACAACAGAATTTCACTATTCTATTTTTCCAAAAACTAAATTTAACACTAGAAAATCCTACGTTTAAAGTTTAGTTCAAAACTGACCTCACCACGTACCCTAAAATTGAACATGGTCAGGAAAGTTTTCAAGAAGATTGGAGGGGTCACACCGGTCCCACTTAAGACTCAGTTAACCTTAGACAAAACTTTCAAGAGCATGTTGACTCTTAGTTCATGGGAAACAAATTTAGAATTAAGTTTTTCCCGGGATATACCAAGTTAAAACAAACCAATTCCCAAGCAAATAAAATTTGCTACCAAAATTATATTACTCATAAAAGTTAACCGGCACTCCCTAGAACTGAGCCCATTATTTCTAAATAAAAATCATAAATATTTTAGCTAATGCTAAAATTTGGTTTCTTTTCTCAAAACCAAAACACTTTGAAAATAATCAAATTATAACCAAAGATTTTCTCCAACTTGGTTTTCCAACACTTTAGGAATAAAATGATTAAACTCAAAGACTTCTTTAAACCCCAAAGGTTTGAAACCAAATTCATCTTAGTTGTCATTTCTGAACAAATAAGAACTTAGCCAAGGCTAAAGACTTTGGTTTCTATTACAGAAAATCAAACCAAGTTCCAAACTTACAAGCAATGTAAAACAAAACAAATTGCTACAACAATGATTAAGCAAATAAAATGCTTCTAACAATACAAGCAAATAAACTTGCTTTTACACAATTGGTAAAAACCAACTAAACCCAAGCAAAAAATTGCTTCACTCCTAGTCCATAAAATTCCTTTCCACGCTTAATTATTCCTGTTCATCACAAAGGTTAGTCGTCCATACTTTTTGTTTTTACATCACCCAAATCCTATTCATTTGATTTTGTATTTGTTTGTCCAATCCCTTTCGCGTAGTTATTCCTGTAAAGCAAGTTAGCAGAAAACACTAGAAAATACAAACCAAACAATCTAATAAATTACTTTAATAGAAAAATTAAGTAAAATTACAATGCTAGACAAGTTATACAATTAAACTTATAACTCCCAAATAAATTACAAACCTTATAACTCTAAAAATTAAAAAATTAATTGACAAGAGTTATAGGAAATTATTACACAATAATTATGTACATAACTCTAGCAATTATCATGTAAATAAATACAAACAAGTTACAAAAAATTTTATAGCTCCAAATACTTAAATTAAAATTTAATGGTAAGAGTTATGTGAAATTGTTACAAAACAATAACCATGGAAATAATTTTAGTAATTAACATGCAAATAATTCTAGAAAAATAAGCATGTAACCTACATCAAAATTTAGAAAATAAAGAACATGCAAATTACATTAAAATTTTAGAAAATAATAAACATGTGAATTAAACTAGGATCTAGAAAATCATGAACATGTATCCATTTTAACTAAAACTTAAACACTCATGATCATACACATTATATTATAAAATTATAAAATAATAAGATATGCAAAACATAGTAAGAAATTATAAATCATCCTCATAACATAAAATTATACTAAAACAATCGATATGCAAATTTTACTTAGAGATCTAAACGTATTCTAATACCATTGCATATATTAATTGACATATGAAACAGTGGTAAATTAAATTGAACGTTTAAGCAAAAATTATGTGCACAGTGGGCTACAATTGGCTGGGAAAGCAAACATCATCATGCCTATATATTAATATATAAGACCAACAGTTGCCTACTATGAAATTATCAACTATTTTAAAATACTCCAATAGTAGCCTATAATAGATCAACCAAATTGAATTTGTAAGCATAGCAATTTACAGTGAACATCTGGAAGGGAAAAAATAATAATAAAAAAAAAAAATTTTTTAAAAATTGGCCTCTTATTTTTCGGAAACACAGGCAGTAAGCAATTAATCATTTTGGTGAATATAACACAGAATAGTGGGCAAACCCCTTCTAAACAATAAAAAAAAAAATTATGGCCCGCAGTGAGGCGGTTAATCCACTACAAGAAAAGTGGGTATATGAGACGGAACTATTTGCGACGGCCCACTTGCCGTCTCAAAAAGTCACTTTTTGTGACGGCAGAAAATGCCGTCTCAAAAAAACAGAGTATTTGCGACGACACTATTTGCCGTCTCAAAAAATGAGAGTATTTGCGACGGTAATTTTTGCCGTTGCAAATACTCTCATTTTTTGAGACGGCAAATAGTGCCATCGCAAATGCTCTGTTTTTTTGAGACGGCAAATGGTGCCGTCGAAAATACTCTGCTTTTTTGAGACGGCATTTTCTATCGTCGCAAAAAGTGGCTTTCGTGTTTTTTTTTTTAGTGAATATTTTTAAAATTTTAAATATTTTTTTAGATGTACCTTACTTAGATGTATCTAAAAAATAAAAAATTTATGAAAAAATATTTTTAAAAATTAATAAATACATAAAAATACAAAAAAAAATGTATTGAATTATTGTTTTTTTTTTTTTTGGTATTTAGTGAATTTTTAAAAGATTTTTTTTACAATTTTTTAAATTTTTAGGTGTATTTATGTTAGGTGTGTCTAAAAATTTAAAAAAAATACTTAAAATATTAAAAAAAATTCAGTAAAAATAATATAATACGGAAAACAAGAAAGTATAATTTTCTCAAAAGAGTTTTTGGAAAACTCTAACCTAGCATAGTGATTATGGTTTTGAGATAGCTTCATATATATACAGTCACAAAATGGTTTGAATAAATTCAACGGTATTTTTCTGTCACAAAAAAAAATTAAAAAAAACAATGTCGTCTTACTCTTTTGATATAACATTTCTCTTTTTATTCATTTTTTCATCTCTCTATCTCTCTGTCTCTATCTCTTTCTCTTCTCTTTATCTCTTTCACTCATCACTCTTCTTTCTATGTCTGTCTGTTTCTCTCTCTCATTTTCTCTCTGTGTCTCTTGCCTGTCTCTCTTCTCTCTATCTCTCTCATCTGTTTTCTTTCTCTGTATCTCTCGCTCATCTCTCCTATCTCTATCTCTCTCATTTCTTTTCTCTCTCTCTCTCTCTTCTCTCTCTCTTATCTTTCTATCTCTCTCGCTCATTTCTCTTCTCTTTCTGTCTCTCTCTTTTTCTGTGTCTCTCTCTCGCTCATCTCTTTTCGCTCTATTTCTCTCTCTTTTTGTCTATCTCTCGCTCATCTCTTGTTTCTCTCTCTTTTTCTATCTCTCCGTCTCTCTCTCTCTCTCTTTCTCTCTCTATCTCTTTTTCTGTCTATCTCTCTCTCCCTGTCTCTCTCTCATTCATCACTCTTCTCTCTCTCTCTCTGTCTACTTGTCTATTTGTCTATTTCTTTCTCACTGTGTTCGCCTTGCTTACTCTCTTACTCCCATCTTCTCTATTTATCAAGCTCCTTCTCGATTTATCGATCCACTATAAGAAAATACACTTTTAGCGACCACTTTGTCTCTTTCTCGCTCATCACTCTGTCTCTTTCTCTGTCTTTCTATCTATTTTCTCTATTCGTCTCTCACTCATCTCTCTCTCTCACCACCCATCTTCTCTACCACATTTACCACTATTGCAAATGCCATTCAAATACCACCATTCTTATCTTTCTCTCTTTCACTCATCACTCTTCTTTCTCTGTCTGTTTGTCTATTTGTATGTTTGTCTATCTATCTGTGTGTCTTTCGTTCATCTTTCTTCTCTCTATCCCTCTCATTTGTCTTCTCTCTCTGTCTCTCTCGCTCATCTCTTTTCTCTCTATCTCTCTCATCTCTGTTCTCTCTCTGTTTCTCTCGCTCATCTCTCTTTTTTCTCTCTCTCTGTCTCTCTCGTTCATCTCTCTTCTCTCTATCTCTCTATTTTTCTATTCTCTCTCTCGTTCATATTTTTTCGCTCTCTTTCTCTCTCTTTTTGTATCGCTCATCTCTTGTTTCACTCTTTTTTTCTGTCTCTCTCTCTCTCTATCTCTATCTCTTTCTCTCTTTGTCTGTTTGTTTCTCTCTCTCTCTCTCACTCATCACTCTTAATAGAAAATATTTTTCATTAAAATATTATCCTTACTTCTACCAAATAAAAAATAATAATAATAATTTTTCATTCATTAAATATTCATTTATGATGAAAATAAAATTATTATTTATTTTTTTTATTATTTAAATATTCATTTATTTATTTATTTTTATTATTTAAATATTTATTTATGATAAAAATTATTATTATTATTATTTTTTTTCCCAATCCCGCCCGCTCGGTTCCCCCATTTTTTTCCATTCCCGCGCCCCCCAAAATCCCCAATCTCTTAGAACCAAAATCCCTAATTTCTACCAAATCTCTCTCTCTCTCTCTCTCTCTCTCTCTCTCACACACACACACACACACTCTCTCGTTTCGTTGTTCTTCATATCTGCACCGATCACTCTCTGACTCTCTCGTTGTTCATCTCATCGCACCAATCATCGCACCGATCACTCTCTGTGTTTGTGTTTTTCTCCCAGATCTGGTGTGTAACCCAGATCTGGTGTGTAATTTTTGCTAATTTTAAATTTTTTTTTTTTTGGGCTAGGATTGTGATTCTAATCGGACTATTTTTTATTTATTTATTTATTCTAATCGGACTGGTTTTTGAAGATTGAGAGTTTTGATTACGAAGATGAAGAGGGCTAGAGATGATATGTACTTGGCTTCTCAACTCAAACGCCCCATCATCTCCTCTCGCCCGAACCGTGAGTCCTTTCTCTATCTCTCTCTTAGTTTGTTTTTTTTTAACTCTCATTTTTCTAATATTGTGATATTGTAAGCTGTGATTATGAGTGCTTCTTTATTTAATAAAAAATTATAAGCAAGTAAAATTTCTGAAAATTTGGTGAATCATGTTTGAAATTGTTGAGTGCGAGTCTGTTAGTTATTTACTGATTAGGTATTTTGTTTGGCTTCGAATTTTAAACTTCAGTATTTTTGTTTTTCATTCTTTTACTCAGTATGTTGTTCCTTCAAGGAGAGCAAAGATATGATTTTTGTTGAATTTTTCTTTATAAAATCTGTCTGAAGTTTGATTATATATCTAAGGTTGAAGCTAAAAATAGGAATTAAGACCCACCTTTGTTGAAAGAATATATTTTGACCTAAGTTTAATGATAAAATTAGTATATTGATTTTTTTAATTTTTTTATTTGGTGTGGGTAATGAAGCTCTGGGCAATCCCAGATGATGGGTGGAACATACCCAGATCTAAAAGCTTTGAATTGGGCAGTATCTATGGCGTTGGTTCATCATATTTAATACCTCTGAGACCTTTGAATTGGGCAGTATCTAAGAGCTTTGAATTTTTTAATACCTCTGTCAGTCTCATTTTTCTTCAACATATTTAATTTTTTTTACTGTTGATTTACATGTTAGAAATTCAAAGCAAAAAAAAAAAACAGCTTTGAATAATCAAAGCATATAATCACATACTTATTATTATATTGTTACAATATAATAAATACACACATCTCATACTGATTATATGTGAAAAAACATGCTCTGATTAGTATACTAATCGCATATAATCACATATAATCAGCTTTGAAAAACAGCTTTCAATATAATAATAAGTATGTGATTATATGCTCAGAAAGCATGTTTTTTTTAAGTAGAATCAAAGCTGAAAGCATATAAATTCTATTGAAAGCTTTGATTATATGCTGATTATATGCTCTGATTATATATGATTGATTTAAAGAATGCTCTGATTATATATTAATACATTAAAATAAAATATATACCAATTAATACATGCAACCCCACTCTTTTCTCTTTCCTTAACCGTAAATTACACGCAACAAGTGGTCTCTACCAGGGCTGTTTTCCTTTTCTTTCTCTTGCCTTTTAAGCAAACAAACAGACTACTACTTGGACCAGCATCACTCAGTCACTCAACTCCACATCACTTTTTATTTTTATTATATATAGTTCTCATAATCAACAATGGTATGCTTATTAATTGAAACAAATAACAACAAGCCTCTCTCTGTGAAAACCAGAAGCCATGGCCAAGATTACTAATGTAGTCAACACAGTGAGAGTCCTAACTTACATTGTCCTGAGCTTGAGCTTTGTGTTGATAGAATCAGCACCTGAAGGTGCACTGGTCACACAGGTTCCTGGTTTCAATGACACTTTTCCTTCCAAACACTATTCTGGGTATGTCCCTTTCCTATTCATGATTGTCCTTGATTGTGATGGGTCTTTATTGGTATTTCTATTTGTTCTTTAATTGGTGTTCAATTTTTATAGGTATGTGACTATAGATGAAGCTCATGGGAAGAAACTGTTTTATTACTTTGTCCTCTCCGAAGCAAAACCCTCCAGTGATCCAGTCGTCCTCTGGCTCAATGGTGGCCCTGGCTGCTCTAGCTTCGATGGATTCGTCTATGAGCACGGTATTGACTCCATCAAATTCATTTTTTACTGCACTTATTTCATATGATTTTTTTTTTCTTTTATTTGTTTTTTTGGGAAAACTTGATTGTGAAGCTATAATCAAAGCAATTAATCACATACTTATAGAATTTAATGTATATAATCAGGCTGATTCAGTATCATCAACATTGATATATGTGATTTTATATATATACATATATAATTTAGTCATATTGATAATTTATTTTATTTTAAACATTATATATATTTTTAAATGTATATAAATATATAGAGTTATATATCGTATTAAATAAAATGAATCTTGCGATTCACTATTTTAGCAAAATGATTCATTATTCGAATCATGATTTGACAACAATGGTTACATTTGTATTTAATATACAACCTTGTCATATAACAGCAAAAGGAATGGCAGGATGCATGGGATGGGTCAGATGAAAAGGAAATCGCAATTCAAGAAATTGAACATGGTATCATGCCCTTCTCTACAATTTCAAGTCATTTAGGCCCCTGCTAGCTAGATCTTTATTTTGTAATAATTTCATTTTATGTATGAAATGATTAATTTGATTACTTTGTTAATTGAGTGAGTTTGATCCATAAACCCTCTTTTTTGCAAAATGATCACACTGTTTGATATATCTTGTTAGTTTTTTAAGAGCTTTCTTGAATTGGTGGACGAGAGATTCTAGATATCTACGTGTGTGTATAGATATTCTTTTACTTGTATATTCACATGTTTTCCTTTCTTTTCTTTTCTTTTCTTTTCTTTTTTTTGCAAAATAATCGCACTATATGAAAACATGTTTTTAGTTATTTATGATTTTTTTTTTTTTTTTTGCAAAATGATCTCTGATCTTGTTTTCTTATGTATTTACTTTAGGCCATTAATTTCTCTCTCTCTCTCTCTCTCCCCATCTGTGTGACATTCATTTCATGTGTAATTTGTGGCATTTCACAATTCCATGTTGCTTGCATACGTTTCTTATATAAGCATAGTTGATGTTGAAATCAAAATAAACATGTTTACATGGGATGTGTCCTAACAGATTCATTTTGGGCGAAATTAAAGATGGCTGCAGAAAAGAAGGTAAGAATGCTTGTGGTGGTCATACTTTATGAACATAATAAATATACTCACAGCACAGTAATTAATTTTAATGTGTGATCACTGTGTGCATGGAAATTATAAATAGCAATCTTTTTTTTTTTGCTTTGAAGTTAACTCTCCTTGACAACCACATTTCATTATACTTTTAGTGTGGAACATAAGCATTCTATATGAGATTTGCATTCTTATCTCAGGAGAACTAGCATATAATTTTTCGATGATACTATTATTGCTTCAATTTTCTGGTTAGAGTTTCCATTTCATATTTTTCATCTCTTTGGAGATATGTTTACTCAAAAAATCGTAATAGCATATTTAATATTCATAATGAATATCAAATAAGACAATCAACCAACATAGCTAAATTATAATGATTGTTTTCGATGTATGGGTTGATTATTCGTAATGAGAGTGAATAGATACTGCCCATATAGATATAGCATCTATACGAAACACCCTTTTAGTTGGGTCTTTTTTTTATTTAATTTATCTACATGCCAGGTTCTTCTATTTGATATCATGTTAGGTAGTCAGAAAACATTTTCACAAATTGATCCTGTTTAAGGAGGGGAATTTGAGATGGAGGACTGTTGAGACAACTATAAAAGTAGAAATGAAATCATTTTGAGTGGGTGGGTTTTTAACATAATGAAAGAATGCTTGATGTGGGATGATTTGCTCTGGGATGATTTGCTCATCTGCATTCAAGACCAATAAATTTGATGGTGGGGATGTGGTAGAACTAAGGTGTAACATGAATAAGAAGATAACCGAAAAGGGCATGGGTTGAGAAGCGATAGTGCATTTTGGTCTTTTGATTTAGCGGAACATGTCGTCTTGGAAAAAGTACAAGCATTAAATGGCACAATGACATATCGTCTTGCAAATTGTGCTACACTTTGTTTCACATTAATCCCAAACCTAAGTTCAGATCATGCTTGGGCCTGCTCATGGCCTAGCCCTAAGTTAGTTGCCATTTTAGCTTCTGCTATTATTAATATGAGGTTTGTAAAAGTTTTATCTTATTAAGCTAACAAGGGATAGAGATCTGACAGAAGGGATTTTTGGGGATTCATTCATGTGGCAAGCTCATATTCCCCAAAGTTTACTTATAGTGGATGTGAGGTTATTTGATATTGGGCTGGCATTAGCCAGGTGTCCAAATACAATAATAAAACCCGAGGTTGGGCATGCTCTTAATTGAGGTCTTGTCAGAAAATAGCAAAAGAAAATATTAACACAAAATGGGCATAACAACTAACTTTTGGTGCACATGTTACAGGTGGGTGCAGCAAAGGCAGAACAATTTTGCAAGGCTTTTCGAAGCATTCACAAGAAACTTGTATGCATATTCTAGTATCTAAGAATCATAAAATTTGTCCTCCATTAAACGCTATTATTTTACTTTCTTGATTGGACTTTTTTTTATTTGTTATTATTTATCTATATAAAATAATGACTCATGTAGGTGTATGAAGAAATGAGTTTAGATGCTGCCAGGAGTTTTTTGAGCTCACCTAAAAGTTATGGAGAATAGTTTCTTGGCTCCTGAATTTTCTTGTTATTCTGTTTCTGGTGGATGTTTTACTTGGAGAGAGAGAGAGAGAGAGAGAGAGAGAGAGAGAGATTGTAGTTCAAATTGAAGCAGTTCATGTTGCAAATTTGATTTTGATTTATGTTATTTAAATTTGTGAACAACATTATGTATGTATTATGCGACATTATGTAGTGGCATAATTTTTATTGTTATGAATTTTTATTTATGTATTGTTATGAATGGAACAACATTATGAATTTTCATCATGTGTCAACTTTTGTTTATGTATGTATTTATATTATTATGTAATTATCATTTTTTTTTTAGTTATTTTTCATTTAATACAGGTTATTTTCATAATTTTAATAATTTTAATATAGGTTTTTTTTTTTTTTTTTTTTTTTGAGACGGCAGAACACCCCGTCTCAAAAAGAAAATTGAACCAGGCTTTTTGCGACGGCACCTATACTGTCGCAAAAGGTAGGGAATTGAATTGAAAAATAAGGCCTTTAGCGACGGTATCATTGCTGTCGACAATAGTCATTAGCGACGGCTCAGGTTGCTGTCTCAAATACACTTTTAGCGACGGTATTTTTGCCGTCGTAAAAAAACCCTTTTAGCAACGGCAATACTGTGCCGTCGCAAAAAACTCAAATTTTCATCCATTATTGGCGACAAAAATTTGCTGTCGCAAAAAAAGCATTTTCCCGTCGCAAAAACAAAGGTGACGGCACTTGCCGTCACTAAAACTCTTTTGCAACCCCTTTTGCAACCCCTTTTGTTGCGACCCCCACTTGCCGTCGCAAAAAGCCATTTTACCGTCGCAAAAACCTTTTGAGATGGCGTTTGGGGTATTTGCGACGGCGTTTTGCCGTCGCAAAAAACAATTTTTTTTTGTAGTGATCTATTTTAAGTTTGTTGTATAAATTGTGTACTTAAATAAAATAAATAGATTCATATTGAACAACCACTTTAAATTTCAGAACAAGAACATACTAGAATTTACAGAAATTCATAATAAAATAAAACTAGTAAAATGAAGCAAACCGAAGCCTGTGTGATACCACAATTTCAATAAAAACAGATTCACCACCTCCCGATGGATGCTGAAGAAACACCAGCTTCTGTCTCTCACGATACGACGGTCGAAACCAGCTAATACAGAAGCACCTTTTGAATAGCTTCGGTGAACTTGATAATGGTTGCACTCTCTCTACCAAGAACCAAAGAAGGGACTAGCAAAAGAAGATAGGAAATTTTTCTTTGGTGTAAAAAAACATCTCAAAATTTTTGTTTTTCCCCCAAAACAACATCTCCATTTTCTCTCTAAAACTCTTCTCCTAAATTGGAGAGGAAAAGCCCTTTTTATACTTATAGGGAAGAGGCTTTAGCCATGAAGGCTACTATAAAACCTAGCATCAATGGCCATTAACTCTAGTCTTTAGGACTGAAGTTACAAAGGTGCAAAACTCCCATGTGCATAATGATCATTAACTCTATCATCAAAAGATGAGAGTTACAAAGGTTGAATAAATAAATAAATAAATATATAATGCTATTTAAATAATCCAACTAGATGGGTTGCAAAATGGATACGGAGTATTGGGTCACAATCCGATCCACACCCAATCTAAAACATATGCACAAGACAAGCCCAATCCAGTATAGCACAATCTAGCCCATGCCCAAGACTAAGTCCATTACATGCACATACACAAGCCTATGCCAATCCAAACTAGACCAGTCCAAACCAAGACTAAACCTAAGTCCAAGTCCAAGCCTAGGCCCAAGCCCAACTTCTATTGATGCCTACTTTATGAGACAATTCTCATTCACAACTCAATGGTTTCGGCCGATCATTTTTATGTTATAATCTTCTCACTTGAGAGAATACTAAACCACTCAGACCCACTGTAACCGATGATTGGGTCAAACTTTAATTTCAAATTAAATTTATCAAAAAATCATTATTTTCCAACAACATGTACTTTCTTTGAATGTCTTTAAAAGCATTTGAGTGGTTGCTGACTTTTTTTTCCTTCTACTTTATACTTGTTACAGTGATTTTTTTTTCATTTCTCTTTTGTCTATTTTCCTTTCCATTAATTTTATGCCTTGATTTTGTGATGCACCACTATAGTAAAATAAAAAAATTTAAAAATAAAAGAAGACAAAGAAAAAAATTTGTAGAGTCCAAACTGGGCTCCGAATTGATTGATTTTTAAAAGTAAAAATTATTAATTAAGTAATAAACCACCAGGCGAGAGTATTAAGGAAAGAATAATGCTATACAACTAAACAAATGTTAAAATTTAGTTCACTCGCCGATATGAAGGTCTCATTTTAAAAAGGACAATTACATAATTTTTTTAAAAATTAAGAAAATTATTGAAAAGTCTAATTTAAGGAGGGTATAAGGCATAAGATCTAGTGAATATTTTCGTTAGTGGGAGGTTCACCCTTTGTTAAATAGTTTGGTGAGAAATCATTTTGTTATTTTAGAGGAGATTTTATTTTTAATTTTACCAGTTAAGATATCTGTTGAATTTTTTTGATTATCTATTTTTTTTTTGTTTTTACTATATGTTGAATTATTTTTTTGTCTATTGAGTTTTTTTGACTATTTATTTAATTTGTTTTACTATCTATTCGAATATTGTTTTTTATCTGTTTAATTTTTTGACTATCTATTCAATTTTTTTCCTTATCTATTCAAATATTTATCCAAATTTTATTATCTATTTAATTTTTTAACTATATGTTCAATTTTTTTCCTTATCTATTCAAATATCTATCCAAATTTTATTATTTGTTCAATTTTTCTGCTTATTTGTTTAAACCTATTGTAGACACTCCATTTTTTACGGCCCTTAAGACTGGGCGCCACTGATTGATCACTCAATAATGAATGTGTACGCTTGTCAAATGCTTGACTTCCTCAGCAGGAAACCTCAGTTTTGAATCAACAGTGGTTTTTCAAGCCTGTGCCTCTAGGGAACTGTCATCCACTAGTGTGGAATGTCGCCCACTAATGTGGTCTGCCGGCCACTAGTGCAAAAAAAAAAGATATTTTCTGCCAGTTGTCCCTACAAATGCATTCACCATTCCAACTGTGTTTGTAAGGATATTTTTGGGGTCTCTCATATATTTCTATATATAGATGACCCTCTCTTTGGTTGCCAATGTTAGAAAAATTTAGGAGTGAGAAAATATTTTTGAAGAGCAAATTTTGGAAAATCTCTTTCTCTTTCTCTTACAACTTACATAGCCTTTGCCTAAACTCTCTAAACCAAACCTAGAGAGCTTCTTGCTGAGATGATTTGAGCTTGAATTTGAGCTCTTGAGGCACTTGAGAGTGTGAAATTGGTGGTTTGTAACTCAAAGAAGCATTCCTATTCAAGAGGTATACCTTTTGTCTTCATTCTAGCATTTTTTTGGACTGTTTTAGGACTGTTTTCATGTGTTAGCTTCTTTCATGTTTTGTATAATATGTCTGTAGTGTAATGGTCCTCATAGGATTGGTGTTTTAGGCATTAGACACCAACTTATTTGAGTTGATAGCATTTACTTCAAGCTTTCCATACTTGTGATCACCTCTAATTATCTCTGCAACCCCTCCCCCTCTGAATTTCTTGTTTTTCATTTGCTTTGAAGGTGGTTTCAAGCCGATTGTTTGTTTAAGCTTGAGATTGAGGTTGTTGTGCTTAATGGTTTAATCCCTTTGGGGGTTCATTATCAACGGCATAACACTTCTCTCATGTCTAAAACAACATTTGGTTTGGTACTTCTTTCCATTAGTGGACTTAAAGCTCATTATTGGACTCAATAGGTTAATGAATGGAAGGTAATTAAAATGAAGTAATAAACTTGGAGTAATAAACTTGGACTAAGATGAAGCAAGATAATAAAATGCTTTGGTGTTCAATCGAACGTTAATTTAACACATGGAGACTTGCTTTATTTCATACTTGTTAGTAATGAAATGGTCCAAGTTTCCAAAGTCAACCACTTCACTTGATCAATCCATGATAAAGAGGGGGTTTTTGTTGGTCTTTCCTTGCCATTTATTAAAATTGTGTCCCTTGATTCATAAGTCATCACACAATAAAATTGCATCGATCGATGGCTTGCGAATCAAAGCCTATCACTCCACCTGTTTGCTGATAAGGAGAAGCAGGGTGGACAAACATCCCTTGAAAATACTTTGGTTTGTACTCTATTTGTCCTTTGTTGCTGTAGGAAAAACCAACATTAGTGGCCGGCAACCCACTTTTAGTGGGTGGCCGGCCACTACTTCTAGGTTACCGGCCACTTTTTCCAAGCAGACAGTTTCCTTTTTTCAACAATGCAAAGTAGAGGCTGAGGTGGAAAACATGTGCAATTTTTTAATTGCGCAACAGAGGCATCCCAATAGCAAAACGAAAAGCATTACTGGGTGGAAATCCACATCCATGCATGAGCCGTCCCTTGATTCTCAGGATTCGTGAAGTGATGTTATAATATTGGTGTTGTTCTTGGATAGTGAGCTTGTAACTAATTATTTAGTCTTGAGTTGTATTTATTTAATTAGCTAGATAGTTAGTTAATTCATTGTTGTAATAATTAGTTAATTAGATAATGTAGTTAATTTATTTCATTTGGTTTGTAATAGTTAGTTAATTAGGTAATTAATTAGCTAGGATATTCATTCAGACCCTCCTACGAGAGGGCCAAGCTTATAATAATGTGTATGTCTTCCAACCCCATGTCTTTCTCCCTTTTATTTACTTGTTTATAATGGGTAGAATAGAACATCATGTTTCACTTAGCATTTCTCATGTTTGTATCCACTTGTCTTGCATCCATCGAAGCTCAGTTCATCATTCTAACAAAGCATTGTAGTTTACATACTTCATTGAAAATGTGTTAAAACTCATGCTATCAAATTGATTTACATGTTGTAATTAGTAGCCAAGCCTATTAGTTGCATATTGCATGTGTTGCATTAGTCATTTACATAATTAGATCCTGCATTTTTCTAACTCTTTTGTCTTGTTTGGCTTGCCTTGGAGTACTAGGTGAGCTTTTATTTACTTTAGCATATCACATGTGTGCGATTGTTGCCATGTCTAGCATGCTTGGCATGAGGCTAATTACTTAAGTGCTATACTTGTTTGAATGCCTGTGGATGAAGGCTAATTGCTTGAATTGGAATAATTTGAGTAATGTGCATATGAGATCACTTTTCAGATGGTACATATTCGAAACAATTTTCAAAACAAACATGAATCAAAGTATTCTAATTTTTGTAAATTAGTCTATACTTGTGTGCACATCACATAGTAATATTAGCCTAGTAATCGAAACAAGAGCATATAATGTAAATAAAATTCACATCATGATTAGTAGAGGCCGATCTTTGATCGGGCAAGTGGGGTGCTCAATTCATGACCTTCCCCTCTCATACCTAAGTTCCCGAGCCAAGACAATCTTGGTGATGACGGACACGTGGCCTTTGGCACGAGTCATGAATTTCCTAAATTTTTCAAAAAATATTTAGGTGGCGACTCTGTATCTAGCAAAGCAGTCCATTTTTGGCATTTTGATTCAAAATCGATTTTACAAAAGATTTGCCGGATTTGGACTCTTTGGTGTTTATCTATTTCACATTGCACTTGTAAGATTAGATTCAGAACTGCAGAAGTCCGAACTGTAGGGCTAGTCGTATCCAAAAGGAGCACGCCAAGTCGAGCTACAATTTCTGGCGACTCTATTGAGGATTTAGAGAACTTGATGTGAACGTCATAATGCGAAATTTTATCTACACTTATATGTTCTTTGCATTGCATTTGCATGGGTGCGCTTAAGTCACTGTGTTTGCCATCTATTATTCCTGGACGGCTTGCTGGACGCTTGCCCAAAAGCTTGCCAAAAGGCTGACTAGTTGTGGGCTCTGCCATGTTAGGAACACAACCCTTAGATCTGGACTATTGTTGTACCGTTTGATCCTCATTTCACTTCTTGGTGTTAGGTGTGAAAGGTATATTAGGTAGTCTTGCCAAGGCACTCTTTTTGACCATTTGGCCTAGCTGCATATAGTAAAGCCTTAGTGACTATTCCAAACTAGGACAAGATGCTCACCCAAAATACAGGATTGCGTGAAACTGCTTGATTGAAATAGTGAAACCTAGTTCATGACAAAACTAGGATAGGGTATACCTACCCCCTCATAGAGGTGTTTTGACTCTCTCTTAACTGGTACGTGCTTTACAGTGAGACTGTACATGAATGTGCATAGCAGTTACAAATTTGGTATTCGTTTTGGGGGGCAGAATTCAGTGTGGAGTACAGTACTATAGCTTTGATCATGTCTCTGTTGATAACATCTTAGCTGAGGTGCTGTGCAATTTCTGATTACTGCTCTTTTGCTTTATTTCTTTTGCTAGGTAGTTTAAAACCATAGCTTCAGAAAGTTCGGATATCCCTCAAGTACTCTGGACCTGAGTCAAAAGACTTTGTAAAGCCGAAGATCTTGTTCGGGACAACCCGTGTTTACCTCACTCTCACCAGTTATATGACGGAGGAGAATCAGGCAGAATTTACCAGTTCAGTTTTTACAACAGTCACCCCTCAACTCACCTGTGTCTAGTCAAGTTCGGGAATGGTCAACTACTTCTAGCCCAGCACGAGATCACTCATCTATTCCAATGGCACAGTATCCCCCGATCAGTGTGGAAGAACTGATACATCATCTGCAACAGACGGTTGAGACCCTACAATAGGATGCGGTCCGTCAGGCCAAGGTTATAACTAGGCTACAACAACAACAACCACAGCCGGCTGCGGCCTCTGCATCCCACGTGCCTACCACGGCTATCCCAGCACCCGGAGCCACTGCTCATACTGCCAATGTTCAAGAAAACCAAGGCAATCCAACAGAGCCAATCCCAGTACAAGCCTCCAAAACCCCTGTTTATCAGACTAAGGCTCCGTTCGAGTTCGAGGTTGACCCAACTGTGCTCAAGGTCAATAAATTGGAAAAGTTATTCAAGAGAGCACAAGAGGTTAACTCCATCCCGGGCATAGAGGACGGGTATACTGATTCTACAATTACATTACCAGATCGGTTTAAAATGCCGCACATTGACTGTTTTGAGTGTTCTGGGGATCTGATGGTCCACTTGCATTTGTTTTTGGATATCTTGCGGCCGATGGGCTTGACTAGACTACAGAAGCTGTCTCTCTTTGGTCGTACCATGTCGGGTATAGTGGCCATTTGGTATGCCAAATTGGAAGACTCGGTAAAATAGAATTGGGAGGAGATGGTCGAGGTCTTCATTCCGTAGTGTTCGTACAATACTCAAATCAAGATCACAACTCATGATCTCGAGGCAACACACCAAGAGCTGAATGAGGGCTTCTTTGAATTTGTGACAAGATGGAGAGCTAAAACCTCGATGATGACCACGAGGCCTTCCAAGAAGGATCAGCTTAGGATGGTCGTCTGAAATCTACATAGCAAGCTGTTGTAGAAAATGATTGTGCTCTCGTTATTTACATTCACAGAACTCCATGAAATAGGGGGTGGAAAATGAGGATGCTATGAAGCTGGGGCTTATTACAGATGAGAAGGAGCCGGCAAAACGGCTATTTGTTCGTAGTTCCAATGCTGCCAGTGGTAGCACAACTACGAGGCCGTCAGACGTAAGTGTTGTCACCATAACCAAGACTTCTGACCCCTTTGCCAACACAAGCTCACAAACATCATCCAACCCTATCCAATCCCAGAGGACTTTTAACAAACTATACATCTCTCTCTCTCTCAAGCCATAAAGGTGCTAGTTAAAAAAAGGCATCTCAAACCCTTAGAACCTCGCCCATTTCCTAATCCTCTCCTACACAAACATAACCCCGCAAAATACTATTGTAACATGCCTGGGGCGGGGGACCCGTGTGCATTACACAGTTCGGACCCTCGGTTTGTTTGATCTAGTCTCACGAATGTAATGTGAAACGTAGATGAGAGTCCATTTTTAGCAATTTTAAAAAAATCCATTTTATTGCAAAACCTTTTGCCATAAATGGACTGCGTCATCAGATCTCAGAGTCGCCACCTAATATTTTGGGAAATTAAGAAACCCACGACTCGTGCCAAGGCCTATGTTCATTATAACCAAAGTTGTCTTGGTTCGGAACCTTAAGTATGAGGGGAAGGTCATTAATTGAGCACCCCCACTCACCCAATCAAAAGATCGGCCTTTACTAAACCATGATATGAATTTTATTTACTTTATATGTTCATATTTTGATTATTTAATAAATCCTAAAAATTACTATGTGAAGCATACAAGTATAGGTTATGTCATTTATTTTGGAATAATTTGATTTCATGTATTTTGAAGGAGTTTTGAAGATGTACAACCCAAACAAATTGAGTTTACAAACATGAAAAATCAACATTATTCCAAATTAAGCGACACAACCTCCATCCACTGGCATTCATACAGTTATATCAAGTAAGCAAGTAGCCACATGGTAGGATGCTTAAACATAAAAAAAAAAAAAAAACACACACACACACACAAATGGGATGCTAAAGTATAAAAACTTACACAGTTACCGACGTTCGTCAAACAACTACAAAACAAAGTTAGTAAAACATGCATGATCTTATATACAAAATCCCAATGCAATTCACTCGTGAGATGCAACTAAAGATTCGCCTTCTAAGATATGACATGTGAATCATCTCAAAAACATGAGGCAGCGCGCATGATCACATAGGAATTGATTAAATCCACAAATGCAAACTTAGCCGAATCAAAATGCATGAAATATAGATGCAAAGCATGGATATAACAACAAAAAATAAAACAAAATAAGCATGATGCATATTCACAAATAAGGAAAGCAAGTAAAAGAACGGGATAGAAAGAAGTGGGGCGGGAAATTATTACAACACTTTGAATAGATTATTACAAACCAAATTAGAGGGAGGGTAAGGAGAATATTACAACAAAATAAAAACCTCACAATACACTCAAAATAAAATAAACAAAAGAAAAGGAAAAAAAGTTTCATGTGCCTTGGAAACCACCGAAAGTTAGTTAACATCAAAAGACAACGCCGTCTTGTCGAAAAGAAGCTAATTGCCGGCCAAATAGGACGGCCGACCAACTAGGCCTAGCAAAACCTGTCTTATTGCGAAACCAAGAAAAGGAACAAACAAGAAATATGTAGGTGGCTCAACTAACTACTACCGGTTAGATTAAAAAAAAGAAAACAAATATAATTTTTTTTTTTTTAAAAAAGTGCAAACTTACAACAAAACTAACATGAAGCTAAAACAAGAAAACAAATATAAGGTAAAACATGCAAGATTACAACAAAACTAATATGAGACTAATACAAGAAAAATATACACTAGGAAATGCAAGATTACAACATAATTACTATGAAACTATAACAAAAAAACAAATATAAGATAGAACATGCAAGATTACAACAAAACTAACATGAACCTAAAACAAAAAACAAATATGAGGTAGAACATGCAAGATTACAACAAAATAATACGAGACTAATACAAGAAAAATATAACCTAGGAAATGCAAGATTACAACACAATTACTATGAAACTAAAACAAGAAAGCAAATATAAGATAGAACATGCAAGATTACAACAAAACTAACATAAACCTAAAACAAGACAGCAAATATGAGGTAGAATATGCAAGATTCCAACAAAACTAACATGAACCTAAAACAAGAAAGCAAATATAAGGTAGAACATGAAAGATTACAACAAAACTAATATGAAATTAAAGCAAGAAAATAAAATAAATAAATAAATAAATAATTATGAGCTAAATAAACCACTTAGATTACAACAACACACTATGAAATATAAAGTAAGAAAATAAATATGAGATAAACAAATCACTTGGATTATAACAAAACACTATGAAATAAGAAGTAAGAAAATAAATATGAGATAGAAAATATAAGAAAATGAAATACTAGAAATTCACCTTTCAAAGAAAGATTGAACTTCTTGATTTCCGAACTTCCTCTTGATCACCCTCAAGTTTAGAAAGTGTGTTCTCAATCCTTAATTTGAAACTAGAATGGAACTCTAGGTATGTATGGTGGAAAAGTGGCTAACGCTCTTATTTTTTTTCTCATTTTCAACAACACTCACTCTTTCCTTTGATCAATCACTACTGAAATTTCGCTATTTCAGAATTTTTGGAGGAGTTTTGGTGTAGGAAAGATGGAATTTCAGTTTGTATGGAAGGTGTGGGGTGTATATGGAATATAGGAATGTTTTTGGCTCAAAAACTCAATTTTTCTCTCTTTTTTCACACTTTTCTCACTCTTTAATCTTCAATTCCGTGGTTCTCCCTCTCTTACAATATGATCATTCTATATAGGCAATAAAGGAGAGTGAAGGTCAAAAGGAAGGTGGAAGACAAGGTGGAAGACAAGAAAGTGATATGAGGGCAAATTTTCAAGGTGGTTGCATGGGATACTCATTTATGGATGCAAACAAAACCTCCTTTTGACAATGGGAGATGATTAGGTATGTATTTGGTAATATATGGGTTGGCCAATGGAGTAGAGGAGTATCCCACACACAAGAAAAAAATGCAAAAAAAAAAAAAAAATACACCTTCTTTGCTTGCTGGTTTGAAATGGTCAAATATTATTTGAGGAGAAATATAACACAAGGCAAAGCTTTGGTGTTGGTTTAAGTGTTGGGTGTGGAGTCTTAGGTTAGGGGTTCAAACCCCTTCACCTGCTTTCCTTAAATTCATTTTTTTGGGTAAAGACAAGTCAACGCTACGTTATCAGCAAGGACCAATCCAAATCACGCCACGTCAGTATCCCAGTCAACATTGACGGAATATTCACTGACTTAACAGAATATTTCCTCACAAAACAGAATATTCCCTAAGTTTACAATTTGACCCAGAAGTTTCAAATAATTTTGCTGTAACCCAGATTTCGAGACAATTTTTCAGTGAGGCCTCCGGAAGTGCAGGGAAAGTTGATCCTAGCTAAATGAACCATTTTGAACGCAACCGTGAGGTCAGAATATGCCCTTGGAAAGGTAATTTGTGGCTATTTAAGGTTTGAAACAGGGCTCAAATTCTAAGTTTTCTTATTAAGGATTCTATGAGAAATACCTTCTTGTTTTGTCATCATAGGGTAATCAAAAGAAAGCCTCCAAGTCTTAGGGCCATTCAAAATAGGGTGTCTACAACTATGCGTTTCACCAACAGCATAGTCATGACACCAACCAGTACTTTCGATTGCGTTATGAGATTTAGGATCTCATTGACAACAAGGTTATCAGACCACCCCAGAAGCCAAACGTGACCACAAATCTACTCCCAGCCCATAATCAAGTCCTCCTACCTTGAAATCTTAACCTTATCCATATACTGGCCACCTCTTACGACCCCAGCGTATATATTACTCCCTCCCGTCTACCAAAACTGACGTTGTTCACTCTAGAAGACGCAGATTTGTGCAAGATGGACACGTCCAAACCTCAACCCAAGCCTGTGGTGATGAGACTTACAATGGAAGGGGAGTTGACCTTGGAGGAAGGTACCAGTCTGTTGCCGGAGTGTCCTAAGGACTTATCTGATATAGTGTATGATCCAAGTTACTATATTGTGTCAATTAGTCAAATCAAGCCTGAATTGGTGTTGCCATCCTTGGTAAACATCAATGTGGTCAGGGAAGATGGCCCGAGCCAAGGATTGGATGATTTGGCAGATCTCAAAAAGGATTTGGGCAACCTGCAGTTCTTGATGAATAGGATCAGGGGATGTACAGATCAGGTGGTTCGACCTGAATGGATCAATTGATAACATCGGATGGCTGAGTGATGAGCCAGATAAAGAAGAAGAAACTGGAATGAAACTAGAAAGAAAAGAAGCGGAGATAGTTATAGTAGCCGGAAAGGCTGATGAGAAAGGAAAATTGCCGAAGAGCGCTGGTTTAGAAAACCCAGCCCAGGAAGTGGGCGCTGTGAATACTGTAGATACTGAATAGGAAGCTACAATGAGGTAGTTTGAATGAGAAAGGATTGAAGATAGCCGGGAAGCTTTAATTTCACATTACCCTGTGGAGGGCACCTATGATGTAAAGGTGATACAAGCATAGCCGGACAACTGTTTGTTAGCCACTGAGAGTGAATGGTGGGATGATAATGATCTGCATCTGGCCCATACTGATGAAGACTGAGGCGTGTACATTCCGGACAATACATAAGATGCCGAGGAAATAGACCATCTGACGAGAAGTGGGCGGTACTTTAAGCCGCCGCACCTAGATCAAGCAGAGGCGTCTGGAAAGGACAAAGAGGTCGAGAAACAGAAGGAGAAACAACTAGAAGAAGAGGCAGTATTAAAACAGCTTAAGAAAATTCAAGCTGATATCTCCATCTAGGGTCTCCTCATGGCTTCACGAGTACACCGACAGGCAGTATTGTTGGCAATGGACAAGGCTAAATTGTCCATTGACACCACGCCCAAGCAGCTTGTGGGTTTGGTCTTTCGAAGTGGTGCCAAGCCAATGCTTACTTTCTCTGACAAAGTGCTGCCATCGAAGGGCTCAGCTCACAACAAACCGTTGTATATATTTGTGGAATGTAGGAAGAAATGGGTGTCGGTGGTGTTGGAAGATACCGGTTTAGCCATTAATGTCTGTCCTTCCCGTACCGCCTATGTAATTGGTCTCAAACCAGTAGACTTTATTCCCATAGCCCAAGTAATACAGGCATATGATAACACGAGTAGAGAGGTCGTGTGTACAGTACAAATGAGAGTCCAGGTGGGCCCAGTTGAGTAAGAGATCGAGTTTCATGTCTTGGATGTGCCGGCTACCTTCAATTTGCTGTTAGAGAGGCCCTGGTTGCACCATGTGAAGGCTGTCTCTTCCACTCTCTGTCAGATGTTGAAGTACCCTTATAGGGGAGGAGTGGCGATTGTTTTTAGGAATTCATCCATCCATCCGCCGCCAGAGGTGACTACGCCAATGCTAGAGATCAACCATGGCGACGAGGATGTATTCCTCTCAAGATTCACTCTGGCTGAAGCTCGGGTAGTACAAACCATTCTGGTCGCAGACGAAGGCCTGTACGTCAGCACCCAGTCCATCTATTTCATGAACAAACTGCAACACGTTCTAGGAATGGGGCTTAGAAGGAGTGGTAGGAAAGGTGTTGCAGCACTGCCAGATGTGCTACACAACCCACATACCTTTGGACTGGGCTATGTACCCACCAAAAAGGACTGGATCAGAAAGAGGGAAGAAATGAGAGGCAGAGCCAAGGCCAAGCAAGCCGAAAAACGTTATGAACTCATCCACAAGCCAATCCAGGGACACTGAATGGTCGTTTTGTTTGGGAATGAGAGGATTTCCCTTTTTGTGGCTTCCCCAAGCCTTGGGTAAATTCCTTGAAGCAGCGTGTCCCTGGGTTTGAGATCTTCTTCGACCATCAACTGCAGGACAATGATGATGAGGAAAGGGCCGAACTAAGTATCAAAGTTGAACAGAACACAGAAGGTGACTCAGATGACAGTGAGCCTAAAGTAGGGGCAACACTGGCTAGCCTCTTGACAGATCCTGCAGCCAACCTAGAAAACTTAGAGGATAACTTTATTGTCTCCGTGATCAGGGAAGAACCAGGTGTGAAGCCAACCAGTGGCATTTTGGATGTATTAGGGGCACCATCTCTTACTTAACAGCTAGAGGAAGGCTATCTGTTCAATTCTGAATCAGATGATGAGCTAGAATTTGATTCCACTGAGTCTGTGGGGTTGGGATCAGATTTATGTTCTTCTGAGTCTGAGCTTGGTATTTTTGGGAGTGGTAACCCGGATACCAAAGTCCTGTCTAGGTCTTCATTTAGCTTTTCTTTTGAGTTTGTGACTGAAGATCTGGACCTTTTGAATGAAATCTCTGCAGATTCTGTGTACTTTTTGTGCCGTTGGTTTATTGTATTAACTGAGATTTTCAAAATTTTAATGAAAACGAAGAGGAAGAAATTCCTCTGACTTTGAAAAACTTGATTAATCAAGAGGAGAAGAGGTTTGCTAAACCCTGTGCTAATGAAATCATGTCCATTAATGTGGGTACTGGGAAGGATTCGCACCTGGTCCAGATCGGGTCCACGTTGTCTTGAGAGGAGCGCGAGCATTTAATCACTTTATTAAAAGATTTCAAAGATGTTTTCGTGTGGTCCTATAAAGACATGCCTGGAATCGACCCTGAGATTGTACAGCACCGGATCCCTCTTGACCCCGAGACCCAACCAGGCAAGCAGAAATTGCATAAAATTCATCTAGATTAGGCGTTGAAAATCAAGAAAGAGGTCACTAAGTGTAATAACCCGACCCTCGTACATGTTTCTGGTATGCTTTTAGTCCCTTATTCTGTACATTTATATGCTTACTGTGAAACTTCGGGTGAAATTAAGTTTAAGTGAGTGAATCTTGTGACTATAGATTCATATCTGTTCAATAAGAAAAAAATATATCTATTACAATTGCGATGTTTGGATCAGAAATTGAAAGCCTAGGAAGCTTAATAATCTGAAATTGATTTTATATTTGAAATCAGCATGATTTTTAGATCGTGATGTGATTTTCTATAAAAATTTGATTTGGGATGATTAAACTGATTGACTTTTGTCTTTAATCACTTTTATATAAACTTGGTCCCTTAAGCACTTGACTTATAATCTTGAACTCAAAAAAAATATCTCCTGAGAGAGAGGGAGAGAGTTAGAGAAGAACAAAGGAGATGGAGGTTCATCAAAGAGGAAGAGTAGGAAATTGAGAGGGCTTGTAGGGATTTAAGTTTAAGGTATGTATTATCTACTCTTGTTAAGCTTCTCTTGATTAAAGAGTGAAAAATTCTCTACAATAATGAAGTTACGGTTGTGCTTAAAGATCAAGTGTGTGTGTGTGTTTCTTGTTTAATTGTGGTTGTGTTGGTGGTTTTAAACTTTGTAGAGAGGAGGTGCATCTTATCCCCTTGCTTTACATATTCAAACTCATCTAAATGTTTGGGTGATTATGTGTGTGTGTTTGGAAAAGTGAGTATAATTATGAATGTGAGGAATTGATTTGTGTATATGAATTTTAGAGTATTGAAGACCTAATTGAATTTGTGATCCATGTTAATGTGATGTTATACCATCCTATTGTCTTAAATTCCTCCATTTTTGGGCTTTGAAATGTTATAGTTTGGTGGTGTTGTGCTTTGATTCGGACTGCCCAAAACAGGGGCCACGGCCGCACGTGCGGAGGTCATGGCCGTACGTGCGGAAGCACCACCGCACGTGCGGAGGTCATGGCCGCACGTGCGGAAAAGAAGAAAAAAATGGGAATTGCATTCTGTATTTTGCCGCTCGTGCGGGGAAGGAGTACAGCACGTGCGGCCCGTGCCGGAAAATGTTGTCTACTCCGTTTTCCCTATTTGACCCTCTGAAATTATTAAAATAATTATTTGATGCTCTTAAAGTGTTTGTAAATTCGTTGAGGCGAAACGAATCAGAAAATGATTAAAAGGAAAAATGAACTAATTCTTGAACTGTGTGTGCATGTAGGGCACATACCAGAAGCAACTGCCACTCCACCCCAGCACTGTGAGTAATAGTACTGTAGATGTACATTTACTTACCGTTAATAATTATTGTTATTAACGCTCTGATCTTTGCAAGTTAATTACATTAATATTTATAAATGATTGGAAAATCGGTGTACATTCGAAGAACTCTGGAATTACTCTGCTCTGTTGATATCTAGGCCCGAGGCCAATCTGTAAAATCTGTTAGGCCAGAGGCCGATCTGTAAAATCTGTAAGGCCTAAGGCCGTTCTGTATATTACTGAGCTTAAAGCCACTCTGTTTAAAGACTAGGCCCAAGGCCGTTCTGGAAATAATTACAGGATAAGATTAACCTTAAGCTCTCTGCACTTTTATATATTATAATTCAAGTTAATCATTGAATTGTTTACATACTATTATTCATTGAGCTTTGCTCACTCTGTGCTATGTCTGTTCTGGAGGTCAGTCCTAGTCCAACCTGAACCACTTGTCTTTTGCCATTACACCACAACCAAACACTTAGACGAAACTCTCTCATTTTGTGGAGTCCTTGCAGGGCTTTTGGCTTCGTGTACCCAACCTTTTGTCAGATATTGTAAAACATAATTAACTTCTCCTAACCCAGTTTTGTTACATCCCCAGACTCGGGGATGGGTCTGTATATTTGTTTATGCATATATAGCTGTGTGTGTGTTTATTATATGATGAGTTACCTGACATAAAGTGTTTGATCCTGACATGTTAGTATTAACTCAATGGATGTTATTCTGTGTCATTGAATGCTTCCGTTCAGGCCCCATAAGTTATACATATCGGATTTTATGTCTGTCTCTGAAGTGGTCATGCCCAAACTTTTAGGGGCGGGTTTCGGGCGTGACACTAAGCAAATTGATGTAGGATTCTTGTTAGTATCTGAGTACCCGACTTGGTTAGCCAACATTGTCCCAATGCCGAAGAAGTATGGTAGAATCCGGGTGTGTGTAGACTTCTAGGACTTTAACAGAGCCAGTCTGAATGATGACTTTCATCTGCCGCACATTGATGAGTTAGTGGATTTCACTGCGGGCTATGCATTGCTATCATTTATGGATGGGTTTTCCGGGTACAACCAGATTCTGATGGCACCCAAAGATAGAGAGAAGACTGCATTCATTATGCCATGAGGTACCTACTGCTACCGGGTTATGCCGTTTGGTTTGAAAAATGCTGGAGCTACCTATCAGAGGGCTGCGACCACCATTCTGCATGACATGATCCACAAAGAGGTTGAGGTGTGCATGGACGACATGATTGTCAAGTCTAAAGAATGAAAGGGCCACTACATTGCCTTGAAGAAATTCTTTCAACGGATCAGGAAATACAGATTGAGGTTAAACTCGCAGAAATGCACCTTCAGCGTAACGACAGGAAAAATGCTGGGCTTTCTGATCACACAGAGGGGAATTGAAGTAAATCCTTCCAAAATCAAGGCCATTTTAGAAATGCCACCACCAAGGACTGAAAAAGAGATGTGTGGCTTTCTGGGTAAAGTGCAATTCATAAGATGGTTTATTTCCAAATTAACCTTAACTTGTGAACCACTATTTGGTCTCCTGAAGAAAGGGAAGAAATTTCGATGGGATGATCGATGTCAGTTTGCCTTTGAACAAGTTAAACAGTATCTCCATAACCCACATGTGTTGTCTCCGCCAGAGTCGAGGAAACCTTTGGTTCTGTACATGTCAGTGACAGATACGACCATGGGATGCATGCTCGCTCAGGAATCTGAAGACAGGTTGGAGAAAGCCATCTACTACTTGAGCAAAAAGATGCTTGATTATAAGACCCGCTACACTCCTTTAGAGAAAGCTTACCTAACATTGGTATAGGCTACCAGGAAGTTGTGGCACTGCTTATTAGCTCACTCTGTAATCTTGGTTTCGAGATTAGATCCCATCAAATATCTCTTTGAGAAACTAACGCTTACGGGTAGGCTAGCTCATTGGTTGCTCCTTCTCTTTGAATTTGATCTTAAATATGTCACTCACAAGTCAGTTAAAGGAAGAGCTATAGCGGAGTTCCTAGTAGACCACCCGGTAAAAGAAGATGAGGTAGTGGAATACTTGTTCCCAGATGAAGACTTTTTACAAGTTGAAGAAGAAACTTTTACGATGTACTTTGACGGAGTGTCCAATCAGTACGGTTTTGGGATAGGTGTGTTGCTGATAGCACCCAACGACTCCCATATACCTTTAGCCTTCAAACTCTGGTTCAAGGTGTCCAACAATGAAGTAGAATATGAAGTGTGTATTACTGGTTTAGAAGCCGCCTTAGAACTAATAAGGTTGGTGTAACGCCCCAACCCTTCACATGCCATCAATATTGTCCGCTTTGGGCCACGCCCGCACGGATTTGTTCTTCCTAGTAGGTCACCCATCCTAGAACTACTTCAGCCTAAGCACGCTTAACTGTGGAGTTCTGCTAGGGATTTCACCACCCAGGAAAAGGCCTTGATGCTATGTAAGGGTCCAGGTTTTTACATTTATAGCCTATGAACTCCTCTCCATTCCCGATGTGGGATACCGAGACCTTACAATCCATCCCCCTTAGGGCTGCACGTCTTCGTACAGTAGCCTGCTAGCTCACAAGCCTGCCTACATACACCGAGAGACGCCAGGGGCCCACACTCGGTACTCTGGAGAGTCAGCTCTGATACTATTTGTAACACCTTAACCCTTCACATGTCATCGATATTGTCCGCTTTGGGCCACGTCCACATAGATTTGTTCTTCCCAGTGAATCACCCATCCTAGAACTACTCCAGCCTAAGCATGCTTAACTGTGGAGTTCTTCTAGAAATTTCACAACCTGGGAAAAGGCCTCGATGTTATGTAAGGGTCTAAGTTTTTACTTTTATAGCCCATGAACTCCCCCTCCATTCCCGATGTGGGACACCAGGACCTTTTAATCCACCCCCATTAGGGTTGCACATCCTCGTGCAGTACCCTGCTAGCTCGCAAGCCCGTCGACATGCACCGAGAGACGCCAGGGGCCCACACTAGGTACTCTGCAATCGGCTCTGATACTATTTTGGAATGCCCCAACCCTTCACATGTCATCGATATTGTCTGCTTTGGTCCATGCCCGCACGGATTTGTTATTCCCAGTGGGTTACCCATCCCAGAACTACTGTAGCCTAAGCACACTTAATTAGGGAATTCTATTAGGGATTTCACCAGCCAGGAAAAGGCCTCGATGCTATATAAGGGTCTAGGTTTTTACTTTTATAGCCCAAGAACTCCCCCTCCATTCCCAATGTGGGATACCATGACCTTACAATCCACCTCCCTTAAGGCTGCATGTCCCCGTGCAATAGCTTGCCAGCTCACAAGCCCGCCCACATGCACCGAGAGACGCTAGGGGCCCACACTCGGTACTCTGGAGAGTCGGTTCTGATACCATTTGTAATGTCCCAACCTTTCACATATCATCGATATTGTCCGCTTTGGGCCATGCCCGCATGGATTTGTTCTTCCCAGTGAGTCACCCATTCTAACAGAACTTCCCAGTTAAGCATGCTTAGGCTGAAGTAGTTTTGGGATGGGTGACCCACTGGGAAGAACAAATCTGTGCAGGCATGGCCCAAAGCAGACAATATCGATGACATGTGAAGGGTTGGGCGTTACAGTTGGATGTCATCGGGGACTCGAACGTAGTTGTTTCTCAAATAAACAGAGACTGGAAAGTCAAAGAAGAGAAGATGAAGGTTTACCATCAGACCCTGGATGTTCTGATTCCGAGGTTTGAAAAGTTGACGTTCACACATCTATTAAGAGAGAACAATAGGTTCGCTGATACTTTAGCAGCTCCATCTTCTATGGTAGATATCCCACTTGGAGTCTGGATGTAATAACCCAACCCTCTATATGTTTTCTGGTATGCCTTCGGTTTCTTACTGTGTGCATTTATCTGTTTAAATGTGAAACTTCATGTGGAAATAAGCTTAATTGTGTGAGCCTTATGATTATAGGCTCATATCTGTTTAATAAGAGAAAAAAATCTGTTACAATTATAATGTTTAGATCAGAAATTGGAAGCCTTAGAAGCTTAATAATCTGAAATTGATTTTATATTTGAGACCAGCATAATTTTTAGATCATAAAATGATTTTCTGTAAAAATCTAATTCGGAATGATTAAATTGATTAAATTTTGTTTTATTCAACATTTAGATATATTTATATATACATTGCTATCTTTACACATTTGATTTGGGAATTCTGAACTCAAAAATATCTCCTGAGAGAGAGAGTTAGAGAAGAAGAGAGTTTGAGAGGAAGAAGAGAAGCTTCAACAAAGGAAGAGATTGGGAGATTAAGTTGAATTGTAGGGGTTTGAACTCAAGGTAGGTCCAATTCACTTTGTATAATCTTTCTCTTGAATTTGGTAAGAAGTTCCTTACACTCATGTAACCTAGGATTTGTAAGTGAGATCAAGTGAATGGTAATAGACTAATTAAGAAGATATCTCTATCATTTGGCTATTCTAAGTTTAGTTAGACCATGTGTAAGGAAATCACATCTTATTTCCTTGATTTTGCATGTGAGTTCATCCATATACTTGGATAGTATATATATCCATATGTGAACTTGAAGAAATTGAGTTGTGTATTTGAAATTGATGATAATGAACTTCATTGAACTTATGATTCATGTTTATGGTATTGTTATGCCATTATATTGTGTTGTTTATCCCATTTCTTCCCTTTGTGATGTTGGGAATTTGATGAATTGGTGCTTAATTCGAACTGTCTGATTTTGCCCAGGCCGCACGAGCGGCCACGGGCACCGCACGAGCGGAATATGAAAAAAACAAAGCATTGCATTCTGCTTAACCCACCGCTCGAGCGGCCTAGTCATCGCACGAGCAGCCAAAGTGGGCACACGAGCGGCCATCCCTGTTTCAGCATATACTAGGTAACTTTGAATAAGCATATCTTTTGCATCCGGACTCCGTTTTGAGTGATTCTTGAGCCTAAAATCAAGCCCCAGAAGTCTAATTTCCAATGGTGGTGGTCTCACCCCCAAATTCTAAGTACGGAAATAGTTATGCCCAAATTAGTGACGATTGTTCACTTTCTGTTTACCGGTTTGTGCCATTTCTTCGCTTAAAACATTTTCCATCGATTCCTCCTATTTTCTGAGACATGGATTATAAGTTATTGAGGAATAATGAGCTTGGTACCACCATGGCTAAGTGATTAATTGTTCAAAGAGAATAAGTAAAGGATCGGCTATAATCTCATATTATGTGTTGTGCACTGTGTTTGTAGGTCGAGACGAGGACATCGTCCCATTTTTACCGGAAGCCGATCACTGTGAGTAATAGTATTGTAGCAATATATTCCGTTTACGGTTAATGGTTATCATTAATGTTCTGTTACCTGTAAGTTGCCTATGTCTCCGCATGAGAATTGCATACGAACTATTAATACTGGATTGGTCTAGAGATGAACATAGTTGAGAATATCTTTATTATGATGGAAAGTGACCTATGTTATAGGAAGACATGAACTGTGTGCTTAAGGGAATGATTTCCACTGTGTTTCTATATTTCGAAATTGATACTGTGGAATTCGTTGACAGGAAGAAATTGTGAATATAAACCCCGCCTACTGAGTACATGATATTTTGAATGTCCAATAATGGAATCTTATAGCCTTTTTTTGTTCGACACATGTTCTATGAAATAGATATTTGCCTAAAATGGATCATCGAAATGAATATGGGTTGCTTTATATGTTAATGATCGTTGAGAAGCTATGATAAATATCGGATTGACCTATGAATTGCTCAAACTGAGGAAGGAATTGAATGTCTATAACATCGTTATATGACTCACATTATGATGTGAATTGTTCTGTTCCTATGAATAGTACTTTAGTGATACATACGCTTTCTGTTAATAGTTATTAGTAATGCTCTGTTATACGCAAGACAACTATGTCGACCTGTAATAAACCATGGGGGAAATTTATGTGCACTACTGTGTAATGCTATTCTTATGAATCTGGGATTATTCTGTATAATCTGTTAGGCCTATGGCCGTTCTGTATAATCTGTTAGGCCTATGGCCGATCTGTATAATCTGTTGGGCCTGAGGCCGATCTGTATAATCTGTTGGGCTGAGACCGCTCTGTACAATCTGTTGATATCTGGGCCCAAGGACATTCTGGAATGTTTACAAGATAAGATTAATTATATGACCTCTGCACTTATATACGTTATAAATATTATAATTCAAGTTTAATCATTAAATTGTTTGAGTGCTATTATTCACTGAGCCTTGCTCACTTTGTGTTATGTCTGTTTCTGTAGGCAATCAACCTGGAGGTCGGTCTTAGTTCAGCTTTGGTCACCCCTTCTTGGTCAAGCCATGTAGAGAAGCTTATGCATTTTTTGGGGTTCCCTTAATGACCCCTAGTTTGGTCCTTAATCTTTTGTCTAATGTAATTAGTCGTGTATAATCTCCTTTACCAATATTTTTGTTGTATGCCCACGTGTGGGGCTGGTTCTGTACATATGTGCCCATATATGTTATTGTGTGAATGCAAATATCTGCTTCTTGTATATCTGTCTAGCATTTAAGGAACTGGTAAATGGCATATTGAGCTCCTGGCATATAGGTGTTAGCTCGATGGATGGTAATTTATGTTATTTTATGTTATTGAGTGCTTCCATTCAGGCCTTATATGTTGTATATATCGAATTAAGTGTCCGTTTCTGAAGTGTTCATGCCCAAACTTTTAGGGGCAGGTTTAGGGCGTGACAAGTGGTATCAGAGCACGAGTTGCTATCTCACACATGAATCCATTGAGCTTTAGGATGTCTAGAAAAGACTTAGGCATCATGCATGACATCCTTAGTGCATATGAAAAAGATTGATGGCAACGATACTTGTGTGTGTAATATCTGCTAACCGCAATGGTTACTATCCATGTCTATTGTATATCCTTCGTATATATTGTGATTGATTGTTATGCAGAAAGAACTATTGTCTCTGTTATCCTAAATAGATTGGTGGACAATGCAAGATATGCAGATGGGATTAAATCAACAGAGTTGCACTGCGGAAGCGTACTGAGGGTTCGAGTTGATCGGTAAGACAATTTATATGCAAATGGTTAGGTGGAATGTGTGTTATCGGTTGTTATTTTTGGATTGATAGTTACCCGTGGAGAACGATGACAACGTGATTGTACTTCCTAGCATCTGTTTAGATAGATTGGTTACACTCTAAATGTTGAATATTCTTAAGATCTAGTGACTAAATAAAATGATATATGCGATGTTTTAACTTTTATAACATAGCTACGTCTTCCTTGCTATAGCAATGTTTGGACTTGTGATTTTGAGAAGTTACTGTGCCTAGATATGGTGATAAGATGTGTTTTGCATGACAGTTTGACTTGTGTTGAGTATGATCGGTTGTGATAAGAAGTTATGCATATAGTGACCCCTCTTATAATTGTGTAAGGAGTAAATTGATTGTGATTCTGTTTCCTACTGATTGATTAAATGGATAAGGGAATGGCTTACACATTAGCTATGCCTGGAAGTTGATTATTGACCTTGAACAACATATAATTAATATGATTTCGCGAATCGATAGAATTACTGACGACTTCTGATGGTGAACCGAGGGAATTATTGATGGTGTCTAATGAGTATTGTTTATGTGTAATCGGGATTTGTTTATGGGAATTTGTAATCTGTAATCTGTAATCTGTTTTGTTTACGTGTAATCTGTAATCGAGATTTCTTATAAGGAATGGTTGAACAACATAAAGTACCCCACCCATATTACGTATTTGCTCATGTGACACTCGTAGAAAGAAAAATAATTATCGACTAATGTGGAATTGAAACTAAATGATTGGCGATTTAATAAGTACCGCAAGAACTGAAATCCTGCCTATGTATATTAATAACTTAAGAGTGGGAAGGTATGTCTGTGATATATTTCTGTGTCAATACGTAAATGTTGGATATTGCAAATTGCCAAATTGGTCCTCTCTTTCATATTTGGGGGTTATATATGGACTGTTCTGCATGACATTGTGAAATTTTGTTAAAAACAAATAGACATGGGACTATTCTGTCTTGATGATGGGTGACTGATACGTATTGGGCATTTATCTCCTATTGCACACTTATACAGACTTGTACAATACTCACTACGTGGTTACGAACTGATTTACTATCATATTGAACTGAGCTTGCCAAGAATCACTGACTTTGATATTAATTGGTCAAATCATTCTTTTGCTAGACCATTTCATATTCTGTTTTGACATGATGGAATCCAAGTGGGTGTGAGTATTATGATTGCTGTATCTTTAATGGGATTTATGACCCTATGAACGGACATGGTAAGACCTACGTATTGGGAGTCACTAGATACTCTGCTTATGTTAAGCGATTAAGCCACATGACTGGTCTATGATTTCCGTATGGCTGTTTGCCGACCCACTGTATTTATAAATTATAAAGACGGAACAATGTGATTGATCTTGTGCCCTACAGTTGGAAAAGGAAGAATTATGTAAATAATGGAACAATGAAAAAAAGGGGGGGGGGGAAATCGAGTTACTTTTACCGTAACAAGAGGAACGACTTAATAAGGGAGGATGTGGTACCTTACTGTTATGACTGATTAACTAAATATAATTTTGGCTTTGATTTCTGACTTTATCTTTGGTGACCACCTTTGCTTGAAATGATGGTTGTTATAGTTGTATTTATTGCTCAGATTCGAACTTATGATGGCATGACTAAGTGTCTACAATGGTATGCCTGCATAAATTTACAAAACTGTATGGTACTTGCTTTGATATTACCGTATTTGTTTGATTCGGAGTATGGTTCTCTTTGTGTTACTGTACTTAGAAGTAATGCTATGAAGAATTAACGATGTTTGCTGGAATTCTTCTTCCTATCGTTCTGACCTTGTCAAGAATTATTATATATGATTTTGAACCAATATAATGATATGACTTTGATGTTTTCGGAAGTAGAGAAATACTAGAAACTAATAGTGAAGTTAGTGGCTACGTACCTAAACGACTTATTTGTGACTGCTGGAATGACGTATACCTTGCTTATTAGGCAGAACCTTGTTGGTAGGCTCTAATATCTGATTTAATTCTACACCATCAGATTTGAATCTAATCATGTAATTGAATTCTTTTGGAAACGATAATCAGACTTGGTTCTTTTAAATCTACTACAACATCAATATCTGAATTTATTTCTATCATAAGGTAAAACAAGTTTGAAGGACCAAACTTATTTAAGGGGGGAAGAGTGTAATAACCCAACCCTCTATATGTTTTTAGTATGCCTTTGGTTTCTTACTGTGTGCATTTATCTGTTTAAATGTGAAATTTCATGTGGAAATAAGCTTAATTGTGTGAGCCTTATGATTATAGGCTCATATCTGTTTAATAAGAGAAAAAAATCTGTTACAATTATAATGTTTAGATCAGAAATTGGAAGCCTTAGAAGCTTAATAATCTGAAATTGATTTTATATTTGAGACCAGCATAATTTTTAGATCATAATATGATTTCCTGTAAAAATCTGATTCGGAATGATTAAATTGATTAAATTTTGTTTTATTCAACATTTAGATATATATATATATATACATTGCTATCTTTACACATTTGATTTGGGAATTCTTAACTCAAAAATATCTCCTGAGAGAGAGAGTTAGAGAAGAAGAGAGTTTGAGAGGAAGAAGAGAAGCTTCAACAAAGGAAGAGATTGGGAGATTAAGTTGAATTGTAGGGGTTTGAACTCAAGGTAGGTTCAATTCACTTTGTATAATCTTTCTCTTGAATTTGGTAAGAAGTTCCTTACACTCATGTAACCTAGGATTTGTAAGTGAGATCAAGTGAATGGTAATAGACTAATTAAGAAGATATCTCTATCATTTGGCTATTCTAAGTTTAGTTAGACCATGTGTAAGGAAATCACATCTTATTTCCTTGATTTTGCATGTGAGTTCATCCATATACTTGGATAGTATATATATCCATATGTGAACTTGAAGAAATTGAGTTGTGTATATGAAATTGAAGATAATGAACTTCATTGAACTTATGATTCATGTTTATGGTATTGTTATGCCATTATATTGTGTTGTTTATCCCATTTCTTCCCTTTGTGATGTTGGGAATTTGATGAATTTGTGCTTAATTCGGACTATCTGATTTTTCCCAGACCGCACGAGCGGCCACGGGCACCGCACAAGCGGAACATGAAAAAAACAGAGCAATGCATTCTGCTTAACCCACCGCTCGAGCGGCCAAGTCCACCGCACGAGCGGCCAAAGTGGGCGCACGAGCGACCATCTTTGTTTCAGCATATACTGGGTAACTTTGAATAAGCATATCTTTTGTATCCGGACTCCGTTTTGAGTGATTCTTGAGCCTAAAATCAAGCCCCGGAAGTCTAGTTTCCAATGGTGGTGGTCTCACCCCCAAATTCTATGTACAGAAATAGTTATGCCCAAATTAGTGACGATTGTTCACTTTCTGTTTACCGGTTTGTGCCATTTCTTCGCTTAAACCATTTTCCATCGATTCCTCCTATTTTCTGAGACATGGATTATAAGTTATTGAGGAATAATGAGCTTGGTACCACCATGGATAAGTGATTAATTGATCAAAAGAATAAGTAAATGATCGATTATAATCTCATATTATGTGTTGTGTACTGTGTTTGTAGGTCGAGACGAGGACATCGTCCCATTTTTACCAGAAGCCGATCACTGTGAGTAATAGTACTATAGCAATATATTCGATTTACGGTTAATGGCTATCATTAATGTTCTATTACCTGTATGTTGCCTATGTCTCCGCATGAGAATTGCACACGAACTGTTAATACTGGATTGGTCTAGAGATGAACATAGTTGAGAATATCTTTATTATGATGGAAAGTGACCTATGTTATGGGAAGACATGAATTATGTGCTTAAGGGAGTGATTTCCACTGTGTTTCTGTATTTGGAAATTGATACTGTGGAATTCGTTGACAGGAAGAAGTGTGAATATAAACCCCGCCTACTAAGTACATGATATTTTGAATGTCCTATAATGGACTCTTACAGCCTTGTTTTGTTCGACACAGATGTTCTATGAAATAGATATTTGCCTAAAATGGATCATCGAAATGAATAACTGGATAGAACTATGGGTTGCTTTATATGTTAATGACCGTTGAGAAGCTATGATAAATATCGGATTGACCTGTGAATTGCTCAAACTGAGGAAGGAATTGAATGTCTATAACATCGTTATATGACTCACGTTATGATGTGAATTGTTCTGTCCCTATGAATAGTACTGTAGTGATACATGTGCTTTCTGTTAATAGTTATTAGTAATGTTCTGTTATACGCAAGACAACTATGTCGACCTGTAATAAACCATGGGGGAAATTTATGTGCACTACTGTGTAATGGTATTCTTATGAATCTGGGATTATTCTGTATAATCTATTAGGCCTATGGCCATTCTGTATAATCTGTTAGGCCTATGGCCGATCTGTATAATCTGTTGGGCCTGAGGCCGATCTGTATAATCTGTTGGGCCTGAGGCCGCTCTGTACAATCTGTTGATATCTGGGCCCAAGGACATTCTGGAATGTTTACAAGATAAGATTAATTATATGACCTCTGTACTTATATACGTTATAAATATTACAATTCATGTTTAATCATTAAATTGTTTGAGTGCTATTATTCACTGAGCCTTGCTCACTTTGTGTTATGTCTGTTTCTGTAGGCAATCAACCTAGAGGTCGGTCTTAGTTCAACTTTGGTCATCCCTTCTTAGTCAAGCCATGTAGAGAAGCTTATGCATTTTGTGGGGTTCCCTTAATGACCCCTAGTTTGGTCCTTAATCTTTTGTCTAATGTAATTAGTCGTGTATAATCTCCTTTACCAATATTTTTGCTGTATACCCACGTGTGGGGCTGGTTCTGTACATATGTGCCTATATATGTTATTGTGTGAATGCAAATATCTGCTTCTTGTATATCTGTCTAGCATTTAAGGAACTGGTAAATGGCACATTGAGATCCTGGCATATAGGTGTTAGCTCGATGGATGGTAATTTATGTTATTTTATGTTATTGAGTGCTATATATATCGAATTAAGTGTCCATTTCTAAAGTGTTCATGCCCAAACTTTTAGGGGCGGGTTTGGGGCATGACACTGGATGCGTCCGATTATTATCAAACAGAAATACATGTCGGCTTATGAAACTTTTGTCGCGATAGATGAAGTGCAAGACAAAAGCCTCTGGTATTACGATATTTGGAACTTCCTAGAAAAGGAAATGTATCCACCAGGGGCAAATGCCAAGAACAAACGGTGAATACGGTGTATGGCCGTCTAATTTATCATTTGCGGAGGTAAGCTGTATAAAAGAGGTCATTTGGGAATACATAAACTGTGTTTGGAAGAAGAAGAATCGAAGCGCCTTGTGGAGGCTATCCACAGCGGAGAATGCGAGGCGCATATGAATGGTGTAATGTTAGCCTGAAAGATCCTTAGACTAGGCTACTACTGGTCCACCATGGAGGAGGATTGTATTGGTTTTGTACGGCGATGCCACAAGTATCAAATTCATGCCAATCGCATGAATATTCCACCATCAAAGCTCTACAACATAACTTCACCATGGCCTTTCTCAGTCTGGGAAATCGATATTTATCGATGCTGTCTAATAGACATGAATATATCTTGGTGGCAATTGATTATTTTTACAAAGTGAGTGGAAGCTCAATCCTATGCAGTGTTCAAAGCATCACATGTGGCCAAATTTATCAAAAACAATATCATCTGCCGATACGAAGTCCTGAACGAGATCATATTGGATAACGACTCACACTTCAAGAAAGAGGTGATAGACTTGTTGGAGAAATACAATGTGGCTTTTCATAAGACATCTACATATAGGCCACAAACCAATGGAGCTGTTGAAGACACCAATAAGAATATCAAGAACATCTTACAGAAGATGGTTAAGACCTACAGGGACTGGCCAGATAAACTGCCATTCACACTCTATGGCTACAAAACCTTGATCCGAACGTCTACAAGAGCAATCCCTTATTCCCTCGTCTATGCGATGAAAGCCATTTTGCCAATAGAAATTAAGGCCTCGTTTAGGAACAAGCTTTTTTAGTAACTTTTTGGTTTTTTGCTAAAATGTGATGTAAAAAAAATTAGTATGTTTGGGATGATTTTTTGGCTTTTTACGAAAAAATGTGCAAAAAGTAGAGAGAAAATGAAATCTTTGACTTTTTGGTATAGGTTATTGGCTTTTTGATTTTTTTAATGACTTTTTGGCTTTTTGGCTAAAAAAGTCACTTGCCAAATGAGGCCTAAAGTCCCGTTGATGCGAGTTTTGGCTAAGTGTCAGATAGCAAAGGCAGACTGGCAACAGAGCAGATTTGAGAAGTTAATGTTGTTTGATGAGAAAAAGTTAAAGGCATTGTATCACGTTCAGGGCTACCAGAGCAGAACAGCTAGGGCTTTTAACGAGAAAGCTAAGTCCAGGAATCTCAGGAAAAGAGATATGGTGCTGAAAGACAACCGAGCTCTTATCCATAACCCTAGGGGCAAGTTCAGACCCAATTGGACTGATCCTTATATTATCAAAGCTATCTGGTTTGGTGGGGTGGTTATTTTCATGGACTTAGATGGCCTTGAATTTTCACAGCCGATCAATGTGGACAAGTTAAAGAAATACTACCGCTGAAAGGCTTGCTAGGCCGAAAACTCGGAAAGGCGACCTAGGCAAAAATTAAAGCATGAAAAATTAGAAATAAAGAAAAACTGAGCTCGCAAGGTTGAAAACCCTAAAGGGCGACTTTGCAAAAGTTAGAGCCCAAAAGGAAAGAGTTAATACTCGAGTGAACCTGAACCGAACTACGTAAGGCCTTATTCCCATCTTTGCGATATGTAGGCAACTTCATCCTAAAGTCCGGCTGTAACTATCTCCAACTCAATTGTCCAACCCATTTTTTCTAATCAGGTCATCTCTATTCATCATCTGTAGTTTGGTTGTGATCTTTATTATGACAATGCGAAGCAGAAGTGGTATGCAATCCAGGGTAGTTATGATTTGCCGATTTGGGGTTGTACATCTTGAGGATCGATTATGTGCATGTCAGGCAGTGATCATTTTCAAAAATGATTTTGGAAAGTTTTAATAAAAGTTGATTTTGTTCAAAATTTTACATTTTACAACTTAGACCATTTTTAGACCAAAAGGAAAACTTTTAGTACTCACTACCTTAATTGCATTGATTTCAACACAAATACATTTTCCAACTCTCCGATACAAATCAAAGTTACTTTATATCATAAAACTTGAAAAGAAAGGTCAATGCAATAAACTAGGGGCATAGGTGAGTCAGGTGAGTCAAGTGCTCCTGCGTCTCCTGCTCGTGCTTGCGGAAATTTCTATAGCCAAAGTGGGCCCGGCTTATGTTTCATCCTCGAGCTAAGCAAAGCACTCACTAGAAAGGGCATGACTGAAACTAGGGGCAGGGCCCAGAAGCTCTCTCGTCCTCCAGGTAGCAAGGTACCTAGTCAGGTGTGAAGCATGAATCGGGAATGAAGCCGAATATTCTACCCCCTCCTCTAGGCAAGTCTGATCATGCCCAAACTGGTGTCTGAATCAGAAGGGAAAGTAAAACATGCAGTGCGTGAGACCAATCAACTATATGCCAGGCTGCCAGGCCATGCTGTAACTCATCTCACTTAGATTAAGCTAGGGGCATCATAAAGCTATGTCAGTTGCAGACCTGTTGCACATCTAGTTGCACCACCATCCCTCATTGGGAAAGTCCACTAGTCGTTGGCGGAAGAAATAAACTTGAGCTGAATACTCGAGGCAAGGGTCAACCACCTTCAGCTTATCCATAAGCCATACCTGGGAAGGGATGAAAAATAAAAGAGATTAAAGAATAGAGAGATGTGCGTGGAGAGAAAAGTAATGAAAGGGCATTAAGAGAAAATAGAGCATGAGTGCCGAGTGATATGGGAGGAATATATCAGAAATGGTGGAAAATAATACCTGAAAAAGTAGTAGACTTCCCGCAAACCTGGTGGTTTTTCGCTAATGAAAAGCATCTAAGCCCATCAGGGTCTTGGCCAATGCCAAACCGATACAACTCTTGCCCTCTTTCAGACATTGGGTCACTTTGAAAACCAAATGCTAGTTCCTCTGTAACTAGGGGCGAGAAGGAAATGCGCAAGCATATATAAACAGAGGGCATGTTGCTGAAAGCCTTGCCAGAGAGGGTCTCCTCTGTCACTGATGTCAGAAATCGATGAATCAAGCTGCGTATATCTAGCTCTACGTCATAGGCCAAAGATCGAGCTTCGTGCAAAGTGAGCCCACACATTCGTCCCAAAGCCTAGGCGTGGCCAAAACAGGGCTAGGCATGATTTCTTTGTCACGCCAGGTTTCTACCAATGCACGAAATTCTTCAAGAGTCGGGCACATTTACTGTGTTTCAAACCGAAATACATGCGTAATCGGGTCCCAGCATTGGGCCACAGCATGGAGGAACGAAAAGCAAAGTGCAGTATGATGTAATAGAAAAAGCACGTTTATGCTAAAATCTTGGAAATTTACCTTTTCCGTGCCGTCTAAAGTGGCTATCCAATCCGTGAGCTTCTCAGCAAGGCATATCTCCATTTGTGGAAGAAACAACAGCAAAAACGAGGTTCTAGTGAAGAAATCATGAAGAAAGACCTTTTGTAGAAGATAAATGTCACACCCCAAACTCACCCCTAAAAGTTTCGGGCATGACCTATTCAGAAACGGACACTTAACCTGTTATACATAACATATGGGGCCTGAGCGGAAGTATTATCGATATAAAATAACAAAAAACATCATCCATTGAGCTACCACTACCATGCCAGGACCGCACACATTGCATTAGGTACATAATATATATAGAAACATACACCCGAACTTCGGTTACACACTTATACATTCATACTTAGACCCACAATTGGGCGTGTAACGAAAATATTAATGAAAGACAATCAAAGCATAAACCAATAATCTAGTAACACTTTACAAAATGCACGGGCTTCAGTTAGTGCCTGGACACACAGAAGTTGACAAAAGAGACGAGCCTTAAGGGTCAGGACTGGACTCCCGATTGATTACCTACAGAAGCAGACAAAATACAGAATGAGCGAAACTCAGTGAATAATAGTACATAAATAATGTAATGTTCAACTGGAATAATAAAGTATGTAACTGCAGAAGCATATGAGTAACTACATTCTGTAATTATTTCCAAAACAGTCATGGGTCCAGTTTTCTTAACAGAGTGGCTTAAAGCCCAGTATGTACAGAACAGCCATAGGCCTACAGATACAGAACGACCATAGGTCCAGAAATATCAGAATGGCCACCAGCCCAGAAATATCAGAATGGCCATCGGCCCAGAAATATCAGGACGGCCATCGGCCCAGAAATAACAGAACGCATAAGCGTAGGGGAACAGAACGCATAAGCGTAAGGTAACAGAACGCATAAGCGTAGGGTAACAGAACGCATAACCGTAAGGTAACAGAACGCATAAGCGTCAGGTAACAGAACGCATAAGCGTAGGGTAACAAAACGCATAAGCGTAAGGTAACAGAATGCATATACATCCCATTTGCTTGTTTCAATGCCACTGACTAGCAGATAACAGAATGGTAACATTAATTATCAATAGCAAACAAAACATAAGGTAGACATACTTGTTTCGTAATTAACAGAACCTTAACATTACCAACAATCCGAAGGTAAATGTACCATTACATCAACAGGCCAGAACAATTCATATCATAACATGAATTACATAACAATGTCGGTGATACGCAATTCTTTTCTATTAACTAACTTCACAGTGTTAATAGTTTGTATGCAATTCTTATCCAGAATCATAGGTAAGTCTTAGGATGGTACATTGGCAATAATCATTAGCCATATCCCAAAATACGAAGTGGGTTCAGAGTCATACCGATGTGTGCTAACTCTTTCAATGTTCACATCAATTCCCAACCAACACACATGTTAATATATTAGCTCATGAAAAATAGAATGTTGTTAACAATATTTCTTAACGGTAAACAATGTACATTTGTAGTACTATTACTCACAGTGCTATAACAGAGTGCTTGTCCTTCCCGGGTTATGCCCTACACATGTACACAACTTATACATTAATTCCTTTTCTTTCTTAATGCATTTCCTGCTTTATTTTACTTCAAATGAATTTACAGGCATCTTAAGGGCATCAAACACAAATTCCAGAAATACCAGAGGGTTAAGCACGTAAAACAGAGCAAACAATATTTTGCAGCATGAAGTTTTCAAACCTATTTCTCCAACTCAATATGTATATATATATATATATATATATAAAAGATTACTAGTCTTACAAAACACATTATGGAATTTACACCCATTCATCTTCTATTCAAAGAAAGAAAGGATTTTTATGAACATTTCCATGTTCCCCAAAACTCCTTAAATTTCTAGTGTTTTCACCAAAAACCAAATATTTCCCCATCCCCATAAAGAAATCCCATTAAATCATTCTCTTGATTTAATAACTAAGCAAGCCCACAAATATTTAGTAAAATGATTTGGGATTAAACCCATTTTTGAAAACTCCACATTTTAGGTTACAAAAATCAATATCAACATAGTCAATACCATCCCACATAATCATCACAATTCAACATAGGCAACATGATTCAACTCAACATCATTAAATATAATTCAACATATTTCAAAAGGAATTCTTAAATTCCATTTCAACATTCCATAACCGAATTTATATCATCCACATCATCAACAAATCCTTTCCCCCAATTTCCCTTTTATTATAACATGATTTACAATGCATTTAACAAAGTTCATTCGCAAATTTTAAACATAATTTTCAAACATAACCAAATTCCAATTAAACTTGAACACATATAATTCAACCTACCAATTTCATGATTCTACTTTTAATTTGGGCCAAAACATTGATTATCATCAAGAATCAACCTAGGGTTTCTAAGAAATCTACAAATTTCAAATAAAATTTTAATCTTCTTAACCCATTACTTCTCATTCCAAGTTTCCCATTGATTATACATCTAGGGTTCACAATCCATCATTTTAACCCATCAATTTAACTCCCAACATCTCAAATTCTAAAACCCCAAATTCTCATACTATACACTACATGCTCAAAAATGGAACTTTGTACATTTATACAATGAAAATACCACAAATCTATCTATTGATATAGGTATTGAAGAAAACTAGAACCCCTACCTCAAGAATCAAGCAAGAAAAACAAGCTTTGAGAGGAATCCTTCGCAATCCCGAATTCCAATCGGTTGAAAATGTAGATCTTCAAGCCTTCTCCATCCTTGATGCAAGAACCATGGTGGATTGTTGATCAAAATAGAGGAAATCAAGGTTTTGGGGGCTAGGGTTTCGGACCTAGAATGAGAGGAAAGAAGAGGGGAAAAGAAAATATCAAGAATGATCTAGAATTCCCGTTTTTAAGCTGCTGTACCCGCTATTCCCGCTCGAGCGTCCCTATTCCCGCTCGAGCGGACCTGCTCCCAGCACAGATTTCAAAACTTCAAACAGGTATAACTCTCCCATCCGGACTCCGTTTTAGGTCGTTCTTATGCCCAAATTGAAGCCCCGAAAATAAGCTTTCCAATGATTCTAACCTCACATCCAAATTCCAAGTGTGGAAAAAGAAAAGGGCAAAAGAGTGACAGCTGATCGTAGGCGAATTAGTCGAATTAAAGTTTTTGGTCCAATCTTACCTTACCATCATATTACCACCACAATCAATACCCCAAAATAAAATAGGGAGGTTCCAAATACACTAATAAAAATGCCACAGATATGAATCACTTTTCATAAGTTTTGTTTAATTAAAATTTCACAGAAAGCAAGTAAATGCACAGAATAACGGACCGAAAATATACCAGAAACAGATATGAGGGTCGGGTTATTACACTCTCCCCCCCTTTAAATAAGTTTGGTCCTCCAAACTTGTTTTACCATATGATAAAGTAGAAATCTCAGTCTCACATTATTGTTCAATTCTTTCATAGATATTTACATACTTTGGTTCGAACAATTCACAGGGTAATCCCACACTTATTGCGATAAGGAAGATAAGATTACACGAGTCCATTACTAAATATGTAAGACATAAAATCCTCAGTAGGTAAGGTCTGTCATTACAATATTAAATACAGAAGTATAGTAGATTTCGTTTTCCCTAGGCACAGAATTCATACATTCCACAGTATGCATTAATTTCAATCACCATATGTTCTTTACTATGTTCATATGCAAATCCCATTACTTGATAAGTCCCAAATTATAAGTCACTTAGGGATAAGCTGGTAACCCAAACTGTCTATCATCGTCACAAAAATCAATTATGTAATTAGATTCATAGATACCAAAGCCATCTACAAGGTTTCGTCCATTTAACAAGGTATGCATCATTCCAACAAGTATAATAAGTTGCGTAAGCATATAGTCACTAGCTTCACATTTGTTCTTAGTATTCTCTATTTCCGTAAACATATCAAATTCATAACGTTATATGGACTCAAAACCATACATACTAATTTGGGCAAAATCAGAATAATGGGAAGAAGAATCTTAATCAATATCATTAATTCTTCATAGTAATACTTCTAAATACCGTAACACAAGGAGAACCATAGTCCAAATCCAACAGTTACAACAATATCATAACTAGCATCATACACTTTTGCAATTTCCTGTAAGTGCGCCATGAGAGACACTTAATCAGAATTCCTAAGTTTGGATATGAGCAACAAAAACATATAAGGTAACTATCTTTTCAAGTGTAGGGAGCCATTCAAAAATAAAACCAGAATCAAATTCAAAATCACGTTCAATTAATCAGTCATAATTTTAAGGCGTAACGTCTTCTCTTAGAAACATTCTTCTTAATTTGGCCTCTCCTTTAATCATTTCAGTATTCCACATACGTAAGTTTTGTTAAGTCCATTTATAGGGTCATAATTCCAGCCAATAATCACATCCATTAGGGTTCCATAATATCTAGAAATTCAACAGTATAACGATAAAGTGCTTTAATCACTAACATCAAAGTTAAAATTCTTGGCAAGATTAATTCATCAAGATAGTAAGGCAATTCCGAACCATGTAGTGCGCAATGTACAAATTTGTTTAACATGCAAGAGGAAGTGAATACCTCGTACGTATCGCTAGCCCTTCATCATTATGGATTATCCCCCATAACTATTTGTTTCTGTCGAAATGCCCAGTGTCATACAGAACAGTTTACATTATGGTATTCCAATGGGCAATAAAGGATCAAATTGCAATATCCAGCCTTTACATATCTTCACAGAAATATATTACAGAGATAATTTCTCAATCATTAATACACATAGGTAGGGTTTTCGTTCTTGCGGCAAATTATCAGATCCCACTCATTTAATTTGGTTTCGCGGTAGTCCTTAACTCCCCCTTTACGGGTGTTATATAAGCAGACATATAAGATAGGTGGGGCTCTCCATGTTCTTCGGCCATTTTTAAGAAATCCCGATTACAGATTACAGATGAAACATAAACAAAACAAATTACAAATTTCAGATTTCAGGTTTCAGATTACAGAGGGCAGAGTACAGACAGAATTATGGTTACAGATTCCCATAATCAAATTCCGGTTACACACAAACACTACTCCTTCCTTAATTCACGAAATCATATTACTTACATACTCTTTCAAGATCATTAACTAACTCGTCAGTATAACTTATTTATTTAAATCATTAGCAAGAAGCAAAGTCACAATTACTTGATCCTTTTCACAACTTTAGGGGGTCACTACATGCCTGATTTTTTCTTAGAATCGGTCGTACTTAACACAATTTCAATCCTTACACAAAACACATCTTATGAAAATATTCAAACACAATAAATTCCTAAAATCACGAATCTCGACATGGTTATGGCGAGGAAAACATAACTAAGAGTATCATACATATAGCATTTCCTTTGATCTTAGGAATATTCTGTACTTAGAATTTAATCAAGTCACTCAAGCAGATGCTAAAAGCCCAATCATATTATCATTATTCCCATGATAATCTCACATTTCATCTAATCATTTGCATATAAATTGTCTTACCGACTAGCTCGAATCCTCACCACGCTTCCGCGGTGCAACTTGATTGATTTAATCCCATCTGCAGGTCTTAACATGTTCTGCATGCATGGCAATCAATCACAATATACACAAGGAATGTACAACTGACACAAACAATAACCATTACGGTTAGCTATATACATGCACCAGTACCGTTGCTATCAATTTCTTCATATGCATTAAGGATGTCATGCATGTTGCCTAAGTCTTTGCTAGACATCCTAAAGCTCAATGGATCGTGTGTGGGATAGCAACTCGTGCTCTGATACCACCTGTCACACCCCAAACTCGTCCCTAAAAGTTTTGGGCATGACCTATTCAGAAACGGACACTTAACCTGTTATACATAACATATGGGGCCTGAGCGGAAGTATTATCAATATAAAATAACAAAAAACATCATCCATTGAGCTACCACTACCATGCCAGGACCGCACACATTGCATTAGGTACATAATATATATAGAAACATACACCCGAACTTCGGTTACACACTTATACATTCATACTTAGACCCACAATTGGGCGTGTAACGAAAATATTAATGAAAGACAATCAAAGCATAAACCAATAATCTAGTAACACTTTACAAAATGCACGGGCTTCAATTAGTGCCTGGACACACAGAAGTTGACAACAGAGACGAGCCTTAAGGGTCAGGACTGGACTCCCGGTTGATTACCTACAGAAGCAGACAAAATACAGAATGAGCGAAACTCAGTGAATAATAGTACATAAATAATGTAATGTTCAACTGGAATAATAAAGTATGTAACTGCAGAAGCATATGAGTAACTACATTCTGTAATTATTTCCAAAACAGTCATGGGTCCAGTTTTCTTAACAGAGTGGCTTAAAGCCCAGTATGTACAGAACAGCCATAGGCCTACAGATACAGAACAACCATAGGTCCAGAAATATTAGAATGGCCACCAGCCCAGAAATATCAGAATGGCCATCGGCCCAGAAATATCAGGACGGCCATCGGCCCAGAAATAACAGAACGCATAAGCGTAGGGGAACAAAACGCAGAAGCGTAAGGTAACAGAATGCATAAGCGTCAGGTAACAGAACGCATAAGCGTAAGGTAATAGAACGCATAAGCGTAGGGTAACAGAACGCATAAGCGTCAGGTAACAGAACGCATAAGCGTAGGGTAACAGAACGCATAAGCGTCAGGTAATAGAACGCATAAGCGTAGGGTAACAGAACGCATAAGCGTAAGGTAACAGAATGCATATACATCCCATTTGCTTGTTTCAATGCCACTGACTAGCAGATAACTGAATGGTAACATTAATTATCAATAGCAAACAAAACATAAGGTAGACATACTTGTTTCGTAATTAACAGAACCTTAACATTACCAACAATCCGAAGGTAAATGTACCATTACATCAACAGGCCAGAACAATTCATATCATAACATGAATTACATAACAATGTCGGTGATACGCAATTCTTTTCTATTAACTAACTTCACAGTGTTAATAGTTTGTATGCAATTCTTATCCAGAATCATAGGTAAGTCTTAGGATGGTACATTGACAATAATCATTAGCCATATCCCAAAATACAAAGTGGGTTCAGAGTCATACCGATGTGTGCTAACTCTTTCAATGTTCACATCAATTCCCAACCAACACACATGTTAATATATTAGCTCATGAAAAATAGAATGTTGTTAACAATATTTCTTAACGGTAAACAATGTACATTTGTAGTACTATTACTCACAGTGCTATAACAGAGTGCTTGTCCTTCCCGGGTTATGCCCTACACATGTACACAACTTATACATTAATTCCTTTTCTTTCTTAATGCATTTCCTGCTTTATTTTACTTCAAATGAATTTACAGGCATCTTAAGGGCATCAAACACAAATTCCGGAAATACCAGAGGGTTAAGCACGTAAAACAGAGCAAACAATATTTTGCAGCATGAAGTTTTCAAACCTATTTCTCCAACTCAATATATATATATATATATAAAAGATTACTAGTCTTACAAAACACATTATGGAATTTACACCCATTCATCTTCTATTCAAAGAAAGAAAGGATTTTTATGAACATTTCCATGTTCCCCAAAACTCCTTAAATTTCTAGTGTTTTCACCAAAAACCAAACATTTCCCCATCCCCATAAAGAAATCCCATTAAATCATTCTCTTGATTTAATAACTAAGCAAGCCCACAAATATTTAGTAAAATGATTTGGGATTAAACCCATTTTTGAAAACTCCACATTTTAGGTTACAAAAATCAATATCAACATAGTCAATACCATCCCACATAATCATCACAATTCAACATAGGCAACATGATTCAACTCAACATCATTAAATATAATTCAACATATTTCAAAAGGAATTCTTAAATTCCATTTCAACATTCCATAACCGAATTTATATCATCCACATCATCAACAAATCCTTTCCCCCAATTTCCCTTTTATTATAACATGATTTACAATGCATTTAACAAAGTTCATTCGCAAATTTTAAACATAATTTTCAAACATAACCAAATTCCAATTAAACTTGAACACATATAATTCAACCTACCAATTTCATGATTCTACTTTTAATTTGGGCCAAAACATTGATTATCATCAAGAATCAACCTAGGGTTTCTAAGAAATCTACAAATTTCAAATAAAATTTTAATCTTCTTAACCCATTACTTCTCATTCCAAGTTTCCCATTGATTATACATCTAGGGTTCACAATCCATCATTTTAACCCATCAATTTAACTCCCAACATCTCAAATTCTAAAACCCCAAATTCTCATACTATACACTACATGCTCAAAAATGGAACTTTGTACATTTATACAATGAAAATACCACAAATCTATCTATTGATATAGGTATTGAAGAAAACTAGAACCCCTACCTCAAGAATCAAGCAAGAAAAACAAGCTTTGAGAGGAATCCTTCGCAATCCCGAATTCCAATCGGTTGAAAATGTAGATCTTCAAGCCTTCTCCATCCTTGATGCAAGAACCATGGTGGATTGTTGATCAAAATAGAGGAAATCAAGGTTTTGGGGGCTAGGGTTTCGGACCTAGAATGAGAGGAAAGAAGAGGGGAAAAGAAAATATCAAGAATGATCTAGAATTCCCGTTTTTAAGCTGCTGTACCCGCTATTCCCGCTCGAGCGTCCCTATTCCCGCTCGAGCGGACCTGGTCCCAGCACAGATTTCAAAACTTCAAACAGGTATAACTCTCCTATCCGGACTCCGTTTTAGGTCGTTCTTGTGCCCAAATTGAAGCCCCGAAAATAAGCTTTCCAATGATTCTAACCTCACATCCAAATTCCAAGTGTGGAAAAAGAAAAGGGCAAAAGAGTGACAGCTGATCGTAGGCGAATTAGTCGAATTAAAGTTTTTGGTCCAATCTTACCTTACCATCATATTACCACCACAATCAATACCCCAAAATAAAATAGGGAGGTTCCAAATACACTAATAAAAATGCCACAAATATGAATCACTTTTCATAAGTTTTGTTTAATTAAAATTTCACAGAAAGCAAGTAAATGCACAGAATAACGGACCGAAAATATACCAGAAACAGATATGAGGGTCGGGTTATTACAATAAAGCTGTGAGTAGAGGCTAGCTGTCAGCTGTTTGGTGGATTCATCACAAGTGGCCGGCAACCCACTTTTAGTGGCCGACCATCTACTTTTTCTGGCCTGCCGTCCACTTGTGGGTCTAGCAATTTTGGCAGTCTAGTTTTGTCTTGGTCTTTGTGTTTTAAGGTCCTATTTTGAGTCTTTTGGTTTTAGCAAGTGTGCATATTTGAGTTTGAGCTGTTTTTGCTTTGGTTATCGAGTTATATTTTGTATTTTGGTCGTTAGTCGGCTTATTACCAGATTAAGAACATCATCCCAATACAAGTTTTTATTTTTGGTTTCAAATTCAACTATATTTTTCATTCTATGCAGATGTGGTGCTCATGATGCAAAAATAATAACTCTTTTCATAAAACTGCAGCTTTTCCCCCGATCATAGTTTTTACAAAAGAGAGTACAAGTTTTCAAAAGCAAAAGTAAAAGCCTATCTGAAGCTATACATATGCTGAACTACTAAAATAAAAGAAACTAAGCAAAAAAGTACAAAAAACGGCGCCAGTCATCTGAAGCTTGAGAGGCCCTCTTCGTCCTCTTCCTCGGAGGGGACTAAGGGGCACCGTCTCCATCAACACCATTATCAAAATCAAACTTGAGCCAGAGCCAGTCTCAGCATCTCCACTCCTTGCCTCAAAGCCAACCTCGGCATCATCTCCGCTCTCTGATCCCGAGCCAGCATCATCACCTCTCGCCTTCTCGAAGTCACGGGTCTCGGTATCATCCCCGCTCAACACGGGCTTGGACTCACTACTCTGGCTCCGAGCACCCCTGCTTCTACCTCAACCTCGGTGCTCATCTTGGTCACGTGCTAGGGTTTGTCTACCTCTCCTCCCTACCGCTGGAGGAGGTGCCGCTGCTGCTGCTGCTGTTGGTGTCCTTGGTACAAAAGGGATCTGGAAAACAGTTGTCGACATGTCAGATACAATGTATGTATGCGGAATGAGTGCAAAACGTATAGTATAAGTACAGTGTCTCAGTGCAGTGAATCAGTGTAGTATGGGGTGGTGCGAATGTTACGGTATGCGTATCAGTGTACCAGTGGGAATGTGATAGTGTGATGCACAACAGTGTGAGGTAGCATTGAAATGTATACGAAAAATGAAAAAGATACCTAGATACCGTGGAGATCGAGCAACGTCTCTGTCCTCCGCACCATGCCAATCAGAGAAGTAACCAGCTGGAGCAGGCTCTCTATGTACTTAGTATATGCCTGCAAGTGCATTTGAATGATCAGTATCAGAAAGAATTAATATTTGGAAAGTGAGAGTTCAGTTACAAGCTATAAAGTGTAGTTCATATCTAAGGTGCGCCACGGGCTCTGACATTCCTATGCCTTGCCTCGGGTGGCTCTATCAGGATTTGATAGGCTAACCCAATCGGTCGCCAGCATGTAAGCGCAATAGGAATCACTGGCCAACCAGCAACCTGCACAATAGAAGGGGCCCTCCTAATATCGGCCTCAGTCTCCTAAGCAGCCTCACCCGCCAATGGAGCACCTGCTGCATCACTTGCACGAACGCCCGTAAGAGGGGGCATGAGATGAGTCTGGATGAACGTCGTATAATCGCCCTCTGCTCTGAGGTAGTCGGTATACAGCCCCACCATAAACTGAATAATAGCCATGGCTAGGCAGCTATCGGCTGTCCGTATGGATGCTAAGGGTGGTACAGGAATGACTAAGACGAGTGAGCCCAGAGTCTAGCATATGAAACGGTCACCCAAGAACCAAGCTCAGCAAAATAGGCCCTCTAGCAAAATTCGGAATCGAGATGTGGCCCAAGCCCTGGTATATTGGTCCCTCACTCTAGCTGGCATCGTCACCTAGGGCTGTCACATGATCTGTAAACAGAGAATGTACATATTGTTAGTTGCCGTCAATTGTCAAAATATGAATCAGAATAGTAGTAACGAAAAAATGACTGTGAGTTTCAGATTACCTCATGGGCAACCACGTATTTCGATGGTAAAAGGCGAATGTCATGTCGTCACGGCTCCGGTGCCGGCACCAGCCGTCATATTGCCATGAGCAAGGCACGACGGGAGGGATCTCATCTACTGGCTCTAGAGCCAAAGCCAAAAAATAGGCATAAACCTATTACTGCAACAAAAATATAAAGTGCAAAGCAGAAAGCACAATATGTCAGCAAAAAGTGCAGAAGCAGAAAGGTGTGATGTATACCTCACAGGCTCTCTAGTAGCCTCCGACCCGTTATCCCCTTATGCGGGAAGTGGAACTCATGTAGCCATAGAGTGTTGGCGAGGCCAGCTCCACCCCAATCGTAGAATCGGACTCGGGACAAGGTCACGAGGGCGCTCAATAAGTACAAACCTATGGTGTTCCACCTGTTTACAAACAAGGTGGTACCAAGTACGAACATCAAGAAGTCCCGGACATACTGCTTTACCTCCTTCGGTGTCTCAGGCTCACTCCCGCAGTGTATCTCATCATCGCTGGCCCGCACAGAGGTGGGCGCTTTCCAAGCAGGTAGATCCAAGCTGCCGCCCACTCGCCCATGTCTATGTCAAATGGGATCAGATCACCCCCTACTCTTAAGCCTGTGAGCATGGAGAAGTCATAAGGAGTCATCATCATCTCCCCAACAGAAGAGAAGTGGAAAGAGTTGGTGGTGCCCCACCACCTCTAAACCAACGCCCCTAGTAGAGCTTGGCTCGCCATGTGTTGTGAGAGCCCGGTGTAGAATAGGCCAAAGTCGGCCTCGTCAACTAGGTCGCGGACCTCGGGAGGGAGCTCATAATATCAGTCGCTCACTGTCACTGCCCCATACCCCTTGTAAGAACAAGAGTCCCCCTGTGGCAAAGAAAGGTTGAATCAGATGAAAAACAGTAATAAAGAGCATTCAGATAAAAGGCAGTGTAAGAAATACAGTTAAATGAAAGGCAGGAAAACATGCAAATAAAGTTTGTATATCAGAAGCGTCGTAGGAAAGATGAGAGTACAGCTCTCTCAGCAAGACGTCCTCTGGCATGCCACCAGTGAAATCATCAAAGCGCTTGATGCCTCCAGGCGACATCATGTGTATATGAGGATGATAAGTCACCGGATCAAAGGGCTGTATCCTTAATGGTAGTGGCCCAGGCTCGAGTCCTGGAGCGAACTCTGTCTCAAAATCAGCCGCAATGCCTTCCGCTGCTTCATTGACCTCGAAGACCACCGGCTCCTCTATGGGTGATAGTGGAGGTGGAACCTCAAGAGGAGCACCATCATGTGGAACATCATCTGCCATCTAAAAAGTGGGTGAAAATTGAGGAAAAATGGAGAAAAGAGGAAAAACTTGGAAAAATAAAGTTTGCATGGGGAGTTGAAAACAAAATCTGATCGGTTCAAAGTGTAGAGGATCAAAGAGGGTTTACGAATAAAGTTTGCGTGGGGAGTTGGAAAATGCGTATAAAGCACAAATCTAGAGAGAGGAAGCACCTAGAGAGAGAGAGAAAGTGAAGGATTTCGGACTTGGATGTGTAAGGAAATGAGATGTGGTGAGGTGTATATAAAGACCCATGCCGAAATGTCATTTCTGCCCCCGTCGGCCACTAATGGTGGCCAGCAAGCCTCATTGGTGGCCGACAGGTGGTCGGTAGTCCTCATTTGTGGCCTAGTGCTATTTTGTGGCTCTTTTGCCCGAGCAATGTGTGAGAGGTTCTATTTTGGGTCCAGATTGGTTTTTGAGGAGTTCAAAACTGTGTTCCGATTGTGCCGTTTCCAATACTCGTTGTATTCTAGCGCGCAAACATTCTCCACTTGCCAATATGAACAGGGTGTATCCTTTTTGAGCATGTTCTTCGAGGGACAAGTCGAAGGTTGTCGCCGAACATCATTTTTGTTCGTTCTCTCAAATTACATATTTGTTCTCTGCTGTTTAGAATGTGCGTTTTCACATACACTTATGTTACACGCGTGCCCTGCATTGTTCATGATTCATGTATGGAATATGCTCTTGTTTCTTGCATAGAACATACTTTTAATTAACATTGGTTGTCTATCTTGCCTGGAACATGCATTGTCACTGTATTGATTTGTAATCTTGTTCACTTTGTGCATCTATCGCACTTGTTCACTTTGTGCATCTATCACGCTTGTTCGCTTTGTGTATCTATCGCACTAGTTCACTTTGTGCATCTATTGCACTCTTTTATTACATTGTGTGTTTCAGTCTCATACCTTTTCTCTTATCTCAGGACGCGTGAAACGCGACCCTGAGCGATTTTTCTCCTCTTTTCATGATTTCAGTGTGATTAGAGTATTTCAGGGCGCGTGAAATGCGACCCTGAGCGATCTTTATCTCAGGTCACTTGAAACGCGACCCTGAGTGATTTTTTCCATCTTTGCACGATTTCAGCGTGATTAAAGTATCTCAGGACACATGAAACGCGACCCTAAGCGATCTTTATCTTAGAACGCGTGAAACGCGACCCTGAGTGGTTTTTTCTCTTATCTCAGGACACATGAAACGCAACCTTGAGCGGTTTTTCTCCTCTTCTCACGATTTCAATGTGATTAGAGTATCTCAGAACGTATGAAATGCGACCCTGAGCAATTTTTTTTTCTCCCCTCTTTTCATGGCTTTGGCGTGGTTAGAGTCCGCGTTTTTGTTTGTTATTTCTTATTACATCTGTTATTGTTTATTACATTATCTTGCATGATCATAAGTTTTGAAAATAACCGGCTTCGCGAAGCATGTGAGTCCAACTTTCAAAGCATTTTTCGTGCATATCATTTGCATCTTGTCCCAGAACTATGCTCGTTTGATTCCCTGCAAAGGGATATGTAGGCAGCTTGCGAGTTCAACCAATTTTGTTTATGTCTTGATTGTTTGCCCAAGTCTTACAACCTTGTCAAAATGGGTCATCTTCAGGCTTTGACATTCACTCATGTCATGTAATGACTTCGAGCTTTGTCAAAGAGGGGCAACTGTAGACACTCCATTTTTTACGGCCCTTAAGACTTGGGCGCCACTGATTGATCACTCAATGATGAATGTGTACGCTTGTCAAATGCCTGACTTCCTCAGCAGGAAACCTAAGTTTTGAATCAACAAACCTTATGCCTTGTTTTGGACCAAAATGGTGGTTTTTTAGGCCTATGCCTCCAGGGACCTACCGTCCACTAGTGTGAAATCCCACCCAGTAATGTGACCTGCCAGCCACTAGTGTAAAAAAAAAATAGATATTTTCTGCCAGTTGTCCCTACAGATGCATGTACCATTCCAGCTGTGTTTGTAAGGATATTTTCGAGGGTCTCTCATATATTTCTATATATAGATGACCCTCTCTTTGGTTGCCAAGGTTAGAAAAATTTAGGAGTTAGAAAATATTTTTGGAGAGCAAATTTTGGAAAATCTCTCTCTCTCTCTCTCTCTCTCTCTCTATACAATTCTCTCTCTTTCTCTTGTAACTTACATAGCCTTTGCCTAAACACTCTAGACCAAACCTGGAGAGCTTCTTGCTGAGGTGATTTGATCTTGAATTTGAGCTCTTAAGGCACTTGAGAGTGTGAAATTGGTGGTTTGTAACTCAAAGAAGCATTCATCTTCTAGAGGTTTACCTTCTAGTCCTTTTGTGCCATCTCTACACTACTTGTTCTCTATCTTTTTTTGCTATTTTTGAGTTTATTAACTGTATTTTTGGGCTGAAACTTGCGGTTTAAGGCCATTAAAGGTAGAGGGGTTGACAACCTTTCTTTGAACCTTGCTTCTAAAGCCTTTGACCTTGTGTTTCCCACCTTTTCATCATTTTTTTTTTGGGAGCATTTTACCACTGATTTTTAGAGGTTTTTCAAAGGCAAAAATCATGTTTTGAAGTCCCAAAAGTGAAAGGGTTAGCCTCCCCTCCTTGTGCTTGTGTGTTAGTTTTAATTCCTTAATATTTTAACTAGTTGTTATAGTTGTTTTTGTCTTCATTCCAGCACTTTTTAGGACTATTTTAGAACTGTTTTTATGTGTTAGCTTCATTCATGCTTTGTATAGTATGCTTGTAGTGTAATAGTCCTCATAGAATTGGTGTTTTAGGCATTATACACCAACTTATTTGAGTTAATAGCATTTACTTTAGGCTTTTCATACTTGTGATCACCTCTAATCATATTTGCAACCCCCCCTCCCCCCCCCCCAATTTCTTGATTTTTCATTTACTTTGAGGGTGGTTTCAAACTGATTATTTGTTTAAGCTTGAGATTGAGGTTGTTGTGCTTAATGGTTTAATCCCTTTGGGGGTTCATTACCAACAGCATGACACTTCTCTCATGCCTAAAACAACATTTGGTTTGGTACTTCTCTCCATTAGTGGATTTAAAGCTCATTATTGGACTCAATAGGTTAATGAATGGAAGCTAATTAAAATGAAGTAATAAACTTGGACTAAGATTAAGCAAGATAATAAAATGCTTTGGCGTTCAATCGGACGTTAATTGAACACATGGAGACTTGGCTTATTTCATACTTGTTAGTGATGAAATGGTCCAAGTTTCCAAGGTCAACCACTTCCCTTGATCAATCCATGATAAGGAATAGGGTTTTGTTGGTCTTTCCTTGCCATTTATTGAAATTGTGTCCCTTGATACATAAGTCATCACACAATGAAATTGTGTCGATTGATGGCTTGCGAATTAAAGCCTATCCCTCCTTTGACCTGTTTGGTGATAAGGAGAGACAGGGTGGACAAACATCCCTTGAAAATACTCTAGTTTGTGCTCTGTTTGTCCTCTGTTGCTGCAGGAAAAAAACATTAGTAACCGACAAGCCACTTTTACTGGATGGCAACCCACTTTTAGTGGGTGGTCGGCCACTACTTCTGGGTTGCCAGACACTTTTTCCAAGCAGGCAATGTCCTTTTTCCAACAGAGCAAAGCATAGGCTGAGGTGGAAAACATGTGCAATTTTCTAATTGTGCAACAAAGGCATCCCAGCAGCAAAACGGAGAGCATTTTCGGGTGAAAATCCCCATCTATGCATGAGATGTCCCTCAATTCTTGGGATCCATGAAGTGATGTTACAATATTGGTGTTGTGCTTGGATAGCGAGCTTGTAACTAATTAGTTAGTCTTGAGTTGTATTTATTTAATTAGCAAGATAGTTAATTAATTCGTTGTTGTAATAATTAGTTAATTAGCTAGTGTAGTTAATTTATTTCATTTGGTTTCTAATAGTTAGTTAATTAGGTAATTAATTAGCTAGGTTATTCATTCGGACCCTTCTGCGCGAGGGCCAAGCTTGTAATAATGTGTATGTCTTCCAACCCCACGTCTTTCTCCCTTTTATTTACTTGCTTATAATGGGTAGAATAGAACATCATGTTTCATTTAGCATTTCACATGTTTGCATCCACTTATCTTGCATGCATCAAGGCTCGGTTCATCATTTTAACAAAGCATTGTAGTTTACATATTTCGTTGAAAACGTGTTAAAACACATGCTGTCAAATTGATTTACATGCCATAATTAGTAACCGAGCCTATTAGTTGCATATTGCATGTGTTGTATTAGTCATTTACATAATTAGAGCGTGCATTTTTCTAACTCTTTTGTTTTGTTTTGTTTGGCTTGCCTTGGAGTACTAGGTGAGCTTTTATTTGCTTTAGCATATCACATGTATGCAATTGTTGCCATGTCTAGCATGCTTGCCATGATTCTAATTGCTTAAGTGCTATACTTGTTTGAATACTTGTGGATGAAGGTTAATTGCTTGAATTGGAATAATTTGAGTAATGTGCATATAAGATCATTTTTTCAAGTGATACATATTCGAAACAATTTTTAAAACAAACATGTTTTAAAGTGTTCCGATATTTGCAAATTAGTCTATATTTGTGTGTGCATCACATAGTAATATTGGCCTAATAGCCGGAACAAGAGCATATAATGTAAATAAAATTTCCATCATGATTAGTAGAGGCCGATCTTTGATCAGGTGAATGGGATGCTCAATTCATGACCTTTACCTCTCGTACCCAAGTTCCCGAGCCGAGACAATCTTGGTGATGACGAACACGTGGCCTTTGGCACGAGTCATGGGTTCCTAAATTTTCCAAAAAATATTTAGATAGCGACTCTGTATCTAGCAAAACAGTCCATTTTTGGCATTTTGATTCAAAATCGATTTTCAAAAGATTTGTCGGATTTGGACTCTTTGGTGTTTATCTATTTCACATTGCACCTGTGAGATTAGATTTAAAACCGCGGGAGTTCGAACTATAGGGCTAGTCGTATCCGAAAAGAGCACAAAAAGTCAAGCTACACCTATCTATCCAAATTTTATTATCTATTCAATTTTTTTCTTATCTGTTTAAACCTATCTATTGAAATTTTATTATCTGTTCAAATTTTTTTCCTGAATTCTATTTGTTGATTTTTTATTTGTTTAAATCTTTATTAGTGAAATACAACAAGCAACTATCTGTCCAAATTTAAGAGAGAGATGAATAAGATGAACATTACTAAGAACTACTTGCATCAACATTACTAAGAATTATGAAATACTTTAAACTACTAAAACAACAACTAACCAATTCACAACTTTGATCTAATGAACAACACTAGATCTAGATCCTCTACCCATATACCCACACAAAACAAGCAGAAATATGAAAAATTATTGTACTTTTTGCAAGACAATATAAAACTTACAATTTCAAAATCAGATGTGCTCAAACTAATCAAACTAACCATTAACATAATTTTGTTCCCTAATGTCCTTGCTTTTAAGCCACAAATCTTTCCCAAAAAAAAAAATAATAAAATAAAATAAAATAAAATAAAAAAAAAAGCAAAAATAGTAGAGAAATGAACTATGATATGATGATGATCTCCCGAAGAGCCTGTAAACCTTTGACTTCAAACGCGACGGAGACATGTCTTCTCATCATCGTAATCTAACGACGACGTCGATGAATCGTCCCCGCTAAGCTTCTCGATTATCTTCTCCATCACCGACTCCACTTTGGACTCGTACTGATTTGCCATCTCTCTCTCTCTAAAACCCTAGGTCAAAAGCTCCACCAAGATGGAGATTTGAAGCCTTTTGAGATATGGAGATCTATAAATGGAGAGTCTGACGCATTCTATGGGTAGACGCTTTGGATTGGTAATAGTGGTGGATAGCCATTGGAAATGGCAACAACAGAGAAAGAAGTAAGGAGGAGAAGCGGCGAAGTGAAAAGGAAGAGAGAGAGAGAGAGAGAGAGGAGATTGGTAAGCGAAGGAGATCGATGGTAGATCGGCGGTGAGTAAAGGAGATCGGCGGTGGGTAGAGAGAGAGAGAGAGAGAATGGATAGAGAGGTTTGGTTAAGGTTTAGTTTGAGTAAGGGGTGTAAAAATGACCCTAGGCCCATGGGCGGCCCGAAGGTCGCCCGAGCCCAAGCCCAACCCAGGACCTTGAGCTTGGGCCTGGGCCTTCCATTTGAAGCCCGGCTCGGCCGGTTATCCCAACCCAAAAAAATTTCAACCCTGCGGGCAGTGCCCACTCGGCAACAGTCAAATTTCAAAAAATAAAAAATAAAAAAAATAAAAGGCTTGCAACAGTTTAAATAATAAAATAATAAAATAAAGGCTTACAACCAAAAAAAAAAGAAGTTGGTCTTGTCCTTGCGTAAGGAAGCAGAACTGATGCCTACCCCCTAGCTACTTCCCTATCTTGTCATGCGTCACATTCACATCATTACAATTTGCAATGGATGGAAACATAAAAAAAATTAATAAAAAAAATAAATTAAATGTCTGTACATCTGCAAACTAAAACAAAAAGAAAAAATTAATAATAAAAATAAAGGTAAATCATGCAAATGGTCCCTGTAGTTTACACGATATGTCAATTTGGTCCCTATTGTTTCAATTTGCTTGATTCTACCCCTTAATTTAATAGATTGTGTCATTTTAGTCCAATAAATAACGATTGTTAAGTTTGGTGGACGGAAAGTCTACACAATGTGTCAATTTGGTCCATGTAGTTTACACAATGTGTGAATTTGGTCGGGACCAAATTGACACATAGTTTGACTTTTTGTCCACCAAACATAATAACTGTTATTTATTGGACTAAAATGACACAATCCGTTAAATTAAGGGGCAAAATCAAACAAATTGAAACAATATGGACTAAATTGACACATTGCGTAAACTACAGGGACTATTGTATAATTTACCCTAAAAATATTATTCTAATTTAATGGTCATATCTATACTATATATTAAGCAAAAGGGGGGTTTTTAACCCCCAAGGCCTGTAGGAGTTTCAATATCCTAATTTGAATTTTCTAAATTTTTTATTAAAAAAAAAAAACTCAACATTTATTGATTTGGTCAAAATCCCCTGATCAGCATTTATTAACTTTTTTCAATCCACATGTCTTTCCACATGCCTGCATTTATGGATTTGGTCAAAATCCCCTGATCAACATTTAAAATCCCCTCATACAAATAATTATAGATACAATCTATGTATAGTTACTGCAGTATCCTTTTCAACTTCTCTCATACACTATGATTAGTGATAAAATTGTTAAAATATTTTTATAAAAAATCTTAAAAAACATAATTTATATATTAAAAAAATCTAAAACAAATATAAATATCTATAATTATCCCGTGCATAGCACGGGTGATAGCCTAGTTACTGTTTAACACAATGGTCAGTTTTTTTTTTTTTTTTTAAATTTACTTCAATCTTTCAAACTTCTATAAATATCCCCCCTTTTTTCAAAATAAATCTCACAAACAATTCTTTCTCTTAAACTCTCAATCTCTCTCAACTCTCAATTAATTTTGAAGTGTCATCCCTAAGTGGCAATTGTAATTGTGCAAGAAGAAGCTTTTATCAGAATAAGCTAATTTGTGTATCGCATTCGCCAATCGGCAACATTAATTAATTTAATTAAATTTATTAGCTACTTATTTTTTTTACATTAATTATTTATGAACATATATTAATTATTATTTTTTACTCATTATTTAAATTAATTGTTAGTTCTTATATATTATTTTACTTACATTACTATGGATCCTAATATTCCTAATGTTTATGTCGATGTTGATACATATACTACACAACATGAATCTGTTGATTCTCCTTCTAATATCCCTCTTTCAATAGTTAGACCATCATCTAGAGGCACAACTAGTAGTGTTTGGAAATATTTTGAAAAAATATCTATAAATAATCTTGATGGTACAATTACATTTAAAACAAAATGTAAATATTGTGCACATTTACTTAGTGCTGCATCTGCAGAGAGTATTAGTCATCTAAAAAGGCATGCTAACAAACATTTACAAAGTCAACAACTTAATATTAGAAGTCAAATGCAATTAGGATTTTCATCAACTGGTAATTTGTAAATATTTTTATATGATCCTATACGTACACAAAATTCTGTAATTGATTATACTATTAAAAAAGAACAACCTTTTACGACTAGCGAATGTCCCGATTTTACCGAAATGATTCATGAAAATTTTGCACCGCAATATCAAAACTTTTCAAGAAATACTACTAGAAACAGGATTTTAAAGAAATTTGAGGATATTAAAATTGAATTATTTGACATCTTTAAAAAATTGAATGGAAGAGTTTGTTTAACATCTGATCTGTGGTCAAATAATGGTTTAGAATATCAATGTATCACTGCACATTTTATTGATAATGATTGGAAATTAAATAAAAGAATTATTTCATTTAAATTAGTTGAACTTCCATATACTGGTCATTCGCTTGGTGTAGAAATAAGAAATGTATTATATGAGTGGGCTTTGTAAAATAAAATATTTATAATTAGTTTAGACAATGCAACATATTATAATCAAACTGTAACATATTTAAAATCAACTTTACAATTACTTGTTGATGGTGATTTATTTCATGTTCGTTGTTGTACCCATATTTTAAACTTGATTGTTAAAAAAATTATACATGTATACGAGACTTATGTACTTGTCATAAAAAAATGCAGTTGTTACTATTATGTCTTTGCTAATCGAATTTCGGAATATAGAAAAATTTGTCAATGAGAAGCTATGCCATTTAAAAAATTAATTTTAGATATAAATAGTAGGTGAAATTCAACGTATAATATGTTAAAAAGAGCTTATAAACAAAGAAGAACAATAGATTTATTTTTTACAACAACAACAATAGGAGGAGTATTGACTCCCATATAACTTAATTAGCGTCAAATAGCCGTGTATAAAGATTTTTTAAAAACTTTTGATATTTCAACAAAATTATTTTCTTATCTATATATATATATATATATATTTCTACTTCACAATTTGTTTTACATATGCTAGCAGAAATAATTTAAGTTTTCGTAAAATATATGGGTAATGAATATTATGTAACCATTATTACTTCAATGAAAGCAATAAATATTTTGATCATTTGTCTCATCTCTTAGGCTTAGCCATAATAATTGATCCTAGGTGTAAAGAAATTGGTTTATAAGAATTTTTAGAACGTATTTTTGCTAATCAAATACAGTTTGCCCCTATTATGCAAACATGCAACTCATTATTTGAAGAATATAGGGTAGCTGCATTTGCAAATGCACTCACACACACTACACTAGTAGTCTAATCAAGAGATGGGAGATTAAGTGTTTTTTCAGTAATAAAAAGTAGAAGAATATCGGAATATACAAGCGTAAGTAGTTCTAAACTAAAACGTTATTTGAAAAGCTCATCAGTGGATGATTTCGATGATTTTGACATTTTGGATTGGTGGAAACAAAATTAAACTATGTGACCTATGCTTTCACAAATGGCCCGTAATATATTAACCATTCTTATTTCTATAGTTGCTTCAGAAACAGCTTTTAGTGCATGTGGACATGTGCTGAGTGATTACCGCAGCAAGCTTTCACTCCAAATGGTTGAGGCACTGATGATATCTAGGGATCATATGCATGCACTTACGAAAAGACAAAATTATAGTAAAAGAGAGAGAATTCAAAATGATATATCCTCAGGCAACGCAACTGAATTGTCTTTCTCTTTCGATGATTGATTAATAATTTGTTTTTTACTATTTTATTTCATTGTTTTTCTTTTTCTTCTTTTGTATTAGATTATTGAGGTGGAGTATAATACAAATGATTGGTAGGCTAGTAGGTATCAACTTAGTTGGAATGTACTTGACCTATAGTAATGCAATTGCTCTACTATCATAAATAATCTACACATATTTTATTTAATGATATAAAATTTTCTAATATTTTATTTCATTTTAAAATAAAAATTATTCATTCAATAAATATTATATAATTAATTCAATGATTGTAATATTGAAAGTTTTATTTTCATATATATATATATAATTATTCATTTCAAAGGAAAAAAATTACGTAATTGCATACTTTTTTAGTTATAAGTTCAAATTAAAAATACATAAGTTATACATAATTAAATTTAAATATCACCATACATGAAACATAACCAAACATCTAGTAATAATCTACATAGATGATGTATTTATCGTTCATTTTTCGAAGAGAAAAAAAAGGCCCACCTAGGGCCGGCCCGCGAGCCCTATTCTGAGTGGACATGGTCTTGGACCTGGACCCCATTTTTTAGCCCATGGGTCAACCTGACCTGGCCTGCCAAAAAAGCTAGAGCCCGCGAGGCCCAAGCCTGGGGCCAAATGGGCCGAGTCTGGCCATAATTACACCCCTAGGTTTGAGAAACACTATATATATACATGGATAGTTTTGTCATTTCACAGGAGTTTGTTCTTATGAACAAAATATTTTAGAGAGCGGACTTTTGGATAAAGAAAATTTAAAATTGAATTTATGAGCTGAGTGTCTAATTTTAGATTAATGGTAAATTTTAGGAGCATTAATAATTAAATACTTAAATTTTTTCATAAATTTGTAATTATTATGTGAAAATATCACTAGTTTATAAATTCCCCCATTTTAAATACAAATGTTTCATTACTAATTGTCACATAAATAAATAACAAAAGATTTTTAAGTTTATTAATTTATACAGTAATTCGTTTTAAGGGAATCAATTCACATGGGGAGAAGCCCAAAAGCGACTTTGGTTCTGAATAATTATAATAACGGTAAATTACACTGACAACTCTGATGTTTTTATTTAATATAAATCTTTTTATCACATTTGTAAAATTATTTTTACCCGCAATCAAATTAAAATATTGACCCTTTAGTCTTTATATATATAAAATAATAAAATAATACAAATATTTTGTTCATATCATTTCAAAAGAAATAACTATTACTTTCTTTAGTTTAATTCACATAAAAAACTGAATTTTTTTATTTTTCGTATTTTTTATTTTTATTGAATTTTTAATATTTTAAACAATTTTTTTATTTTTTAAATACACCTAATCTAGATATATTTAAAAAGTATAATATTTTTGATTTTTTTTTTAAAATTCACCAAATACAAACAAAAAAAAATACAAAAATTCAAGACATTATCTTATTTTATTGTATTCAATGAATTTTTTAAAGTTTTTTTATATAAATTTTATACTTTTTAAATATATTTAGATTAAATTGATCTAATCTAGGTATAATGGTGGAAATAAAAATGAAAAATTATATTCATATATAAAAAATTATACAAAAAATATCATGAAATTGTTGTGATGGTGATATTATTGTAAATATAAATCATGTTTATGGATGTTTTGTTTTAAAGTGAAAGGTCACTATTAAGCTATATCATTATGTTTGAAAATTCTATATAAAATTTATGTTTGTATATTATCGCTCAATAAGAATATGTTCTGGTAAAATTTAATAATTGAAAGTTATAGAATGTAGTCATGATAATAAGAAGAAGAAGTGGGAGAAGAAAGGGCAAGATGTTCATTTTAAAAAATTTAAGGTATGACATCAACAATTCAAGGGGCAATTTGTGGGTGTCTCTATTTACACACCACTTTTCATCTCAAGGCACACCATTAATTGGTTTAATTTTTATTACAATATTAACCTTATGTAAAATGACCACAAGGACAATGGGCCATAATACACACCTTTTGTAAAATTACTATAAAGGACAATAAAGAATACAATACACACCAAGTATTTCAGACATTACTTACGTATCTTCTTTCTCAAGAATCTAAAAATCCTAAGACAAAAACCAAAAACCCTTACAGAAACAACCAAAAATATACGCAGTGGATGGAATATGCAAAGGGTTATCCATTTTTGAAAATGAAACAGAAAACAGTGAAGGATAAGTTTGTTTGGAAGTACAGAGCCAGACTATTCAATTTTGTTTGACACTCAAATTTCGAACATATTGAAATTGTTCAACTAGCTAAGTCTGAATAGTTTACTTAAGTTCGACACTAAAATGTCAAACATATTGAATTTATTCGACAGAAACTCTCCGAACAAAAGGTTAATGTTCGACAGACCAGTGTTGAACGGTTCACAAAATCAAACTTTCATATACAATGCCACTAGTTCGCAAAATCAAACATTCATATACAATGCTCATGGCAATGGAAAAACGTACATAAAACCCTCAAATCTAAGCAAAATGAGAATTCTCACTTACTGTATCTCCAATGTGGAGTTGTTTCCACCGGCGTCTTTGATGAAACAGAGAATTGAGGAGAATGGGTTTTCACTACTGGCATCTTTGATGAAACAGAGAATGGAAGATCGTGGGTGGGGTGTGTAAGGGTAAAGATGCAAGATTATGGTGTGTATTGAGCAAATTTTGTATTTATCAAATTACTAAAGGTGTGCCTTGAGTAGTTGTGTGCCTTGAGATGAAAGGTGGTATATAAATAGAGGCACCTACAATTTGTAATGATATTATAAATCTCAGAAAGAGGAATATAATTTTTTAAATGTGAGAGAAGCATTTGTATTAAATAGAAATCCCGGGGATGTCGGTGTAATTTACCATTATAATAATATTACTTTAATTATCACCATTGCAGCTTTTATTCATGCTTGTTCATTTTATTTTATGTGAATAAGAAAAATTATCTGTAGGTGTAGTAGTGGTCCTCACTCCTCGTTTGTTATCCCATAAAAACACTCACAGTTCATTATGATTTATAGTTTAAGAGCACATGGTCTCTCTTTTCCCAAAGATATGCATTTTTCTTTTTTTGTTTCTTTTTGGTGGACTCTGCAAGTTCAAGAGGTTATTACTTTTTCTTTTTCTTTTTTTTCTTTTTTTTTTTTTGTCAAAGATATGTATTATATATTTTATTGAAAACCCAATTGTTGAATTTTAGATTATTTACTTTTGTTAGGTAGAGCAATTGGGAATGTGCCTCAGTTGATTTGGTTCAAATTAATATTAAATTCAGAATCAAATCAATTATAATCTGGTCAAGATTTTTAAATTTAAAATTAAACTAATCATTCATTGAGATTGAGCCAAACCAAACCAATCCAAACAAGGTTTGACTGATTCGGATTAAATTATAGTTTTATTATAAAAGTAAGTGCATCATTCATTTAAATAATTATATAAATTTCTTAAACAAAAATAATGAAACAATAAATAATTACAATAAACAAATCTTCAACATCTGAACATAATACATTGAAAAAAAATATTATTTTAAATTTTAGTAAAGCCAACAACTGTAAATGATTATATGTATAATTCAAATACAACCAGTGCAAGATACAAAAGTCATTACTATATATATACTAGTAGTCACCCGTGCAATGCCTGGGATTTTACAAAGTGAATAATATTAAAATTAATAAAAAAATACTACACATGGGATTTTACAAAGTGAATAATATTAAAATAAAAAAATGCTATTTAGTTGTATTCTCTAATATGAATAAAGTATTTTTATACATCATTCAAATTTTTTAACACTTCACAACATGAAAAATTTTAGAAAATTATCATAAATTATGTAAAATCATTACATAACAAATAGCTAATAAGAGTTAGCTAAGACAACCAAAAGTGGAGTAACAAAAGCATACTAAAATTATAATTAATTAAAATAACTAACATTAAATAAAAGAATGTTATGTTTTTCATTTTTTTTTTCAATCAATAAGAGATATTATATTAATTATCTCACACAGTATAATGAATTAAAATAAAATTAATTTTCATTTTCATTATATTCAGTCAGTGGATAAAAAAATTACATGCTATTTTTTTTTCCCCCTTTATTTTTATATTGATTCACTAAACATAAATAGGTTTAGAGATGCATTAAAATTGAACTGACAAACATAAAGAATAAAAATATTTAAATTATTCAAAAAATCTAACATTTTAAATATGAGATCGCTTGCATTTGTTCCAGTTTTGAATTTGCATAAAAAGACATTTAAAAAAAAAAAAAGAAAGAAATTTGTGGTTTATGTCTCAAAAGAAATGAGTTCTTGAAAATTAATTTAATCTTAAGTTATTTCACAATCAACAACCAAAAATAATTGATGATTAAATTTAGAACATAAAGCCATATTCAAATAAATTTTGACCCTCTCTTCACTTCCAATCTAACATCTGCTCCCAAAAAAATTAAATACGAATAATCAATAAGTGAAAGAGTCACAGGTTAATAATATTAGTACTTCAAAAAAATAATGAAATCTCAATTAAATAACATATTATTAACCAAAAAAGAAATAAAAAAAATACAGATTGTAAGAAAAAGAAAAAGAAACAAAAACATAAACATAAACAGAATTTAAAGAAAAATAAAATAATAATATCCATTTACATAAACTCCCTTTCTCACAAATGTAAAAACTCATATAAGTACACATTTCAAATTTAAAGTAGATACAATTGAGGGGGAAAAAATCACTTGTGATTTGAAGTATAATGCAAGATTTTTTAGGCACTGTGAAGGGGAGTCGAAAAGGACTCAATGTTGATTGTGATTTTTTTCTTTTCAATCTCATGTTCGCGGTTCCTTTTTCAGGCACTTGTTATATTGAAAGGATTAAACTTAGGCGAAAGATATACTTAAAATTTTATCATATTTAAAATTTATATGGATAATGTATTAATGATTTTAAAAGATAAACTTTGAAAAGAATAAACTGAAATATATGCGAATCTACAACAATCATGTTCAAATAGAAGACAACTCCAAGAGAAAGGGAGTTTTGAAGAAAATAAAAAATTATGTTCAAATTTAAAGATAAAATAAGATAAACATGAGAAAATAGAATAAATAAAATAAAATTTCAACTTTGAAATTTATATCTTATCTATAGGCTATGAAATTAATTTCCATTGGAAAATTAATTTAACAATTAAAAAATGGAACAAAAAAGAAAACATGAGAGACAATCAAAGAGGATTGCTAAGTAGAAGAGATAAATATTAAAATTATGAAAATTTAAGAATAATCATTTTAAATTTTTTTAGAACACACTACATTTGCTTATATATAGTGTAGTATAGATTGAAAAATAATTAAAAATCATATCTTCTTTAAATTTCATTATTTCAAATTATTTAATTTTTAATATCTATGATAGATGGAGAGGAAAAATTGGAGTAAATCAAAATAAAGATTTAGATACAAAATGTTTTTGATAGATATAGATTAACAAATCATATAATTATCTAAATTTCATTATTTTAATTTTTATTTAACTTTTTATTATATTAAAAAATTAAAAATTAGGGAAATGAGCTATGAAGACTTCAAGAACTGCCACATAGGAAAGAGAATGTTAACTTTCTTTAAAAAATTGGTATTGAGATTTTGGAGAGTTTTGAAAACACACTACATTTACTTATATATATATAATATAGATAGATATAGATATAGATAGATATAGATATGTATTTTTTAAGGGCTAGGCTTCTCTTTGATCCTTAATCAGGCTGGAGAGGTGTTGTTGGGCCTACTAGGCCCATTTTTGGGTCTTATTTCGATAATCCAAACTGTTCATATTTTAGATTTCGTCAAGTACATTATTCCTGTAAAAAATAAAGTCAATCGAATAAGAGCAATCACCTATTCGGATTAGTTTTGTATGAACCGTTTATATTCTCACCGTTTATTTTTTTCTATGCAAAATTGATTCGAACACATAGTTTTCATTATTTGATCGACTTGAATTTTTGCATAAATAATGTACTCGACGAATTCTAAAATACAAACGGTTCGAATTACCAAAATGAGGTCTGAAAATAAGCCCAATTAGCCCAACAACACATCTCCAGTCCAATTAAGGACCGGAGAGAAACCCAATTCTTTTTTCAATATTTGCTTGTCACCAATTACATCCAAACATAACAACACAAACATAATTTCATGAAAATTAGGTTTTGGTCTTGCGATATCTTAAACCAATAATCAAATTGATTCTATCAAATTCATGATTTTGAAATTTAGAATCACACTACCTGTTGGCTACATATTTTGTACAAGCCAATTACAATTCGACGCGTGGCAGAATAAGGGTAATACAGGAAGATTATTCAAAGTCTTCGATCCTGATCGTACACGTGGCAGTTAGTATTGGTTATTACGAGATCTGAGTAGCAGTGGATCAACAAAGAGATGCAAGATGATGTGGCTTCAACGGTTACTCACATTTAAATTCAAATTTAGGAGGGAAGCCTAACTGCAAGTGATGGCACAGTGGAGCTAATTATAAGGCAACATGATCAGCAATCATGGAAGAGCAGTTCGACGGTTGGGAATGCAGTTCGATGATCATCCTTGAGAAGTTTAAATAGCGGAGAAGGCCTAGAAAAAGACCCCCAGACTCAGATCCAAAAAATCAGTCTTATTCTATTTATTTTCCTTTCCAGTTTTACATTTCCAATCTTACATTTCCTGTTCTTTACATTCCTGTAATTTAAATTCCTGCACTACACTTCGTTCATAGGAGTAGTTTCAAGTAGTAGATTGTTGCTGTAAACCTCTATCGGGCTGAGTTTGGATCATTGTAAGTTTTTCATTTTAATGAAATGCTTCAATTGTTCTTCATTTAATTGTTATCTTGCTTAATTCTCCTAAATCAAGCCACCAGTAAAAGTCCTCTTCATTGAGGCTGAAAGAACTAAAACACAATCATCTGATAATTGGTTGGCAATTAATTTTTTGTAAGGACTGATTGATCCTTGCTGGCACGCTTGCAATTACAAAAATAACCTTCGAAAGCCAAAAAGCCAACATATATTTTTGGCACGCCCGGTGGGACTAAAATGGCTAGACGTAGGAGACAAGGAGAAAATGAACACTTGGAAGAAGGCGTGGAATGAGAGGTAAAGATACCTAATCCAGAGGATAATGTGATAACACATCTTGTGGAAACTCCCATTTTATCATAACCTATGGTCGAACAGACCAGCACTTCAGAACAAGTACCACATGTTCATAATATTGGACGAGACCAAGGAATTGGACAATCCACTGTTCCATCTACTCAGCCAATAAATCCATGGGGTGGCCTAGTAGATGTCATGGGACAACAGTTAATGAACACGATGGAAAAGTGGGTAACATCCTTTTTGAATTGAATGAATAACCACCAACCAACAAATGCAAGACACATAGAGGAAGTTTCAAATGTCCCTCAACAAAGATTGGCTAGAGATAAACAGCCTATGCAAGTTAATGGACATTCTAATGGTCAAACTAGTAATCAAAATTATGAAAGACCATCACCTCACTCTTGGTACGAACCTATTTCAAGGCCTATAGCAGGTCAAAATGCCTCAGTGCTCAACAGTGAAGCCATGCAAATTGGTGGATCTGGCCCAGTACAAAAAAATGGCATAAGAATGGCTCCAAACCCAATGCTCGAAGCCATACCTGGCATGAGGGGGTTCACTAATCCCTTATTCGAATTTATACCCGGGGGGTTGGAAGGTTTTCTTACAAATGGAAGAGACAGAACACCAGTTCCAGCACCTTTCGCAGGTCCTTTCGCAAGACGGGCTCAAAGGGATTACCCACACCCCCAACAGCAACATGCACTACAGGGACAACCAGTCCCAAATATACCACCTTATGGAGCAAGAGGACCACAGGTACAACTTTGCCCACCAAACCCTGTGTTTGTTCCTCCAGTACTGGTTCAGCAAGCATAAAATATGGTCCCTAGGGACCAAATTGCTGATATTGTTAGAGAGATGTATGGACCGATGGCTCGGGGGGTCCAGACTCCTGTGTACAGGAAACCATACCCAGAATGGGTAGACAGGGTACATGAATACCCAAGAGGTTTCAGGATACCAGATTTTGCCCTTTTTTATGGGAATGGAAACCAATCAACAGTGGAGCACATTGCTAGGTTTGCCGCTAAATGTAGTGAATTTACTAATAATGACTATATGAAGTCAAGGTTATTCCCAAATTCCCTAACTGGGAGAGCATTTGTATGGTATATTAACCTTACACCTGGCTCTATCCAAACTTGGCAACAAATGGAAGAGGCATTTCATGCCCAATTATTCCAATCGGAGCCAGAGATTTCCATGGTAGACTTGGCAAGATTGAGTCAAAGGCCTGATGAGAAGGCTACTCAGTTTATTGCCAGATTTAAAAGGGCTCGAAATAAATGTAGAGTCATCCTGCCAGAGCTAGAATTCGTGAGATTGGCTCAAAATGGCTTAGAGTTTAGGCTTTGAAAGAAGTTTGATTCAACTGAATTCAGAGACTTAGTAGAACTCACTTATAAGGTGTCTAGGTACGAAGCATTACTAGAGGAGGAACAAGATCGAAATAATGCATCGTACAAGACATATTATAGAAATCCTAATTATGAGATTGATGCAGCAGAGATTGTGGGGTAAGAACCTTTGATCTGTGAAACATTAATTCATAAGGATACAACAATTGACCAACAGTTTAAAAAGAAAGACCTTCATAGGAAATACTCTTTCGATTTAACTAAGACAGATGACATTTTTGATCATTTGCTTGCGGCCAACTTCCTTAAGTTACTAAAAGGAGTCAAAATTTCATCTCCAGATGAACTTAAAGGAAAAATATATTGTAAATGGCATAATTCTTGGTCTCACTCGACTAAAAACTATATTATTTTTCGAGACAGGATCCAAGAACAAATTCGGAAAGGAAGTCTAAAATTCCCAACTAAAGCGGAAAAGGCCATGGGGATTGAGAGTAAGCCATTTCCAGAAGTTGGAGAAAGTGCAGCTAATGTTGTTGTAACAAATTTCCAGAATTTATCTCTGCAGGAATTGGAAGAGGTCAATGTGCAAATGCATGTTGCCAGCCAGGCTACTGTTAAGAAAGACACTAGAAGTCTGCCAGTTGTTGGACAAGGTTCTACAAGTCAGGGAAAAGACTCTGATGAAGAAACACTAGATGATGATTCCTTAGAGGCAGCAGTTATCCAAAGAATGTGTCCCAGGTGTAGATTGAGCTATAAGTGGCTGAAAGGACTCCCGATTGATGGGAAGCAATACTACAGGGATGTACAGAGACGTCCTAAACCAACCAGTGCTCATAACAAAAGGCCATACCCAACTAGTGTTAGGCAGCAGCCATTAATAGTTGAGCTAACAACTGATAGAATGCATTCTAAAGGCAAGAGGCCTTTATATGAGTCCAGGCCACCTAATTATTACAGAATAGAGAGCAGTCATTCTGAAAGAAGGTTGGAGAGGGGCTCAGTTTATGGGAACAAAGCCAGAGATTGGCCCCCTAGACCAGCATCACGCAGGACAGAAAGTGGCTACCTTCATCAAAGGTCTGAGTTAGGCCCAAAACATGAAGTCAGGGCCAAGCAGTGGCCTCCACAGCCAGCTTCGAATATGGCTTCGAAGGAGGAAAGAAACAGTTCAACAGCTGAATCAGTAAGCTCATGGGTACCTGGAGTTCCAGATTGGTTTGTAATGCAGAACAAACCTAGGGAAGTGTTCACCCAGAGAGATGTTGTTGGAAACCAAGGTAGGATGGTCAAACCTCCTTTGGTGGCTCCAAACAATTGGGTATTGCTTAAACACCCAAAAATAAAGGAACCAGATATGGTCCTCGTAATTTCTAGATCACAAAGAAGGAAGATTCAGCATAGGTACACTCAGTACCAGAAAGACCTGAAAGAAAGTGGAGAAAGCTCCTCATTGGTCCAGATAGAAGGAAAGAAGAATCCAAAATCAGACCATACTCCAAAACCAACTCTACAAGACAAAATGGGTTGTAGCAGAGAACAATTGGCCAAAGTTCACTCTGAACTAAAAGCCAGAGAGAAGTCCAGTCTAGCAGGATTGGAGAAGGCTTTGATGAAGAGTGATAGCGAGACAGAAGAAGAAGTTGGCTTAGGCCAAAAGAAAGAACTGGTTGAGGAAGAAATGTTCGAAGCCTTCATGGTTGAACAGACGTTTTTGGTTGAAAAGCCGGTCAAAAAAGACCATTCGAAGGAGTCTGTTAGTAATGAAGTACCAGAATGCAGCATGGAGGATGCTTCTGAAGTAACTGAACAAGGTGGCCAAGAGGAGAAACAGGCACAGCCAGCCATCCAATTTGGCTCAGTGTCAGTGAATATGGTACACATACTACCGCATGAATTCCAAGCTGGAGATGAGAACCAGGAGGGTCAAGAAATGGACCTAATTCCAGTCTCTAGTGAAGACTCACAAGTGAGTATGGTGCAAGATGAATCCGGAATGGCTACCCCAATGGAAACTGAATGCGAGAGTGAAGAAGAGGTGATTATCAACCTCTCATATCTTTTTGAGTATCCCTCGAACTCTATGACACAGCATGTCAAACCCTTGTATATCAAGGCCTTCTTCGATGGGATACAATTGAACCGAGTCTTGGTGGATAATAGGGTAGCAGTTAACTTACTACCGAAATCTTCCTTGAAGAAACTAGGGAAAAGGAACCCTAGGTTAATCCCAACCAGCACAACCATCGCTAGCTTCGCTGGAGACAAACAGATGGCTCAGGGAATTCTGCCCATCAACCTGAGTGTAGAAACCAGGGACTGCATGACGGCATTCTTCATTATCGACAGCAATGCTAAGTACAATGCTTTACTTGGTAGAGATTGGATCCACACTAACAAATGTGTGCCTTCCTCTTTGCATTAGAAAATAATGATGGCCTTGGGCAATGGAGAGACAAAGGAAATTGATGCAGATCCTCAACCCTTCATAGCCTGTGCAGATTTCGTAGAGGCTAAATTATATATTGAGGGAGTGACACCTCTCAGTATACTGAGGAAACCTCATGGCTCAGCCGAAGTGACGGTTGATGAGGAAGTGACACACCTGAAGCACTTAGTCCAGGAGAGTGCTGATGAAGAGGTTGTCGTTAAAGATGATAATGATGCCTAGTTGTAGGCAAAGAGATGAAGCGCTAGAAGCCAAGTCTTTGGCTCTAATTAAGTTCTCAATATTGGATGTAAAATCAATAGTCCAGAAAGTGCAGGAGCAAAAGAAAGAAGCCATGATAATTGGCTGCAAGCAAGAATAGCAACAGGTCAGAGTTTTGGCCCTTGATAAATACTGTGCATTGGACATTGAAACAAAAGTCCAGGAGATACAAGAAGAAGAAGCCTTGTGGACAGACTTTGTCTATGAGGAGGAGGGTAAATATGTTGAATTAAAGAACCTGGGAGCAGAATAAAGCAAGAAGATTGCTTCGAAGCCAGAAGGAATTAAAGAAGAAGCTTCAGTAAGTTCTCAGACAAAAGACCCCTTAGAAGAAGTAAATTTATGGGAAGGTTCTATACAACAGCCCACCTATATAAGTGCTTGGTTGAATGCTCTTGACAGGGACCAGTTGTTGGTTATTCTGAAGAGATATAAAGATTGTTTTGCATGGTCTTATAATGAACTACCAGGATTGGATAGATCATTAGTAGAACATAGGCTCCATATGAGGCCTAACTTCAAGCCATACAAGCAAAAACCAAAAAGAATGAGTCCAGAAGTGATTCAGAAAATTAAAGAGGAAATTCTTAGACTACTCAAGGCAGGCTTTATTAGGACAGCCAGGTATGTTGAATGGTTATCCAATATTGTGCCTGTAGTTAAGAAGAATGGTAAAATGAGGTATGCATTGATTTCAGAAACTTAAATCTAGCAACTCCAAAAGATGAGTATCCTATGCCTATAGTGGATTTGTTGGTAGACAGTTCAGCAGGGCATCAAATTTTATCAATGATGGATGGGCACTCTGGTTATAACCAAATCTGCATTGCAGAGGAGGATGTCCACAAGACAGCATTCAGATGTCCTAGAATATTGGCACCTTCGAATGGGTTAAAATGCCATTTGGCCTGAAGAATGCTGGGGCTACATATCAGAGGGTTATGAACACTATATTTCATGACCTGATTGGAGGGTATTTAGAGTGTTATATTGATGACATCGTAGTTAAATCCCAATCCATGGAGGAGCATCTGTTTCACTTAGAAGCAGCTTTTGAAAGAATGAGAAAGTTCAGGTTGAAACTTAATCCTCTTAAGTGTGCTTTTGGCGTATCATCTGGAAACTTCTTGGGCTATGTAGTACACAAGAAAGGAATACAGATTGAGCAGAATAAAGCCAAAGCCATCATCGAAGCCAGACCTCCATCAAGTAAGAAAGAATTACAAAAGTTCCTTGGACAGGTTAATTTTCTTCGAAGATTCATTTCTAACACTGCAGGGAAAACTAAAGTATTTTCTTCTTTGTTAAGGCTAAAAGATGAAGAGGAATTTGTGTGGACAGCAGAGCATCAAATTTCTTTCGAAGGAATCAAAGCCTACTTGGCCAACCCTCCAGTGCTGATGCCACCAAAGGGTGAGAAACCTTGAAGTTATACATAGCTGTAGCAGAAGATTCATTGGGATTTCTTAGCCTAAGACAATGAAGAAGGCAAGGAGCAAGCTGTATTACCTTAGTAGATTTTTAAATTCTTGTGAATGTAAATACTCAGCTGTAGAAAAGCTGTGCCTTGCATTGTATTTTGCTGCAATGAAATTAAGATACTATCTTTTGCCTACAACTGTCTTGGTAATTGCAACCACAGATTTGGTTAAGTATATGTTATCTAGACCATGTTGAGGGAAAAAATTGGCAAATGGATACTAGCCTTATCAGAATTTCATTTAGAATATGTTCCCCAAAAGGCAGTAAAAGGAAGTTTTAGCTAATTTTTTGGCAGACCATCCATCTCAAACAGAAAGCAAGAAATAATGGAACTTAGTATGGCTAGTGTTGAGTCATGGCAAATGTGGTTCGATGGATCAAAAGCCAATGGCCTAATTGGAATTGGTATAGTGATTAAGTCACCACAAGGAGTAGAAACCACACATGGTTTCAAAGTGGATGAAATTACTTGTTTAATAATCAAGCTGAATATGAAGCCTTAATAGTGGGACTGGAAATTTTATTGGATTATAAGTTCATGCAGTTGACATATTTGGAGATTCTCAATTGGTGGGTAACCAAGTGAAAGGGATTTTCAAATATCAAAGTATAAGCATGTTGCCATATTATGTTGTTGCGTTACATCTGCTTTCTCAATTTCAAATAGCAAATATAACTCATGTCCCAAGATTCTTGAATAATAGAGCTAATGATGTGGCTCAGAAAGCTTCGAATTTCAAGAGAGGATAATGCTCAAAGGGACATAAGCCAACAACATATCAGAAATTAATACCACCTTGAATAAAAGGAATGTGGTCCTGGAAGTCAACCATAATGACTTACAAGAACAAAGATTGGAGGTATCCAATAATGCAGTACTTGGCTGGCCCATCTTCGAAGGCCAGCAGGAAAATTAAATTGCAATCTATGCAATACATGATGCATGGTAATGCTCTCTACAAAAGAGGGGGAGATGGTTTATTGCTGGAATGCTTAGGCCAAAAGAACATTAATAGCTATGGCTGAGTTCATGAAGGCATCTGTGGTGCTCATCAGCCTGGGTGTGAAAATGAGATGGTTGCTTCGAAGGCATTCCTACTATTGGCCAATATCCTTAAAGACTGCATAGAATATGCAAAACGTGGCCAGACATGTCAAAACATGGCACAATAAGGCATTTGCCCATAACTGACCTGCATGCAGTAGTGAAGCTTGGCCATTTAGAGGATGGGCCATGGATTATGATGGGGAATACCACACCTTCTTCGAAGCATTTGTTTCATTTTTAGTGGCCACTGTTACTTCACTAAATGGGTCGAAGCTAAGCCATACAAGGCTGTAGACGGACTGAGGTCATTGGATTCATTAAAGATTTAATCCATAGATTTGGTATCCCACAGACTATAACTGTTGATAATGGGACTGTATTTGATGGGAAGATGGTAAAGTCTTTTGTGGCAGAGTTTGGAATTAGCCTTGTTAATTCCACCCCCTATTATGCACAAGCCAATGGTCAAGCTGAATCATCCAATAAGTCCTTGAAAAAAGGAATACAAAAGGTTGTGGAAGACAATCCTAGGGATTGGCATAACTTATTGTTGGATGTATTGTGGGCTTATAGAACTTCCCCAAGGTCAAGCACAGGAGTCACTCCTTATGCCTTAGTATATGGGCATGATGCAGTGTTACCTGTGGAAATTAATGTTAAGTCCTTGAGGGTAAGATGCCAAGACCAGTTAGATCCTGAGCAATACCATCAGAGTATGTGCTTGGAATTAGAAAGCATAGATGAAGCTAGAATTCTGGCATTAAATAGCATTCTTTTTCAAAAGAAGAAAGCAGCCAAAAACTATAATAAAAAAGTCAAATACATTGGCTTTGATGAAGGTGATTTGGTATGGAAGACAATACTCCCAATAGGGATTAAAAGCCATAAGTTTGGCAAATGGTCACCTAATTGGGAAGGACCATATCAAATTCATAGAGTCCTGCCTTTTGGAGCATACCATTTGAGAAATTTGAATGGATACATACATCCAAAAAGATTAATGGCAGATATTTGAAGCCTTATTTTCCAACCATTTGGGAAACACAAGGAATAAAATAAACACTAAGTACAAGAACACGAGAATACTCAAATGATAAATAAGAATTTATTCTTCATAAAGAGTTGAATACATTCTGCCATAAATTGGCCCAGAAATCATTACAATGTCTCAGTTGTTCTTTTACAATGGATGTTCTATTCTTAAATGATGAGAACAACTAGATGACTGTGGTCATTTCCTATTTTCGGTCAGCCAGTCCTTGGTTGGTGATCTGCAGTTTGGTGTCAATTCGAATTAAGGCCTGGTTCACTACAGATAGCTTCTCCCCAAGTTGAGCTTTCTTCTCCAGTAGTTGAGTTCAAAAGTGGGAAACAGAAGAATGTTGTTCCTTTAGTTCTGATACTTTAGTATGCACTGTGGAAACAAAGCTCTGATCTTTAACCAATTTCTCCTCTGCAGCCTTGGCAGCATGACAAATGTTGATATAGAAGTCTGCTGCCTGAGATAAGTGACTTGAGACAGTCATGCCAGATTGCTCGACAATCTTGCAGCACTGAAAGAAGCCATTTCTTATTATAGGTCTCTCTAAGGCCTTGAAGGGAATCCTCGAAAAAGATGTCAATAGCTCCAGGCAGTTATCCAAGTCTATCAGAGATGAAGAAGGCTTACTACTAGAGAAAGAGCTCTCAAAAAATTCTAGCAAGGAATCAGCCAATACTAATGACTCAGTCAAAACTAATGACTCAGTCTCGTCATTAGCCATTGGAGAGGTAGAAAGCAAGTCGAAGAGACTAGCTAGTCTTGCTTCAAAAATGTCTACCTCATCTGTGGACATGAAGGGGGCAGAAAGGGCTTTGGTGGAAGGCACAAAGGACTACATGGGGATAGGGGAAATGGATGGAGCATCTTCAGCAGTCTCTATGATTCTAGCCACCAATAAATCAAGAAAAGAAGGGCTGGAACTAGGCAAAGGTAATAAAACTACGAGTTGGAGAGCTGCCAGCACCCTCTATAGGGGAATCAGCTACCATCGAAGAGAAGGTAATAGCTGGAATTTCCTTAGGAGGAGAAGGAAGAGCAAGGCTCGAAAGAGAATTAAATTGAGATAGATCAAAAGACAAGTAAGGAAGATATGGATTAAACCAAAAGAAAGTGATGCAGGAATACTTGGCCTTAGGAGGGTATAGAAATATAGGCCTGGAAGTGGCAGAATTATTTGAATGGTCTCCACATCTTGAGTTTGTCCACTTCAACTGAAACTGAGGGAGTCCTTATTGGAAGAATAGGCTCAGTAGTTGTTGCTGCAAAAAAAGAAGTACAAAGTAATGTCAAGTCTCAATACCAAAAATGGACAAGGGAAAAAGAATAGAGACATGAAAGAAGTTACTTGTTTCAGAAGTGGTAACAACAATAGGAGGGCTGAAGAGAATAGTGCTCAGCAATATGCTGCCTCCTTACAGTTTCTCTTTGGATTGCATCAGCAGCAGCAGCTTCATCTCTTAAGAATTGCTGCTGTCGTCTCTTCTCAGCTCTCTCAAAACAATTATGGCCTTAGAATGTTCCTGCTCTACTGCCTTGGCAGCTGCCTCATGAATAGGGTCTTCGACCAAATCAAAAGGGGAGACAGTCATCTTCTTCTCTTTTTTCTCTGTATTGGTATTGCCTGCTCCTTCTCAATTCTCTCTCTCTTCAATCTGGGATTCAGATTCCTCAGAAGTGAGTTCCTCTGCTACTACTCTGGCAGTTGTCTCATGAGTGGGATCTTGAGCCAAATCAGAAGAAGAGACAGTTGCTCTCTTTCTTCTTTGTAAGAGTGTCTCTTGCTCTTGATCTTCCTTCTTCTTCTGCTGATTGAACTTCAGGTGCTTCCTTTTCAGGATCAGGCAAGAGTTTCCTTTTTCTTCTTTTGCTGTTTGCTCCTGAGGAGATGTAAAGCTTGGGTCTTCTGAGGAGAATCTCTCTGTGAAGCACCCGCACCACCTTCACAAAAGAAGAACTAAAGATAAGGCTAAGAAGCATTATAAAAAAGGCAAAAGGAGAAGAACAAGGGTATATACCTTTCTTAGAAGCAGCCCGAGTAACTCTAGGAGGAGTGGAAGCAGCAGAAGTAGACTGTGTGGTGGCAGGCACACAGAACTGAAGTGGTAAGAACAGTGGAAGAAGTGGCAACTCCAGCTCCTTTGGGCTTAGATTGGGGCACATCCAGCACCATTAATAAGTCTTGAGGAGCAATGGCCAAGTATACTTCCATGTTGGTCACCCACCAGTTTTGGTACCTCTTCAATAGGTTACCTTGAGGAATGAAAGGGATATATTCAAAATCGATCAAGTCCTGTATAAACTTAGAAGTTGCCTCTTCTAGTCTGGACCTTCGAACCTTTTAAATCCCTGCTAGTAAGACTCAGATTGGTGTTACTGCAGAGAGGTATTGGACCCTTGTGAGAAGCCAAATTGTCTAGCAAATTGAGCAGGACAATAAGGCTCAGCAATGCATTTGTAGGCTCTGGGGTTCATAGTCCCAATAAATAGCTCTCTGGGGATCAGAATAGAAGCCCATATATCTTTATGAGGAGGTGAAGCACAGAGCCTATCACTTAGAAAATTCTTCAACCAAGATGGGCCAATAGTAATGGGTTCGAAGGGACGAAAGCTGTAAGAAGGAAGGGAAGCTGGAAGTTGGTGGAAGAAAGAGAAGTAAAAAGCAAAGGTAGAAGGATAAAGTGAAGCATTGGCTAGCCTCATGCCATGAGTAGGAGGGTTTGGCTCAAAAAATTTAAGGCACTTAGACTGTAGCTCAGCAAAATAAGTAAAAAAAGTCAAAGCTGAAGTATCCAAAATGGACCTCCTTGATTGGCATCTAAGGGTTTCTCACAAAAAAGAGAACAAGCTCTATATACATGACCTAGAATATGGGGCTAAGGCCACCTTTTTCTGTAGGACAAGGGCTTTGGCAAGAGGGGCAAATTCAGGCATGAATTCTTTGAGAAGAAGTGCAAAAAAGGAATTTGCAAAGCCAATATATGAATGAAAAAAAGAATTCCCTATCAGTTACAAGGCCCTCCCTCTATTTCTCAGCCTTGACAAAAGTCACTGTAGGATAGAGTTAAGGAGGGAGGGAAAAGGGGACTGGTAGATGTCAGGATAATCTGGTCCAATGGGGGTACCAATGGCAGACAATCCTAATAGAATGGAAAATATCAAGAACAGTAGGGGCCATCATCCCACATCTGAATTGAAAAAAATTAAAAGCAGAATCCCCAGAAGCAAAGGGCAGCGAGGAATTAGGAAAGGTCCTCTGAGATGGTAAACCTGGATAGTCGAAGGGTGCAATGAAGAAGGCAGAGCTTCTTGAAGGTCCAAAGTCCTAGCAGGGACAACCCGATCATACCATTC